>VZSC01014208.1:55050-138509 GCA_013398225.1 Steatornis caripensis | reverse complement strand
TGAGACTTCTACAAACTCATTCTTTATGAAGTTACTATTTGCCATTCTTTCTTTGTAATCACCATTCTCCCATTAGCTGAAAAGTGATTAGGGTTTTGTTGTTGGTTGTGTTGAAAATAATCTAGTGTTTACCTTTCATTATTATTAATTACAGATGGTGTTCTAAACTCAGTAAATCACACCGCTCCTGTACTAGCAGTGGAACCTGTCTCAACCTCTCTCTACACTGATCAGAATTACAGGCTCTCAAGCCTCTCTTACCAGGAGGGTATGTAAGCTGCTCTTAAAAGCATCAGTACATCTGAGTCTTTCTTTAGGTATCTAGTGAAACAAACATATCATAGCCAAAAGCCAGTTTATAATTCTATTCTGCCTCTTCAGTTGTCTGTAGTATCAATCGCATACAACATTCATGTCTGTTTTCTGCTCTCATCTTTATGTAATGTTCTTTCAGTGTAGTCTCACATCAGATGTGAGTGCCTTCTTATTATAGTATCTGTTTTCAAGACAATATTTTGTTCTTCCATGATAAAACAAGTTAGCACTCAAAAACTGCCTTTAGAGAAGTTCTAGTGCTCTTACAACATCCAAAAAAAGCCCTAGTAAAAAAGTGGAGCAACTCTGGTTATATCTTAAAGCACTTAAAATATGTGACTGTATTTGATGGTTCTTCCTGTGCCTTTTGCCAGTTTTTTTGTATGACCAGCCTTTGCAGAGAAACTTTAATCCCCATGCCCCCAAATTCTCAGGCAGTTTGCTAGAGGAGTCATTATTACTTCCATTGCAGATTTTCACTTTGAAATCCGTAGTAGTCCAAAGAAATGTGCTGCATATTGCAGATTTTACAAAATTTAATCTTCTGAACTTTATGTTCTGCTCCAAAGTCCATGCAGAATCTAGGCATTTTAAAAGAAGCGGACAGAGAACATCTGCCTATCTGGTAGGACAAACTGAACATTCTAGTTTCATGCCTTTTTCTTCTTTGGTAGAATTAGGACACTTTGCATTTTTGTGCAGCTGAGAGGATCATAAAACTTTCCCAGAATGTATTAACCTAGGAAATGTTTCAAATCCTTTGATATTGTTCAGGATGAAGGTCAGTGTATGAATATAAATTGTTACTATTCTTTCCACAGAAATGTCAGGCCTTCCATTTCAGATAGCTTCAATGGATGAAAATGGAATCCTCAATATGTGGGTGAGTAATGTATGTATGAAAAGAGAGAGTATCGTGTGTTGGAATAATAAAATACTTCAAATATAGCAATCCAAATCTAGGATTTCTGATGAGAATTTCCTCTCTGAAAAGTACAGCAACACTAGGCATTCTGTTCGAACTCTCAAAATTTTCAAAACTCTCAAAATGACCTGACTCCCTATTGCGGAAGGAGCGATGCACTTCACTCGTAAGAGAGAAGTAGCAATATGTTTATTGATATAAAACAGTGATTTGACGAAGTTTGATAGTAAATGCAACAGTGGTTTCACAAGATTCGATGGCAGGGTGCACTGGATTATTTACTGCATAGGGGACACAGACAAACTGTCAGGGAGACCCTCCCATTGAGTCACAAGGTTGAGAAAGGATCCCCTTGCTTTCTGAACTCCTTCTCACAGAGGAGTCTAGCCGCACATAGATTCAGTCGTAGTCCTAGACTTGATCAACAGTTTATGTCTAGTAAAGGGGTAAGGAAGGCCTCCTGTTGAGTCATGACGTTCAGAAAGCACCTCCTTGCTTTCTGAACTCGTTCTCAGAGAGCAGTTTAAGTGCAACGGGATCCAGTCCTAGTCCCAGACTTCATCAACGGTTTATATCTAAAGGATTATATACGTGTGCCCAATCAGTCCTTCACGTCATCTAGCTAAGATTTCAAAGTTTCAGCACTTACTCCCCATTCACTTACCGAGTATCTGACATAAGGATTCTCTCAACCTCGAGGAATAACCTTGAGAGGCATCCCTGCTCAACGGGGGAGATCCTGTCATGCAGCCCTCTGCAGTGCAGGAGAGCCCAGTAGACCCTGGACTGTCCGTTATTTATGGAGTAAGATAATTGACTTACAGTCCTATTTGCATACTAGCCGTATTTTGGTTAGCACATTATCAACTAGCCCCCAGCTGTTGACCAAGATTTACAGCTATTGTGCTGTTATCTGTCTCCCAAGGTTCTGGCTTAAGCCAGATCCAGCTGTCACAACTCCCACTTGCGGCTGTTGCATAAACAGAGGTGTGTGGGGGAGCACACTGCCACACTCCCTAATGCCGTGATGTTATCCTTAGGGAAAACTATTAACTTGGTATATGAATTCATGAAAACATGCAATCAGTAGTTCTGCTTCATAGGAATATGTTCACATATTTCTATTAATTGAATGATAGATCTTGGTCCTTTTTCACCGACCTACTTTATTTTATTTGAATCACAGTGGTGTCAGAGACTGTACTGAATGTATGTGAGAAATGACATTCATAATTTATATAAAATAAATGTTCAAGAGACAAAATGTGAAAATCTGTGAGTAAGATTACCCTGCCTAAAATATGATAGGCAGGTGAGCACCAGGTCTGATGCTTTTAATTACCGTTCTGACAACTCTTCTTTCTATCGGATATTTTCATTCCTTTTCTGATGCAGCTTTCGCCCAGCCGCTGAACCTGTTGTTTGCATCTGAATTGATCTTGCTTGAGGAACTGAATGGCTCAGTGAATAATAAGGGGATAAAAGTATTTCCCTTCTGTATCACTAGCTAAGTCTCTTAAATCTCTAAGTAATTTTTGTAGCAACAGATCCAGGTCAAATGATCTACCCTTTCTATTTCATGAATAGTGAAAAGCACGGGAAATGTGTTATGATTCCTTATTTGGGGGTTTAGGGTGGGGTTTTTTGTGACTGACCAAACCCAACAAGATGCCAAGTGTAGAAGGTAACTTCCTGCATCCTGCTTTCCAGCAGGGAACATCCAGCAGGCATGTGCACCTGCTTTTAGCGTTGCAGACATTGACAGGAGATAGAGAATCTACCTGTAATCATTGTAATGTTAGACCTACCTGTCTAAACGTCCCTTTAGAGTTATGTCATACAGTATTACAACTAGTTAAAAAAAATTAAAGTCTGGTAAATATTTATTGCTTATTACTGTTAACTATTGACTTTTCAGGTAGTTGTTGAATTACAAAAAGTGGATTTAGCTGGTTCGCAAACTGATTTAGGTGAGTACTGTACATCAGAGGTAGAATAAAGTGCTTGAGGTTTGAGATTATGAACTTAGAAAAGAGAGGAAGAGTCAGTGATGACAAAAAATAGTTTAGAAGAAGGCAAAATTACTGAGGAAATGATTCATTCCGAATAGGACATATATGTGATATTTGGGGTTATTAGTTACATATCATGAAAGTTATTTTCACTGCTGTCTGAATCTCATCTGCTAATTCTGTAATGGTAATTGCCACCAGGCAACCGCATTTCTCAGAATGTCAAAGCAGATTTCTGTGTCCTCAGCAGCACTTCTCCAAAGAATATGACATTTTATGTCCTTCTCAGTCCTTATGTCCTTTCTTTAGTTTTAACCAAATCTCTTACAATGCTTTTGTTGTTGCCTGTATCTCCATTTTGCTAATTCTCCTGAAAGTTGTGTTTTGGGTAAGGTAGTTTATTTAGTGTGAGGAAAAAGTTGCCATTAAAAAAGTAAAGAACAAAGTCAATTCAGCCCTTTTTGAGTTATATGAATGAAGAAAATCACGTTTTTTTGTTCTTTGAACAAATTTAGACTTATATACTTACCTAACTGGAAAACACTGTATCCTGATAGATTTTAAAATACGTATATAAACAATGAAGTAATGCTAGAATTTTTGATCACTTTTCTAATTTGTAAGCTTGTGTGCAATGTCAGGCTATATGAAGCTGCTAAAGCTGGATGTTATGTCTGTGGAGAGGTAGATTTCAAAGCTGTGGTCATGTGTTGACACAGTTTTACTGCCACCAGCATTCATTTTATTTCCTTTTCGAAAAATGCTCACATTTGAAGGATTTAAATTATTTATGTAATTCTCTACTAACAAATAACCTAGACTGAATTTACGGAAGCATTATTACAGTTTCTCATTATGAGAGTTCATTGTCAAAGATCCAAGTGGCATAAAAGTGCTTTTTCACCATTGATAGAATTGGGTTTTATAGAGTGATATTACAGAATGTTATATGCATACTGTAAAACTAAAACATAGAATCATGTTACACTTTCTCTGTCCTCTTTCTTTCATTTCTGTCAAAGATCACAACTCTTCAGATTTGAGTTCTGAAGTAAATCTAAATTATGTAAAATTCTTACATATCAAAAGCTGTATCTGCAATAAGCAATTTAATTATGAAATATCCTTCTACTTATTAGCTTAGGATTTAATGTGATGATGGCACTTTCTAAATGCAAAGTGCTTAAATCAGTTTAAATAATTATTTTATATAATTTTAGGTTTAATTCCTGGAGGGAAAGTGAAGTTAGTACATAGCTCTACTATGGAATTGAATAACAGGTAAGAAAACAGGGGCATTTAGATTTTACATGTGTAAAGCTAATTTTTCCTGTACTTTACTGATTAGCTTTTATGTAAGATATATTTAACAATATTTTCATTAGTTGTTTGGAGGTTTTTTTAATATGCACTTCTTCCTAGAGCTAGTCATAGACATTTTAGATCAAGAGTTTCTGTATGTACTTGCATAGCTTTGGCAGACAACTTCCTGTATTTATGTCATCTTTTACGTTTATTTTTTTCCTAGCCTTTTCCGAAAGGATATGCGCCAGAGAGTGCCCCAGACACTGACTATTAAATTTCTGTCTTCTAATCCTAATCATTTCATTGTTGGAACAAACATTGTGAGTAATGTGCTGAAATTCATCTCATTGTCATTTTTTGTTTTGGAAGCTGCCCTATTTACTTGGAATTTTACCAGTAGACTGTATGTAAAATTTGTAATTTGAGACTATTATTAAAATTTATTAGTTATTAAAATCTGATATCTATTAAGGATCCTTTATGGTAGCAACTCTGGGAATTATTTAGTTTTTTCTTGTTATACTGATAATGCAAATTTTGTTTTGTTTAATTATTTTTCTTTATATTGTTCATAGGGGCTGGTAGGCCATGGTACGAGACATGATTTAAAAGTTCTTCCAAAGCTATTCAGACCCCAGGAGAGTGGGCTGAGATCAATAAGCATCAACGCAATTGATTTCTTCCCTTTTGGAAAGCCACTATTTTTGGTATGAAAACATTTTAATATAACACAAGTTTCGATTTTTAATTGCTTGCTGAGGGAGGATTTCTCATTCGACATACTTAACTAGATGTGGTAGTTGATTTGCTTCACTAATTCCAATCTGCTGTGAAGGGTGACAACAAATCTTGTGTCCTGGTGTTCGAACTTTACTTATGTAAAAGGTGAACCATCTGGCTCACAGAAACAAATGGCAATCTCACTTCAGTCTTACTGTTTCTACTGAAATTCAGCATTGCAAGCAGTTTTTCTGCTGTTAAAGAAACCTCAGCTATTTCTCACTCTTATCATACATCTCTTAGTCATCTAATCATTTTGGACACCAAATACCTGTATTGCTGTGAAATCAAGGTCTGTGGGGAAGCTCTGGGCATTCCCTCCTTTCCTCTCCTCCCCTCTCCCCATCAAGCTGGTGCCTGGCAGCGTACCATGTGGTCACGGGTGTTCACATCTGCCCTCAGCAGTTCATGCTGATGCACCCACTGTTTTTATTTCCCCCCCTTGTGGAAGTTTATTCATTGTGAGTTGAATCTAACTTTGGTAGGGTTTTCTGTCTGCTTATCTTTGCATATATTTGTACTTGAACCTCTCTTATAAATGCTTTTTTTCTAAATGTGCCATGATTTACGTGACTTCAGTGGGATTGCCTAAGGTATAAAATGAATGTGTTTGGCTACAGTGTACATATTTAGTGTGACTTCTGCACAATAAGAACTTTCTTTTCCCAGTGTGGATGTTCTTACCTTTTTCCCAAATGCATTTATTTAGAGTGATACTGACTTCTGCAAGTTTGTATCTGCAGAGTCTTTTAAATGTAAGCACAATTTGCAGAGTCACTGTAAAAAGTCATCATAATCTGAAAGGTCTAGGAAGTCTTCCTGATTTATTTTCTGTTTTCATAGATTAGTTTCTTTTGTACCTGGATTAAAACAAACTTGTAAATGTTATACTAGGCAAGACAAAGGTTATAAGAAGATATCTGGAAGCAGCGATATCTGCCTGTCTTTGGATTTAGTTATTAATTATGAATCAGTTTAATATCATTATACTGTTAAGCACAGCCTGTCCTACTGAAAGCTATTCTTCATTTTACAGATTACATGTGTCACTAAGTAGCCATGTGAATTGGTCTCTAGGCTCTGACCTTGCCCCAGTCAGACTACTGTGAAGTTGTGCTGGATCATAGTGTTGGTGAAGTTGATAGTTTGAGAACATTTTCTAAAATAGGAAATTAGGACTTCAACACAGGATTAGTGGATTAGATTACTCTAGTATGCTCAGTACAGAGTTACTGCTTTTGAACTCAAAATTACATTAAAAGCTAAAATCCAGATAGTCCATAAAGTGAGATATGAGAGACATGTGCTACTCGAGTCAAGTAACTAATTTTATATACGTGCTTCATAGCCTCAAGAATTGAATTGCAGTTTTTATCTGGCTTAGTTTGTTTTGTTAACTGGAAGTATTTTCTTTTTGACTACGATATAGGTTGGCTGTTCAGATGGAAGTATTAGATTACACCAAATGACGTCAGAGTATCCCCTCATGCAGTGGAATGACAGCACAAATGGCCAGCCAATTATTGCCCTGCAGTGGGCTTTAACAAGACCCGCTGTGTTTTTTGTCCTGGATGCATCATCTAGTATCTACATTTGGGATCTTCTGGAAAACGATTTGTTGCCGGTGGCAAAGCAAACTCTTCCATCAGAGAAGTAAGTACATTACATTATTCTCTTTTTAACAAAAAATTAGTATTATTACTATCTACATTTTGATTACAGTTTGGATGGTTTTGCTTGACATTAAATGTGCATTAGAATTCGCTTTTTGTAACTATTTTTTAAACTCTTGGAGGTGTAGAAGGAGACTATAGCGAGCTAAATTTTAGTTTGTCCTTATTATTATTTTATACAGTTTGATAAAGGAGAAATAATGTTAGTATAAATCAAAATCAGATGCATTGTTATCAGTTGGGACAGATGTCTGTACATTAAGCAGTTGCTATTTATATGAAGAGAAAAATTTTGTTCCCACTAAAATCACTGGACCATTTAAGTTCGAAGATAGCTTTGCTGGATCAGGATCAACCCCTAAAATAGGCAAGATGTTCGACAACATTTTAAAATGCCTTTGTATAGTATGGTTACCAATATGAACAAAAATATATTGTGTTCATTGTCACAAAGCAAACAAGAATATTTTTGGCTAGCACGTACTCACCAAGACTAACATCAGGGTAGTCTCACAATCCTGTTCCTGTAGTCAAGGTAGAGACCTGGGTATCTTGTAGACTGATGCAGAAAAACAGTTTAATTGAGCCTTTCTGAATTACAGTCTTGAGGATTCTCTTTCCTTACAGTATGGGAGCCCTACCGGGAGACTAGGCTTGAGTTAGTCTTGGTGAATAAAAGTTTTCCTTGTAGCCCTCTAAAATATATACCAAAGTGCTGCTAGTTTTGGGAGAAAATAATACAATTTTTAAAGTTGTTACACTGTACTGGAGAATATCATAAAACGTAGTCCATTTTTACAAGCTTGAAATAACTTTTAAGTCATGATTAGAAATTGATGTGGAATCTGTGAGCAGGGGAAAAATTGCCTGTTATATTTACATTAAATGATTGCAGCTGATGAAAAGCTAAAGAGCGTGCTGGGAGTTGAAATAGTGAGGAATACTACACTGTGATGAGCAGAAAAAAGGAATCGTTTAATGAACTATAAGTAACCTGCTGAAAACACATTTGAAAACAACATTTTCTATTCATTTTGCGTCAATTAAAAAACACTCCTCTGTTTTTTTTGATTTCAGTGTTGTAACTATGGCTCTGCTGGGAGAACCAGAAAAAACAAATGGATTGTTAGGCATTGTGCTGGCCAAAGAATCTGGACAGATAGACATTCAGTGTGTAAAGAAGAAGTGGGCATTACCTCAGCCTGAGGAATCTGAAAGACTACATTTGCTTTTATTGCGGTCTTTTTAGAAACAGTACACCTATCTCGGTGTACAAATTATTGCAAAATACTTAGATTATTTTTGACTACAATTAAAAGATTTGTAACGTAATTTTGTATTTGTATATAACTTGTATATATTTTAAAGGATAGCAATACAATATTTCATGTGAAACAGTGTATTTTATCATAAAAACAACAGAACTAAATTTAGCATTATTGTGCTCAGAAAGATGATGAACTGTATTTCATTATTGAAAGTACTCCAGATGTATTTATTTTTTAAAAAATACTGAAAATATATTCCTATAAATTACATGGCTGTTTCTCATTGTTCTATTCTGAAGTAAATGATAGCAACCCTTTACCTGGTGAGCATAAAGTTATGCCTCTGTATAACCAACCTGAATGTATGCTGATGTCTACCTCTGGGCCTTTTAGATGCTAACACTTGGTAAAACTTTCTTATATCTACCTAAAAACATCATGCAAACATGCCAGAATAGAAATTTACATTACATGATATCTTCTGATTTTGACCCTGAAACTTTGCAAAAGGAATAACCCAACCAATTCAAGTTGTCCTGATGTGTACACTACGTGTTTGGATCAAACTATGTAAAGAATAGGCTTGTGAGATGTACTGCAATTCGAAATCCTTCGTGATTTCTGATGTAAAACAGAAAACACTGACCCGTTTAATCCTGCAAATAATTTTTAAAGCTCTTGTGAGGAACAGTTGTCTATAATGTGATACTAATTCTTGTACACCATTGGTAAACTTTGAACTGACACCAAGGATCGAAAATGCCTTTAACTTTTGTACCCTAACAACTTCCAATTTAAAGATCGTGAGGAAAACCATGAGGTTAAATGAGCACAGGTTCAGGGGAAAAGGGACAATTGGAAGACAGAGTGTTCAGAATTTAGTGACCACGTATTTAAGATACGTGCTGTCTCCTAAAATAAACTGAAGTAATTTGTACGTTCTAGTTAATTCATTGCAAATGTTTTTCTTAGTAAATTGTTACTTAAACTGAGCAAACTCAAAGTGGCCACATGATGGTGCCAAGTCACAGCAGTAAAAAATGAGTGCCTTATAAAAACAAGGTAGGCCGCTTTGGGAGTCAATCTGTTGTAGTCCATTGCATGTTCCCCTTTCCTCAAAAGCAGCGGCTGCAATCCAGAGAGCCCAATGAACTCAGCGATGCATATTTTGGAGACCGTTTTTGCTGTCCTAGTTCCCTGGTCAGCCATAGATCTTTTTTATGTGCATAAACACAAATGACTGTCCTCATCTTCATTGTTGGGTTTATATGGTAATAATACACAAATTAAATTAGAATAGCTTTAGTAATCTGGATAAACAAGAAATGGCAGGTACTTTTTGCAGTAAGGTAGCAGAGCATCACTACTGAGACCCATAGTAAAAAAACCAAACACAGATCTCTCATTCCCTCTCAGAGAGAGGGAGACACAGTCCATCACTCCCTCCCCCAATTTAAGATCAAAATTAAGCTTTGAAATTGTAATCGTCTTCCAAAAGAAATCTCTTTCTTATTATCATTTCAGCACTTTCAGGACTTACCACCCTGAATTGTCTTACTGCACCCACTTCTGTACATGGAAACTGTAAACAAAGGGTTGGGTTTTTTCTGCCTTGTGCTGTGTGCAGTGGTGCTGGGGTTTTTTCAATAAGGCAAAAAGGCAAAAATAGTGTCAGCCTTCACACAGAAGTACCTGTTGCTAATTTTGAGCTTCTGTTCACAGGTATGCTTGGGCCAGTTATGCTTGTACTGCCTGGAGAGCTGAGTGTGAGTCCGTTCCTGCGCTGGGCCTATGTTTCTTGCCTAAAAGATGAGTTTTCTCTCTTGAACTGCAAACTAATGTAATGGTATAAATGTATCCTGTGCTGACAGTTGCTGTTATGAGAATGTGAGGAAATAATATGTAGAAGTTGCGGCTTTTCTCTGTGTTCTCTCACTGGATAAATGCAGACCATTAGAGTGATGCTGCACGTAATCTTGGCAGTTGGATGTATTGATGTAGCCATTTTTTAGTATATATCTGATCAGAAAAGTGGGAAGTAGAGGTAGGCTGCAATACAAGAAAATCATGCCATGCACAAGGATTTGTGAAATTGTTTTGGACAAAATATTTACATTTTTCATAAGCTACTTCTAGTGATTGTCCAGTTTATATTGTTAACATAAGATATTGAATTTTACATGTTTCATAAGAAAATCACAACGTGAATAATGAAAATGAGACCCTGTATATGAAAGAAAAAATTTCACTGTTAATTCCAAAGTATTTTCATATCCATACCACTTTTACTGGTAGCTCTGATACGTATGCTTATGCACGCACATTCTATTGAATAATCTTTATATAGGATCTGAACACTACTGTCATGAAACATTTAGAATAACCCCAGTAAATATATTTTTTTCCCACCTGTGGGCAATTATGGAATATGTGTTCTTAACAGTATGAACTGTAGTTAAAATTAACTGACCCATATAGTAGAGACTTGCCATTCAAATGATACATAAGTTAAATCCACTATCCACCCATATTAATAACCTCTATAAAATATAATCTCTTGCTCTTAAGCCAACAAATCCTGGCAGCGAGGCTGCAAAATGCCAGAAAGTTTTGGATAAACTGCTGCTTTTATTTTCCACTTTATGAACGTGCTTTGAGAGACTTTTCTATTTAGAACATAAATATTAATATTGTTTTCATTGGATTTTGTCATCTCACAGATGGGAAAATGAAGTTTTCAGTAGCTGAATAATGTTAACTGAGGAACAGAATTCTTCAATCAGATGGCTGATTTCTTACAACTGTTCAGAAATGCTTTTATTAACCTATCAGCCTATATTTGCAGTAGAGCTTGGGAGAACAGGAATAGCACGACTCTTCTTTTGTACCAGAACATTTCTTTTTAATTGTACTGAAGGTGACCATCCTACCCAATGCAATTTTGCCTTAATTAATCGTAGCTGTCATTGAGTTAAGACGTGTTGAAGGACACAGGAACATTGTAGCTTCCATAGCAATGAGGGAATATTCTACTCTTTGGAATATTTTTAGCAGAACACATTTAAATCATAAAAATAGTTATTCTTTTTAAAGGCAGATGCTTGTTTTTATCCTGAGGACTTAGGAAGTCCGTCTAGGTCTGTTCTAGGTATAGAAATTGGCTGGACTAAAGCAAATACTAAAGTGTCATTGCATTACACAGACTGTTGGAATAGGCCTATGCAAAATTCACTTAGGAAGTAACCAGAACTTGGCCATCAGTGGCATGCAAACCAGGAGTAGTTACAAAGATACTGGGACAGGAAAATGGCTAATGAGCCATATTATCATTGCCAGCTTAATTTCCAACTAGGCTTACCAGGATTCTATTTATAGACAAATGCTCATTTGTCCGTGTGTTTCTGAGCCTTCTTGGCTGTGGGAAGGAAGACAGTAGTTCCATTTACAGGTGCCCTTAAAAAAATCAGCTAAGCTCTCTTTTACTAGACAGTTCCTGAAGGTTTCGGAAAGTATATCAACTGAAAAATCTCTTAACCTAATTCCTGATGTAGGCGTCTTCTTGCATTATTCAAATTGCTAGAGGAGGGCTTATGTCTTGGTGTTACAACATAGGGGGTGGCGATTTAGGTGCCGCCCTGTGAAAACTGAGTAGTATGCAGAATTGTTTCTCCTTTTCTTTTTTTAATGCTACATGAAGTATCCCACTGGAGCTATTAAAGTATGGATTATATTTCAGACTGGTTTTTTACTCAGAGCCTTTTAGCATTGCTACAGAGTTTTCCTGCTTGCCTCTCACATGCTAATCATTGGCGTGAAAGGAATTAAAGAGATGTGGGCTGCCCAGTGCTGGAAGCTGGACCTTATTCAGACTGTTCTGAAATTGAATAAATAGGAGACCTGCTTGCTGCTGTGGGGAGATACTGAAGGTATCCTCACCCAAGCCTTCCAGTTACCAATCGTGTCCTCTATGCAGGGAAAGAAAAATATATTGTCAGTGTCTGATGCTTCAGCAACGGCAGTGTAGTTCACAGCATTTGCCATTCTTTAAGCCGTTGAAACCAAAGCAGATTTCACTTGGCAGGGTAATGGTTACATGCCACAGCATTTCACAGGTGCAAATAGAGTGCCAACAAACCAAGCCAAGCCAAAGACAGTCATATCAATTATCAAAATTACACTTCTGATTATGTTTTGCAAAAGCTTAGCATGAAGGGGGAAGTGTTTACATATACTCTTAGTGGTAAAAATAGTATTTTTTTTATTTAGATCAGCAATGCCCAACATTAGCTATTTTTAAAGAGGTCAGCAAATGCAATTATGCAAATAGCCATTGACTATGGCTGGGAGGAAGGAGATGCTTCCTTCCCTCCTTGCCGTATTTCCCACAGCCTTTCCCTACAAACACTGATTCATTCAGCTTTTCCCTTTTATGTTCTGCAGCCACTGCTATCAAGCTCCCTATACTGGGGATGAAAAGATGTCCGTTAATGAGATCACCTGAGATCTTGAATGGTTTAAAGTGTTTTGATAGCTGGCACTGGAAGCTGGAGATTTTTACCTCTGCAGCAGATACTGCATAGGCAGTAGCAACGCAGACTGTCTCTGGGTCTGGCAATGTGCAATAGTGAACCAGTCCATAATAAAATAATTTCTTTACACTTCATGGACCGAATCGAAGCTGATGAAAGTCAATGGAAATGTTTTCCATTTCAGTGTGTTTCTCCTATATAGGCTGTGAAAAGTAACAGTAAATTTCTCACTGCAGGTCTTTATTTTTCCTATGTTTATATACAAGTATTTGTAGGCACTGATCATCCCCTTACTGCCACCTGCCCAACACACTCTTTTCTCTCAGCTTGCTTTCAGAAACTATATTGTTTGCTCTTGAATGATTAACATTAATAATGCTTTGATGCCAACAACTGCCACTTGAGAGAGGTAAAAGCACTCCATGTATTTTCAGTAGTTTAAAGTGGTTTAGGTGGAAAAAATTATCTGAGTAAGTGTTGAGGAAAGTAACTTTTAAATCCAGTAAAATTCTCAGAATGAATTGAACGGCACAAAGTGAGGAGAATTCAGGTGTGTATGAGATCGATGGTCAGCTGCTAACAGGGACCAGACCTGGCTGCCCTGCCTCCTTGCTGAGGTGCCAGCTCTGCACTCTGGAGATCCTTCTCTCTTCTGGATTACGCTAAATCCTGAAAACTATTGCATACCTGTGCTGTTAGACATGAGGAAGTCTACTGGTCTATGAGATCTGGATTCAATTGCCATCCCTCTCAAAATTTCCCTTGTTAGGGGGAGCACTGGCTCTCCCTGGCCAGGCAGGGAAGAGGTTGTCCACCGCTGCACTTGCCTGGCTGCCATTCGGTGTGACCTTGGTTTACCTGGGTGTTTGCAGCAAGACAAGACCAGCTCAGAGGGTCCTGCTTTCCATCAAATCTGTGTTGGGGACGAGAAGGGAACATACAAAGTACAGGTTTAATTGTGCCTTCTTGTCCTCTGTGACAATGCTAGTCAGGCGCTCCAGGAGCTGCGTTGTGTACACATATTGCATTGTAATTGGAAATACATTTTCTTTGCAAAATGTGGTTTATCAGTCTCAGTGGCTCAGTGCGATGTGGTCCTGAGTTAAACTGGCCTTAGACTGGCATGAGGGCACCAGACCAGATTTACGGAGGTAGACTACAGTCCAATTGTTTGGTAGCATTTATGCGCTTGATTTTGAGCACGAGGAAATCTGTGCTTTTTTCTTCGTATTGCTCATTGACATAGTGTCAAATACAGACTTGAATAAAAGCACTAACACTTGTACATAGTTAGAAAAATATGCGCTTCTCATGGATGCAGCTTAAACTTTTTGACAGTATGCCATTAAACTGATGGAATTGCAGCTCCAAATAATTTATATCCTATTATAAATTAAAGCAGCCTAAGCACTCTGTTTTCTAGTTTTACACAGGTGCAACGCAATTGAAACAGCAGTGATACCTTAGAAAAGCAGGAGTAAAGTAATATTGTAATAGCCCATACTACCCATTGACATTTATAGCATGATTATTTTTCACCTTCAGTTGAACTCTTACGTCTATTGGATTCATTAAGTTTTGTAATGTATTTGTTGCCCTTTTCTCCCAGATGTCAAGTGGTTTTTGCTTTTAGGAGTCTGAAATATGACAGCTTCAGTGGAAACTAATCCCATGCACAGGTCAGACAATCTGTTGCTGCTGAATAGGTTTAATACAATAAATAAAAAGCAGTTAGAATATATTATTAGTCTTTTTAGTCGAGCCTTGAGGTGGCTACAGTGGTCTTTAGGAGGTCTTTCCTCTTAGCCAAAAGTTATGCTTCACCAGCTGATAATTTCACTGCTATTCCTCTTTTATGTTGTCTGTCTTGTGACCAGGCAAAACCATTCAGCTTGTCTAGACCACAGTTGTTGCTCATCAGGGATTTCATAACTTGCCTCTAACTCAAACTGCAGTGTTTTTAATCTCTGTTGTAGAAAAAAAGACATAGCACAGCAGCTGGTTAGACACATATTTTAAAAGCCACGTTTTCAATCTGCTTGGTTCTTGTTGGAGACAGACAGAGAGCTGGATAAAATACCTGTGTTGTTTAGAGACATGGAGAAACTCTTTCAGAGGCTTAGAAAATGGATAGTCCATAATCAGATATTTGCTATCCTATTTAAATAGCAGAGTCAATCAGTGAACGCTTACAATGAGTTACATAAAGATTTGAATTACTGCGACTGCACTTGGTACTGCAGATTTCAAATGCCGTATCTTAAGGGTAAAGAATTCAAACAAAAATTTAATAAACCTTCCTCATCTAGAATAATCTTTGAAAGTCACTTGGGAGTCGAGTTCTATTGCGCTGCTGTAGTAAGTAACCAAGAGAACAGTCTTTGTCTCACAGAACTTATATGATTTAGGTGGAAAAGATTTTTTTTTTTTGATTGCTGCATTTATTTGCAATGGTAACACGATGCTTTTAATGCCCATGCGTTTGAGCCAAAGGGTAGACTGGTTAATACCAGAAAAGTAGGATAAAGAAAAAAATGGATCTGAAACTGCACTTCTAACCTTCATTTAGAATATTAATGATTACTGAGGTTACTTTAGATATCCAACTATTTTTCATGTTATAAGACAGTGGCAGAGGGCCTCATTTAAAGATTAATTCCTCCAGAATAATGAAATTCACATTGAGGATAATGAAGTTCCTTCACTGGGTTTGTTGGTTTTGGGTCGCAGGACTTAGGTTACAGAAAGACAGTGCATTACTGTAGATTCCCTAAGTTTCCTTAGGCTTTTCGTATACTTGCTCAATACTTAGCATTTTGGCAGCTCAGAAAGGTCAATCCATTAAGCAAATACATTGTTAATTATCTGGTGGCTGGATGGAGTCCATGCTGTACAGATACAACTCAAAGAACTACCTATCCACAATCTTCAAAGACATTAAGAGTAGTTTACATTTGTTTGAGCTCCAATTTGCATTCTTTTCATATTTTACATAGATAAGGATTTCACAACATACTAATTTCGTATCCTTGCATCCATGTCTTTGAAAACAAAAACCTCACTTCTTTTTAGTATCTTTCCTGATCCCTAAAGTTTAAAGTCTTCCGAAAAAATCTATCCATACATGAAAAAGGCCGTATTCAGACAACAGGTTGATCTTATCCCACCCACGTGGACCAACAGTAAATGCTGAAGAAAGAAATGCAGAGTAACACAGGAACCATACAATGATGCTTTTCTTCCCAGTACGGTATGTCTTCCAAGCTGCTGGCAATCTGTGGTTTAGGAATTTTCTGACTCAGATGGTAGCCGATCACAGTGTTTAAGAGAAAGAGAGGGATTTTTCCCCATTAATTCATCCAGTAGCTTTTAAAAGCTATTTTTATTTTGGCCTCCAAAAATTTTGTGGCAATATATTACACTGAATAATTACACTGTGTAAATAAATACTTCTGTTTTAAGCCTATTGGCTGATCAGTTCATTAACAATGTCCTAGATCTTTTATTATCTGAAGAGAAACTTCAGCTGGGAAATAAATAGTGAAATTATTATTTCCCATACTATCTCTGTCTATTAGTGACTCCTCATAGGGAAACTCTTCCAAATATTCATCATTCATCTCTGTGTTGAGGTGAGTTGCATTTAGGACACGATTTAGGGTCAAATGTCTCACTTTCAACTACAAANAGCTGGGAAATAAATAGTGAAATTATTATTTCCCATACTATCTCTGTCTATTAGTGACTCCTCATAGGGAAACTCTTCCAAATATTCATCATTCATCTCTGTGTTGAGGTGAGTTGCATTTAGGACACGATTTAGGGTCAAATGTCTCACTTTCAACTGCAAAGGTGTTTTTTGTAATAGTCACACCTGGGAATACCAGTAAATTGTGTTAGACCCCGCTCCAAGGGCACTTCTTTAGATAAGGAAAGTAGATGTCTGTTGAAATTAGCCTCCAGCAGAGCCTGGGAGCCTCAGCCCTTGCACAATGTAGATGTAGCCTATTTGACTCCAGTAAAGATCAGTAATGGAATACATCATTACCCTTAAAGTGATCACTTTTAAAAATAAGGAATCCGTATTTTGGCATTAAATAAGGCTAGTGATGTGGTAGGTCAACCAGTTTGATCCCCCCAGAGAAATGAGAAATGTGGCTTTCATTTAGATAAATTGAAGATTTCCAAAGCAGAGCAGCAATGAAGGAGCGTTGCAGCTGGGGCAGGACAAGTGACCGCTGATGTTTGAGTGGAGGAGTTACCATCCTTAGACAAAGAACCTGGCAAAGAGCAAATGCCCTGTGATCCAATGGAAACTCGGGGCTTGTGAGCTCTAAGTTACAGGATCCAAGACTGAGCTAGTTATAGGAGGCTTGGTAGAGTACTTGGAGGGAATGAGTCCTCTGCATAATGCAGTGGAAAAGCTGTGATTATTTAGAAAGGAAGAGATTATCTTTGACTTTGTAGAAGACAGTAATTCACCTTTTCTTAATCATGCCTCTGTAGGCGTATTTTAATGTAAATAGTATTTATTTGATCCATAACATTACCAGTTTGAATCTTTTCAGGTGGAAATTAGACTATCAGAATGAGTCAAGGTGTAACACATTAGCAGCTGACAGCTATCGGATTAAACTGGCTCTTAACTAGCTTGTAGGAAGTTGTAGGAAAAACAGAATTTGTTGATCAATATTGATCAGTAACGGTCGTTGAAGTCAAAGGTCATGCAGAACAGTGACATCATTCAGTTCCTAAGAACCAAAGACAAAGTAGTTATCTTGTTTTTAAAATGCACTTTCAAATAAACTAGTAAAATATTGACATGAGAAAGGAATATGGGGAATATTAATTAATGTATTTTTAAAATATAAATGCTAATTAAATAATAGAAACGTATATATGTATTTTTCTGTATCTAAAATTTAGATACCTGAGAACTAGATTTAGGTAATTCAGAGATTGAATTTAGATTACAAAGCTGTTTAGATTTAGATTTAAAAGCTGCTTTGTAATCCCAAGCACCACCTGCGGTGTGGCAGTCACCTCCTCTCGCAGTCAAGCTTGTCCTCACCCAAGGGACCTCAATCCTGGGCCAGAAACAGGCACGACTGGTGTCTCTGTCAGGCAAGAGTTGTCGCTTATGCATAATGGCAAAACAAGCTAGATTTAGGATTCAGTGTCCTCTTAGGTTCCTGGAATATCCCAAGATAATAGACTTTAGGGTGATGTATTTCAAAGAGGGAGAAAAATGTTCCTCTGTGACATTTCTTCGAGCTTTTTGTGGCACAGTACGACTGACATGATTTAAATAAAATGAAGAGAGACTGAGGCAATATTAGTCACTGTAAATCTCATAAATGTCTTCATCTATGTCAACATGGATCTGAAATCTACTCTGAACCCGTCACCGATCTGACAGACGAGAGGTTTCATTATAACGATGTAATTTACCTCCAGCTCTCAAATGACAGAGGCAAGGCACCAGTTCCACAATAAAAATTTCATCACAGAAAGCTGCTGCAACCAAATTTTCTGCAACATTGTTTTAGTAGTTTCTGTGCAACACATTTCTTAGAGATAAAATATGTAATATTGCAGCGTAGAGCAACCGGCACTGCCTCAGAAAGGGCTACGCAACCATCCACCGCTCTGCCTTTCAGCCAGCTTGTGCTGAGCCAATACCGTCCCCGTGGGCAGGCACTATAGGTATATATAGCAAATGGGCCAGAGGGCATCTAAAGGGCTGACAGCTGGCAAAGGGAAAATCTGCAGTGTCAGGCTTCTGCAGCGCTGGCTGTTGATATGAGAGTCATTTGCAATATCTCTGTAACTTGCATCATTCAGCAGCTGAGTGAGACTGAGTCTCCTGATCTCCTGGGGGATCTGAATGTCTGATCTCCAAGAATGGTTGTGAAAAGTGTCTAGTAAAAGTGGCATGATTCAAGTGAAATGAAACAGTTAGGCGAGGTGAGCAGGTACATCCTTTTCATAAATCTTCCTTTGTGTGAATGTGGATTTGAAATCTTTATTTTCCTCACTGCCATCGCTAGTCCGACATGCATTAAAATACACGAATCCTGTGTGACATGATGTCCTGGGTTCGGCTAGGATGGAGTTAATTTTCACCAGAAAGCTGGGAGGGGGATAGCCGACCCAAACTAGCCAAGCAGGTGTTCCATACCACTGATGTCTCGCCCAGTATATAACTGGGGCAAGGCTGGCTGGGCAAGGTGAGGGAAGGCTCCTGTTCCCATTCCCGTTCCTGTTCCCGGGTGTACTGCGCATTGCTCATTTGTATTCTCTCTTGTCAATATTATAGTCGCTATTGTTACCGTTCCCTTCTCTCTTTCTGTGTTGTTGCATTTACCTGTCCTTATCTCACCCCATGAGGGCTGCCCTTTCTCTGCTGATTCTCCTCCCTGTCCCGGTGGGGCAGTGGGCAGTGAGCAAGCGGCTGCGTGGTTCTTTGTTGCCAGCTGGGCTCAAACCACGACATACGACAATTGAAGGGAAGTGCTGCTGCTGTATCCCAGAAGCAGAATAAAAAATGAGCGCAGATTTGGGGTGTTTGCATTAGAATCGCTCTGGAAAACACTTCAGCTGGTGATCTGCGAACTGCACCTTGGGGGTACCGAGACTGAGCACCTCCGTTCAGACACGTGGCCAAGCTCACCTCTGAAAGAGCTACCTGAAATTCCCCTCTGAAAGAGTCACTACTTTTTTGAGGGGAATCTCAGGATGCCAGGTTGGCTGCTGGGACCACCCACATCTGTGATTGATTGATATAATTGCAATGGCTGCTGAGAAAGCAGATGAAGACCGCAAAGGCGTAACAGGGATACACTTACAGGTTGTAGCCTAAGGAGTCTGTTCTGCTTCTTTAATCTCTTTCATTGCACAATAAAGGTGAAGACCAAATCTTCCATATGGCATGACAGCAGGTAGTGAGAGGAAAGGTGCCTGTGTCACTGCAGCAGGGGATCAAGATCATAGGGACTTTCTCCTCCTTAACCTCCTCAACAGACAGAAGAACCTGGGGAGTTGCCACTGAAGGAGAAAGGGCCTGAAGGTGGGGAACTCGCCCACGTGCTAGTGAGGAAGAAGGAACAGGAAGGCAAGCAAATGCTCTGTGGAGAGGATATGTTCATGCTACTCATTCCCTCCTCTCAACACCAGACATTTCTGCATCTTGCCCGTATGCTCTTAACTGCCCAAACTAGAAGCCACAAATTGTGAACTGATGAAGCTTCCCAAATTTCCTTTGTAGAACCAATGTTGCCAAATCAGATCCCGCAGACGAGAAATCAAAATACAATTAAAAAAACAAATCTTGCTGTTGAATGACTTAAAACATCAGGCTGAGAGATCAAACAAACAAGTCTCATTTACCTGAAACACTGTTCAATGCTTTAACATCTTGTGATGCATGGTCGCACCATCTTTCAGCATTTGCATTTACTAGAATAATAGGGGAAAAAAACCCAACCCACAGCCAAAGTGCCTAGTAATTGGCTTCAGAGCAACAAATGCACAAGTTCAGATCTAGTGGCAGAATCAGAAGGAAGATGTGGACTTCAAGCCCCCCAGTTGTAATAGCTAGGACATTTAGAGAAACTGGATTAGAAAAAGCGTAAATGCAGCAAACAACAAGAAGCACCAACAGTTCTTAGACTTAAAGTGGGATTCTTTCTATATTTTATTAGTGTCTCTTTGTTGTCGCTTTGTAACTAGAAATCTGATTGCTCATCCAGCCAAGATGAATCACTGCTGTTTTGCCCTTGCCTTGTGTGTTTTAATGGTGACTCTAAAGAAGAAGGTCACAAATTACAAAACCCACTATCACACGGTGTAACAATCCCCAAGGGACCTATGAACCCCAGCAAGTATCTGGGAGTTCCTAGGGCTAAGAAGGTTTGAGAAGGAGTCTCCTTATGGATATACAGCAGTGCTACCACTGCCCTGAGCTCCAGGTAAGCCTTGAGCAGTTACTACATGGCTTAATAATCTTGGGGTTTAACCCTCTGATTTTAGGACAGGTACAGTACTTCACTTGGGGTACACAGAAAAGGCTCACTGCTCCTTGAACAAAAGCTCTTCAGTACTTTCCCACAACCTCATCCCTTTACATTTAGGTACATGCAAAGTATCAAAGCAGCTTTTGGGTACAGTCATCCATGTCTGGTAAATTATTTTTTGTTATTCTATCTATTGAAATTCATCCAGAATTTCATCAGCTATACCAGAAATGTAAAACATGATGGGAGTAGTGCATAAGCACTATTTCTGCTCAGCTTGTATTTCAGAGCCTCATATTAAATTCTGCTATAGGGTTTTTTTTAATAATACCATTATTTCTTTGCGCATATTCAAAAATTCCAATGTATCTGTAACTCCTTTAGAGACAACGGGTCTCTCTCATCTCTCAAAATTAAGGCCCTTCTAAGAGCTTAGCTTTCACTGATACCCAACCCATGGTTCTTCAGTTTCTATCAGAAAAGCATTCATGTCTTTGATTTAAAGTGCTTCCATATTTTGGTTAACGAATGTTGTCACTCATTATTTTGTCAGGCTGGAACATCTGTTGCATTCAGGGCATAGCAATACCCAACAAACTAGGTTACTGGGCAAAATCCATCAGAAGGTTTGATGCTTAACTTAAAGAAGACTACGGCTCTGCTACTCTGAAAGCATTATCATCTGCTGAAATAACTTCAAAGTAATTTTCTGTTCCAAATTAGAGTGTATCTTTGCAGCATAATCAAGTAATTTATTTTACAGTCATAGTTATTATTTATGGCTTATCATTCATATATTATACGTAGTTTGCTGCAAACTACATTTGTAACGTTGATAGCTGCATTAACATACATAATTTAAATGAATACGTTTTAAAAACTTGAACATCCATAATGGCCTACTTAACAACCACTGTGATGCCTTTAAAATGTAGTCAAAAGCACAGTGACGGTCCCACAGGCTGCTTGATTATAGCACATATATCAATTTGCAATAGTAGCAATAACATTCCTTAACATTTTGTTAAAAATTACTTCTAACACAGAATAAGATCATCAACAGAAGGAAGGAAAGAAAGGGGAAATATTTTGTGCAGGTTGCTTGAAGCATAGGCAGATATATCCAAATGGTAAAAGTTGCCTATGGAGAATTTTGGAGTTTAGTGAAATGTGCCTTGACACATGCCTAGACTAAACAGAGTGTAGTGCTGGATCATGCATAAAACCACCATGGATTTACTAGCATTTAATTTCCATTTGCCTTATAAAATTTTGAGCATTATCTGAATGAAAGCCCTTACACGTTTTCAACCCGTAACTGCAGTGACTGCCCAGCAGCCTTGCAGGGAGCTGCTGGAATCTCATTTGTGGTATTTAATGCTCAAACGCCATGGAAACAGCTGCCTTAAAAACACTTTATACAGAAAGGCACAGTGATTCTTGCTGATTGAATCCAGTTTTCCACAATGACCATCCAGTTCTGAGCCTGTGAAAATAATAAAATATAGTTGTTAAAGCAATAGTGCTATGCTACTGCCATGATGTACACCAGAGATGTAAGTACTACACCTGTGGAAAATATGTATAAAATACTTACAAATAAGTAGAAAATAAGTATAAAATTCTACCAATCTCTCTACCACAAGACAAGGTGCAGGGTACTGACAGACCAGGACCTATTGTTGTTGGTGGCCTTGAAAGGACACAAGCTCTGAGAGGGTCTGGGTGCTGAGCTTGGCAGGATTCACCTCTTCTGTCCAAGTCCTCAGCATATCATTACGGGCTGGTATCTATTATTCTCTAGACGGAACAGCAGTTTCTTTGTTCACGCTGATAGCTTTGTCTCCTTTTTTTGGCTTCCTCCCACCTTTCACTCCCTTGGCCTCCTTGCACCAGCGCGTTTCGTACCGCCATCCTGCCTGCCAGGCTGACCCCAAACCTGCAGTTGTCTTTCCGCAGCATCCTTCAAGCATCCTCACAGTCTAAACGTGGCCAAGAACCTTCTAAGCAATAGTCTGTCCTCTTCCATACAACTACAGTGACAATAATCTATCTCTCACTACTCTGGGTCTTGGTTATTTCAATGCCCAAAAAAATGCCCCTCGATAAAAATAAATAGTGAATAAATTAAGTTGTCCAAAAAGAGGTAGAAGTGAGAATTTGGTTGATGTCACATTTGTGAGGTAAATAATACTTTTTGACAATATGAAGAGGGAGAAATAAAGCAATCCCTCTCTGAACATGCCATTCTGATTTGTGAGTGGCACATGGACAATTTCTGGGTGTTTTTCACCCGTATCAAAAGCTGATGCTTTCGACCTTCTGCTGAGTTCCATAACAGGCAATCATTACTTTTCAATACCCAACTGCAAAGATACCACATCCATGTCTGACTATGAATTACTAGCAAACCTACCATTTTTAAAAATTAGAGTTCTGATGCCCAATAATATTTTGTGATTTTCAGTTTTCTACCACTTTCTCATCCCCAGGCACAATATCTCACAATCTTAGCCCTGGTAAAATGTAACTAATAATACATGCCAGCCACAGAGACATTAGCAATTGCTACAAGACACACTATAATACAACACTATATTCCAGAAAGAAGAGGGTGTCGGATGCTCACATCTGCCTGAAATAAGGTGGTAAAATACATTCTTAGTTTGAGAGAGAGTCAGATACTAAAAAAAAAAACCCAACCTCTGGCAGAGATGGTGTTTGCAAAACGTTGAGATCCCCAGCATTTTATTAGAGCTCTGTCTAAAAGCATCAGCTACAAAGATTTATGCTGAAAGTACTGAAAAAAGCTTAAGAGAAGAATAATAGTACCATAAATGATAGCACTGTTAACAGTCTGTCTGATTGATACGTTCAGTTGGAAGTAGTTAGAAACGTAATGAAGATAAGGATTGTGCTGTTCACCAAAGTGACACTTGTTTATCTTGAAATAAGTGCTGACGAAAGAAAGATGAAGGATGCGGTGCAATTCTCATGTACCGGGCTGGCGTGGAAAGCAGGTGGACTGGAGCAGAAACCGGGAGCTGTTTTGCTGTACAAAGCACACACGATGTTTCCTTTCTCTGAGTTTTGGCTGTGACGCTGGTGTATTTTGCAATGAATTAGGAACCAGAGACAGAGCCAGTCCTGCAAAATGTCAAAAGAAATAAGATGTGGAATCTGAGTCCCACCTTCATCCCACCTGGGGTTTGATACCACGAAGTCTCTGCTGACCTTTTAGGGCCTTAAGTACCTCTTTGCTTTGCCCTGAGGTTACAGGTATCTAACTTTTAGGCACTCACAAGCACCTGTTTTAGGCACTCACAAGCACCCGTTAACTTTATACGGTTCACTTTAATAATGCATGCACTTTGTAATGCACTGCTCCTCCAAATAACTAAATAGAGGGCAGTAAATACCATTTTTCTGCCATATAGGATAGAGCAGGAAGAAGAATGGGCATGTGGCCCTAAATCTCTAGAATGCTACTTAACAGCTTTGGACAGGCTGGAAAATGGACCCAATAATAGTCTCATTAAGTGAACATCAACATGGAGAGAAACTAAAGATTACAGCTAACGGATGGTTGCTGCACTGAGGTTAATATACTATCTATTTCTTGAAGCTCTTAGCAAGTTGGAGTCACCTCAAAATCAGACAAATTCGGGCACAAGATTTCTGAGAGATGGCCAAAAAAGGTGGGGTTTATTTTCAGTTTTGCTACAAATGCAGAAAACCAGGTGATGGTAAGTAGTATTGGAAACACCTCTGAAATCCTCAGGTACAATTTGAAGTCGATTCCAAAGATTTCCGTCAGCATCAGTGAGATCATGATTTTATTTATTTCTCTGAAACTCCTGCCAAGGGAGAGAGGATGGTGAGAGGCAGAACCTGACTTCGTGACTGGTCACGAGGGAGCAACTCTCATGTGTCACTCTGAATTCAGGTCCATTAAAACTCAGAAATATTTTTTCCTTTGGGAAAGTGGGATTAAGTGGCATGAGGAACTTCTCCTTGCATGTGCATGATTTGCTGCCAGTGAGCGTGGTGTTTGCTCATCTCTCTGGGAACAGTACTTGCTGATAGACTGAAGTCATAAATGAAATTATTTTGCTCATGTCATCACCATCTCTCTTGGCCACAGTTGTGCTGCACCCACCTATCATGCAGAACTGCTGTGCGATACACTCCTGAGTGCTGAAATTCTTCCCTCTGCAAAAATAACGCATAGGTCAGCCTACTCCTCTTCAGCTCAGTGCTTTTCACCACCCAGCAGTACAAGCTGGAATGAAGTATGCTTTTAAATGTCTTTTGACACTTGCATGAAGAGCACAGTATGGTGCTCCTGCTTCCTGCTAGTGTCTGAGCTCCTGCCCGTCCTCTTCCTCCAGCCCACAGACTCCCAGGAGTGGGTAAGCGGCACGCAATGCTGTGTGCTCCTGTGGCAAAACAGAAATAGCCCAAATAATACACAAGCGAAGTTCATAATCCCATCAGCTGGCTTCAGAGGGTGGTCATGCTATAGGAGAAAGGAAAACTGAAGAAGCTCGACATGAGCTATTAAGGATAAAACCGTCACAGAGTCAGGGAGTGAAGTCAAGCCCCATTTGCTCTGGCTGTTGGTTCCGCGTACAGTTTGCACACAGCACACAGGTACGTGCACACATTTATGTTCACTGTGCAAATGCCAAGCTGGGCACAAATACCATTTCAAGTGTGGGTTTTTTTGTGGTTGGGAACAATTATTGATCATTGTTACAATTTGAAAAATAGCTACATCCTGGATGTCCGCACATTAGTATTAGGTGGTTACAATCGATGCCTGAGTAGGATTGCTCTGCACAGCACTTCGATCACTTTTTTTAAAGTGCAGTGCGTTATTGTGCACAGAAATTGGGTTGGGCAGAACGATGGGTGACCATGTTTTTCTCCAACTCCTGAGACCTCAGAGGCAAGTTGGCTCTCTTTGACATTAATTCAGGTAAGGATTCACCAAACCCTTGGTAAACTTGAACTTTATTGGCTCAGGGTAGATTTAAGCATTCACTTGGAAGCAAGCAGGTGCTGCAGTGCATGGCTCGATCACCGCTTTTTCTCCTCTAAGAACTGCTCTCCAATTCTCTGCCAAGTGGCTTTGGTGCAGGTTTCTGCTCAAGAGATTATAGCTGCTTTTGCACACTGGTCACTGGTCATACCCATCCAACATACAGAGCAGGAACTCCTGAAATCTCCAGCTTCCAGTTCCAGCTGCATTTCCCTGCCTCAAGCTATATATCTGACCTGTGCCAGAGAGGAGCCTGAATATGAACCAGCATGTACTTTGCATGGAGAGTAAGGAGATCATCTTGGTGCAAAACTGGTTGTGTTTCAGCATGACAGAACAGACCAGTTAACTATGTATCATTTTGCCCAAGCTACAGTCTTCTGATAAGCTTCCTCTCCTTCTATTACTGCTGGTAGCCATGGTGGCGGTTTGAGTGGACTGCTCCCAGGAGAAACAATACTTCTCAACTCTCATAGATGGGCAGTACTCAGGGTTAAATACAAAGGAGCTCACATACGAAAAATAGTGTAAGCCTACGCCTCTTTTCAAACAAGTGTGAGAAGTCACAAACGCTGAGCATGTGGACAGTCTTTGCATCAGAGGAGCTATTGGCGTTACATCCTCAGCTGCGACCAGCAAAGCAAATTTCATCTTCCGCAACGGATTGTTTACTGACTTTTGGACTGTCCCAAAGGTGCTGAGACAAGTCAGGTGGTTTAAGCTAACTCATTTCACCTTGCATTTAAGGTAAGCAAAAAGCAAGGGCTGGTTCAGCAGCTCTGTGGAGATGGAGCAGCATCAAGCAGTAGTAGCTCAGTTTCAGATGATTAAAAGACATCCCAGAGGAAAATGCAGTAAAGTCAAGCAGAGAAATATGAAACAGTGGGGTGTGTGAATTCAATAACTTTTCATCTTAGTAATTCAATTCCTTTTTTCTTGTCACAGCAAAGGCATGGGAATGCTAGCTTAAATTTTTTTGCATGGATTTACATCTTTTCCAGGCTTCTCAGTTTTTGATTAAGAACTGGGTAACCTCATAACTCATACGTATCCTGCACCATATTTCTTTAGGACATTTTTTTCATTCTTTTATAATTCAAAAGTGCAGTAACCACTTTTAAAATGAAAAATCTTTTCTGTAGTATTCTATCATGTCTGGCTATTTTTTATAAAGGCTTCTTAAATCTACTGTTGCTAACCAGCATCAGCAGCAACACTTTCATATTAACTTGGCTCAGTTTCTGCTCCTCCTACTTTGTTCTACCATTGGCATATCTACTAGAGCCCTGGATGTTATATTTGTCCATCAAACTGCTGTTTACAGTTTTATCTTGTCTTGCTTGATTTAATGTATTTCCTTTTAGTGATTTCCACCATCAAGATACTATTTTGCCAAGTTGACCTTTAAAGATTTATTATATTTACTGCCTTTGAAGATTTGTTATATTTACTTATAAAAATAACATCTCTTACCTCATAAATAATGTCTGTACCTCAAATTATTAGAACAGCAATTTATAAATAACATATAGCAACTCCATCCATATAACTCTTGTTAAAATCATAGAGGAGGTAGACTTTAAGGAGAGCTATTCCAGAGAATAATGCAATGGCTATGAACATCTTAATACATGGCGGTGAGTAACGGAAATGGAAAGTTAGAGTGAGTAAGGTTTACATCACTTCATGCAGACATACCGGTTTAGGCAGAAGGCAAGAGCTCAAACAGTGTACAAGAGATTATGATTAGGATAGGTATAGACCATAGAAAGCTTAAAGGTAGACTATAGAAAGCTTAAATGTGAAAATGAGTCGATAAAATATTCCTGAGAATGTTGGAAGCAAAATACAATGTTGATGTGCCTTCTGAGCATCTCACAGCATCTTGGGGAGTCTTAGAGTAAGGAATAACCTTTTTAAATATTCACTTTTATATGATGCTGGGAGGACTGTAGAAGAAAAGCTTGCAGGTACTTACGGGATCTGACAGAGATTGCTGACTGCCTGAATGCAGCTGAAGGGAATACATGTCTTCTGCTGCCAGATCCTTAGGAAGGTTTAAGAAAGTCAGAAAGTTGGTGAGATGAATACCATGGTGTTTGTCCTGTCTTAAAAGCAGTTCAGTTAAGCTGCACATTTTGGAAATCACATTTGTTTCCAAGCTCTGAGACATCTGGAATTGGTAAGAAGGGAAAATGCTGGGTGAAATCCTGAAAACACTGCCTGATAAAGAACTAAAGGGCAGAGGCATACTTAATGCGAGGCAGCATGTTTTGCACTGAGGATCAATCAAACAGATTTATATCTGATGAAGGAAACTACCTTTGCCTCATGCGTGAATCATTAATTCAGATATATAAGGAAGGGAGGTGTGTGGTGGTGGTAGATGTGGTACATTATGTTATTATTTTAGTGAATACATCTTCACTTTATATATGGGTGGACAAGACCCAGGCTGGGTCAACATGCATGGGTGATCGATCCCACAGTGGAGAGCTGCAGACACTAGGAACTAAGAGAGGATGTGAGAAGTATATAAAGCTGCATGTAGCTGCTGTGTAATTTTAATGAGTGTGTTAGGGGCCAGTAAGGGAGTTACAGAGGATGTCCAGGGCTTTGTAGCTCCCACTGACTTTCTGAAGTTATTAATTACAAATGCAGCCACTGCCTACAAAAGTTGGCAGCTTGGCTACATTCGAAACAAGAATCTGATGGTAGAGCGTACTGGCCCAGTATTCCCTATTTCAAACAGTGAAAGCACTTCACAGCTGTCATGTCTGGTCAGATGAGCTTTTACAAACTCCAGAGATTCAGAGTATTCATTCAGTTTAAAGCAAGGTTGTGTTCCCACAGCTGAAATTGATGAAGTTAGTGCAGATAATTCACAGCTAAACATCCTCCATTCTGGAAGGTATCCAGACGTGAGAGGAAAACATTGGTTCTGCTCAAGCTAGTGGAAAAATCTCCATGAAGTTCAATGGTGCTAAGATTTCAATTTGAACTTTCTGAGATAACCTGGCACAATTTAGAGAGAAGGTGTTACTCAAGCGGTGGCTTTCTACTCTACAACATGCCCGTTGCTGTCCCAGTTGGTAGCTGGGAAACCAAGGGTTGAGTCAGTTCCTTCAGCTTAGGAAAAGCAACCTGCCTTTCTTGACCTTTCCAACAGCACTAGTTAGAGTAATTAGATTAGATTAAATGTAATGGGAGGTGCAGCATAGATAACCTTTTCATGTCTTTGTGTTGCTTAAAATAACCAGCAAGCTGATTGCTCAGTCACTCAGCATCTGTCTAGATGTTGATATTGTTAAACAGTGAAAGCTAGAAGTCTTCTCTAGATTTATTATGATTTCTATGCCTTGCTAACTGCTGAGCCGGCTGGATTCTGTCTTGAGATCCTCTGTTATAAATTCAATAATGTATGGAAAGGAGGACTTGGAAAGGCCTGCCATTTAATTACCCTATTCTGCATCTGTAAGACCAGCCCATCTTAAGCAGATGTCTAAAACATGCACACATAGTGTATAATCCAAGACATAAAACTTAATGTATATTTATGTGTTGGAGAGTCTTTCATCTCCCCTGGTGATCAACTGTAGGATTTATCAGTTCCTATAGCACACATGCTTTCCTAACCTAAACTCCTCTGACTGCAAATGAAGTTGATTCCATCTTGGTTTATGTTGGTGGAAATGGAAAAACATGCGTTTTCTTACTCTGTAACAATCCTTGCATGTATGTGAAGACTGTTACCATGTTTCTGTGACACTTCTCTATTCTAGAATGAATAAAGGTAATTCTTCCAAATTTTTCTATGAGGCTGAGGGTTCTTAAAGTTTCTGTTACCTTATTTCTCTCCTCCAAACAGTTTCACATTCGTCTAGAACATTAAGCGAAATGTCCAGAGCAAAATGCTGTACTACAGCAACAACTCTCCATTAAATAAATCAAGCTGTGTAAAGGGAATGAAAATGTAGAATGACTTGCACCGAAAATAAAATTATTTCAAAATACCATTAACTATTCCTATCATGATTCTCACTGAGTACAGAGCAAAGGAAATCTGTCATGGACTGACTCAGTGCCAGTAATACAACACCACTTAATATATTATTATCTAAAAGACTATTCATAAAATAATTGTCTTGTTTTTTCTCTGTTCCCGTCTAGCAAGAAACCTCCATGGCATCAGTTCCAGTGGTGTTATTTGGCTCCTGCTGAGGAAAAAGGACCAGTCTTTCAGTTATGCTGGCTACCATTTAATCCTGATTTATTTTCTGCCCTAAGTACTGACAGCATCTTTCAGGTATCATATCCTTGCAAAAACAGACTGAAATGCAACGTGTCTGCATTTTAATATCTGGATGTCTTTCACTGGGTTCATCAGGCTCACATCTATACTAGCTTCACTGGGCAGCAAAGAAAAGTTACATGTATGATAGCTGGGGCTGAAGTGACTCCTGGTGTAACAAAGCAACGAGGAAAATCAAATGCTTATGTCCTCCAAGTATTAATTGCTGTTGAAGATGTGGGCAGAATTTCTCCTATTATTAGAATTCGTACCTGGAACAAGACGTATATCCTTCCTTTTCTAGGCTAGAACTTATTCTGTGTAGCTGGCTGCCAAGACGGACATTTAGCCTGAGATTGCTGATAACGTGAAAGAAATTTTCATTTCCCTTTAAGAAATTCTACTGTAGAACTAAGACACTGAAATATGCAAAGGAGGCTTATGTGCAATGGGACAGAAGCCCTCTCCAGCTGTGGAATTGGCCAAAGTTATGAAATAGGAAGTGCTTGTTTTAAAGCCTGCAAGACACTGTGATGGCTTGCAGCATAAATTATGCATCTTCCACTTCCTGCAGGCCTGCACTGCGTGTCCATGGCTGAACACACAGTCCTTGGCCACAGTGGAATGAAACTGTCTAGATAACAAGGGAAATGGAAGATTTGCTACTAGGCAGAACAGTCATTTCTCGCTGAGTCTGTTGTCCTTAATGACACTGGAGTGTGCTGTTAGGACGGATGCAGCTACGTCTCTGAGAAAGGAGCACTGTCTAAAAAAACTTGGTGCTCAACTTCTAATAGCCCATCCCAAGTAATTATCACCTCAGTAGATGAAGGGGATACAAAATTTAGGACTTACTTATGAGAGAAATTAGGGTAAATCTCCAAGTCTGGAAAATAATTCTTTAATGCTTTCTCGTTCCAAACGGAACTAATCTTGTTGACATCAGCTGCCGACATACTCAGACCAGACTCTCTGCTCTTCTTCCTCTCCCATATACTTACACTATTGGTTATATGCATGTCCAGACCTGGTCTAAAGGCCAGCCTCCTTTTCCGTTCACACCATGAGCATGCAAATGCACTCAGGTATGAATGCTAAGTTGTGATTTCATCTGAGACGCAGGGCATTCACAAGGATACTTCTGCATGTGCTAGGTTTGTCAGATTTGGCTTGGGCTTTTGCGCTCAGAGCTGGGAGGAAATGCTCACAGCTGAGTTTACCCCAACCACAGAGAGTGAACCTGAGTGCAGAGCATGGTGACACCAGCCTGGACCCTGCGTCAGAGAGAGCAGCAGGGCGGGCAGTCAGTGGCTGGAGGTACCGCCACCTGAAACCAACTCTGCTCTCACCAGTAATGCAGATGCGTCTTTGTGCTCTCTCTGGTAGGCAAAATACACAAATGTAAATTTCTCTTTGCTTTCTACCATCAGCCATGAAAAGTGTTGGAAGCTGTCACCTCCCCAAGCGAGTATTATTTCTTGAATCATTTCTTTAAGTAAGTATATGACAGAAAAACAAAGGAGGAGTGCAATGCAGAAATAAGTATTTAATATTACTTGAAATGATAGTAAATGTCACCCAATGGAGCAATTTTTCACGTCATAATCTGTTGACTTGATAATCAATGTGAAATGCAAACATAATCTCTACATGTGCATGAAACAGCAAAAGCATGGAGCATCTTTGGTGCAGAGGAGAAGCCAGTGGGTGCGTTGGTGGTGCTGACTGGCTGAGCTCTAACTCTGAAGGGAAATCCTTAAAACTAAGGGAAGCAAGCAAAAAGACAAAACGTCCACAGCCTGTGGCTAAAGAGCTGTGTACTCTGGAAGACTGCGTGGGAAGTGTAGTATTTCTTCAAGTGCTCTAGGAGATATATGATATGTTTGTTACATCCAAGAGCAAGCTGTAAAGCATAACTAAGAGAGCAGTCATTAAGAAGGCACTGGTTAGTTTAGTTTAAATTTGAGAATAGTCAAGCTATGGCAGTGATACAGAACATACTCCTATAAAACATGAGGATATCTCTGACTGTAATAGGGCTGTCCTTTTATATTTCGCTGTCAGAAAAGCATACTAACTGCAAAATACTGCTCGGACTCTCATAAAACTGTACTCAGGTTTTGAGTGCTTTATTTATGCGATAAGCGGTGCGATGACATTTTAAATGCTTTCTCTTTGAATGGCAATAATGATCTAATCATTATTTAAGTGATTTTCTCAACAGGCCTGTATTCAGGAAACTGAAATATATGAAAAGTATTGCCATGTAAATGTCAGTGAAAGTAATTAAGCAGTGAGGAATTTAAGATGGTATAATTTGTTCTCTTTCCCCTCTTCTATTTAGATTTTAAAAAGCAAGCAGAACTATGATATCCTGGGAAATATTATGGGATGACAATATAGCATGATTTAAGAAAGGGTTTCCATCTCCTCTATTGCAGTTGCCACACAGTATTTCAACAAAAATTCAGAATGAGTATAAATGAACTGTACACTGGACACCCCAAATGTAATTTAATGGCAAACAGTAATTTCTGAGTGTAAACTCCTAACTCCATTATAGCAGAAAATATTTATCAGGGGACTACTAGCCTGAAAGATATTGGACACTTTGGAATAAAAAGAAAAAGGCTGCTAAGCATGTTACTTAGTGACTCTATGATTTTCTGTTGATGGAAGATTTTTAGTATAGATGGGGCAATATGCTTCAGAAATCGTTCAGCAAGGCTCATCAGGAGAGGTCCCTCAGTCTCATGCCACAGCAATGCTGAAGTAATGGTTTAGATTCAACTGATCCTTGAGGACAGAGGTTACAAGAAGTCAGCTGATTTCCTGAGGTTTCTTACAGAAGCTTCGGGGTTCCATGATTCTATGATCTATTCACAAAACCAGCCAAAATAAGTAGGACAAATTAAGATAAAAAAATGGCAAGGCAGAACTGTCTACAACTACAACAAATTTCCTAATCATATTTCTGAGTTTTTTTTTTTAGTTCAGTGTGGATATCACTAAGAAATTCTCTTTCTTTTCTTGTATATTTATGCTAATGCCAATATCATGGTGTTGATGTAACTGTATGCTGATTCACTTTTATATATGGCATGTTCTCTACTCGATGAATTCACCCACTCATTAATTTTCTGTACAGCAGCATGTATTTCATTAGATGTTTTTTGCTCCTGCAGAGACAGATATCTCTGAAGAAACATTTGTCACTGATTACTGAAGAAAACATTCTTGAATTGTGAGCTGCGTACTGAGTTTCCATTTCTTTTGATTTCTTGACTTACTTTATCTGGTTTCTGTGTAAAAGTGATTTCCAAGACAAAATCTCCTATGTGGCCCTTCATTCAGTTACAACTTATTAGGTTGTAATTACAACTTACAACAAATGACAAGGTTCAATTCTTTTTACACTATGAAAGATNCTTGAATTGTGAGCTGCGTACTGAGTTTCCATTTCTTTTGATTTCTTGACTTACTTTATCTGGTTTCTGTGTAAAAGTGATTTCCAAGACAAAATCTCCTATGTGGCCCTTCATTCAGTTACAACTTATTAGGTTGCAATTACAACTTACAACAAATGACAAGGTTAAATTCTTTTTACACTATGAAAGACGTTCCATTATTTTATTAATATTTCCATTAATTATTAGAGACTATGCAGCAACCTGTTTTTTTATCTTGAAGAAATTATGACTCAAGAGGCTATACTATTTATTTAAAAAAATATTTTACTAAACAAAAAGGAATTAAGAAAACATCTGTTGCACGTAGATGGTGTTTTTCCATTGTTAAAGGGAGTGTGTAAGGGAGTGTTTTCAATATTAAAAGGAGTGTAATTTCTTTACTGTGAGGGTGCCAGAGCCCTGGCACAGGCTGCCCAGAGAGGCTGTGGAGTCTCCTTCTCTGGAGAGATTCAAAACCCACCTGGATGCGTTCCTGTGCAACCTGCTCTGGGGGCACCTGCTTTAGCAGGGGGGTTGGGCTGGGGGATCTCCAGAGGGCCCTTCCAACCCCCTACCATTCTGTGATTCTGTATGTGTGCATATTGTGAATATACAGTAATATGTACATATATATATAAATAAAAATAGAAAGCATTCTGCATCAGGAGCTAAAAGGCTGGCATTTCTGTAGCTGTTTATGGAAATTGCATTTGAGATATTGATACTTTACTTCAATGCACAGAAATTTGCATGGTCTTGATGGACAACAGAATTTATCCCATCACTACAGGGTATGCGCTACAACATCCTTGCTAAGTGTGGGGTCTCCTGATGATACAGGTAGAGCACAGGAGTTGGCTGTTGAGTGTGCTGGGGAAAAGAGGTGGCAGGGTTTGGAGTGGTGCAGGTTGGATTCAACTGCAACATAGTCATTGACGATATATTGCAAGTTTAACATTCGATCATGACTTTTTTTCTGTGATTTAGTACACATCTTCTCAGCTGCTGTCTTCTCCAAAGTGTCTTCCTGTTGTTAGTGGTACCTATGTATCTGGAAGGATGACATTTTTCCTCTGGGGTCCCAGTCATCCACTGGCATCTTATAACATACTTAGGTCTCTCCAGTGTCACGGTGTCAGAATCCTTGTCAAATGGCTTGATAAACAAAGTTGCTGAGAAGCCTCCTCACCAGGAAATGTGGCTTGCCCGGTAGTGACCAAACTCAATTGTTACTTTCAGGATATTAAGAAGAATAAAGATCTTTACTGTTCAAAAAGCCCCGCAAAAACCTACCAAAACAACGTGGTGAAATAGTGGTTTCGAAAGCTGACCACTGCCTCGACAGCCTAAGAGTCAGCAACAAATGAAAGATCTTCAGAAGGAAGATCCCTATGAGAGGCTGTAATGAAAAGCACTCTCGTGGCCAGTATCTTACAGTTATGGCCACGTTGTCTTTTGGTCCCATATATCCAGTATTGGACAAAATTGATAAAAACTATTTTGTCACTCCTCTGGTCTGCAGTAAGACTTGGCTCCTTGGGCAACACCTTTTGGTGATCTCTCGCTCCTTTCGGACCTGCCATATCTCAGTCTGCAATTGCACATGGGCAGAGAGTGACCTCTCAGTCCTCAGCTGGACTCTAAACAGGCAAAATTTTGCTCTGAACATCCATTAACAGAAAACCTTTAGGAATATCTGCATCTTCAGAAAAGACCTGGTGCATAATGAACTACTCAGGACCAGTGAGAAGTGTAGGGGCCTCTGAAAAAAACCCATTTAGTCACTCCCTCATGTTCTCCTTGCTCTATACCCTAGACATGACTCTGGACAGCCCACTCCTACACTAGTGAAATGTTTGCTTCTTGCCCTTGGTACAGCGGGAGTGTCCCTCACTCCACATTTCATTTGGACGGCCAAACAAACTATAAGGCCAAGAACAAAAGGTCTTCTTTCTGTCTTGTTTTCTGTGAGTATTTTTTATTCAGTAGTTTAAAAACTCTACATATTTTATAAACATTAGCTGGATTTATCGCCTGTGACTTCCTGTTTTTCTTCCAGGAATTAGCTCTTTGAAGTGCCTTCCCAGAGAATATTACAACTAAGATATGTCTGTTCCATTGTAAACTTACTGAAACTACTCTATCTTTTCAGATAGATAACACGACCAGTTCCCAGGCTGCTAGAATTTAAACCACTCTTCAGCATGCACCAGATCAGTATAGTGAATGGGTATCCCTGATGTCTTCCATGCTTTGGAGACTCCAAAGCCAAAGTTTTCTAGAAAAGGAAGAAAAAGTATTAACCTTGTAGCTGCTCTAAACCCTGTGACTTGTTTTATCCAACTGCAGATGTCATTGCTCAAGGACATGGTGGTCCTGAGTGTGAAAGAACCCAGTAAAATTGGAGCATGGAAATTAGTCCAATGTACGTTGATAAACACAGAATTTATCTGAAGACCTATAATGCCCCATAAAGAAAAAGGGTGGGTCCAGGAGTTCCTGTTTTCATGATGACAACAGAAAGGAGACAGTTCTAGAGTCACAGTCTTTCGGTCCTTCCTGTCCCTGGGCAACTACAGAAAAAGGTGTAACTGTAACACTGGGAACCTATTTTGTACAACACTGACTTGATTTTAATTTAACAATTAGTAGACAATTAAGCCACATACATAATGCTATGATTCTCTTTCTTAAAGACTAGCACCAGATCATATAACGTGGCAGCCCTTCATCCCTCTTAGTGAAGCTAAGACATTTGACTGAAATGGAAAGGGGGAGTCTCAAAATAGGAACCAAAGTGCTGCTTGTTGGTGAGTGGTCTTTCTGGGAGAAGGGACTTGGGGTATGGCAACACCCAGTCACCTATGTATTTTAGTCAATGGTCTTGAGTACAAAAAACATGAGCAGAAGTGGGAGTCAGGATCAGAGCCCCAATAACTTGTAAAACATCAGTCTCCATCTTATTTTCTCTATTAGCCTTTGTGTCTTGCAAAAGGAAATGAGAAAATTCCCTTGGAGAGAATGAGAAAAGAAACCTCTCCCTCTCTCTAGATTGCTATTTGAAAGCAGCTTTTTGGAAGGTGATTCACATCCCAGTCTCCAGTTCAGGTTAAAGAATAAGGGAGCATTGGCTTATCTCCATGATTCCAACCTGAAGAACTAAATTAACGACCTGGATTCTTGCACTACAGGTTACTGTCTTGGCATATCTTTTGCTGCTTCTCTAAGTGCCTGTGGTTTTTGAGTATTTGGTCTGCCATTGTAGGAATAATCATAAAAAACTCTAGCTAATTGAAAGAAATAATAAAAAGACAACCCCAAAAGACACATTAACAGTATGGGATTGAAATATGCTTCTGGGACTGAACAGCTATGTGGCAAGATGAATAAGATCATTTGAACATTGTCACTTTGCAGGGTAAACCCACTCTTTTAAAGAGGGAATAAATATCCCTAAAAATGTTTGAAAGTTTGATTTCAGAGGTGGTAGAAGATGTTCTTTGTACCTCAAGACACTTACACAGAAGCTAGAAAAATGACAAACATTCCCAGATTTGAAACCTGCTAGGAATTCAGTCTTGATTTTTATCTGAAATGCCATAATCCCCAACATTGTTTAACATGGATTTGTTACTTGTGTAGGTGCCCTTTGTGTTGCCCTTACTGATAGCATAATTGTTCCCACAAAATATATTACATTTTGTTCCTTAATGATTAATCACTCCACTTTCCTATTAACAAAAGCAGCAAGCGGGATACTAGCTTCTTTCTCCCTGCTAGGTTGAACATTTTATGCATTTTCCTTACAATAGACAGTAAGTAGAAATAGAGACTGGTTGCTGTGAATTGCTGCTATGGATACAAGATTCTTATCTCTGTCACGGTTCTAAGACTGCATGGAGCGCTTGTTAGCAGATTAACTAAAAGGCATTTAATACTGGGTATAGCTATATTGCATTAAAAGACACTGCCCATCTTGTTTGGCTATAGTTCATTCTGCAGAAACAAATGTCAAAGGCCCTTTTTCTCTGTAAATTATAAAACTTCAAACACAGACATGCAAAACCTTTAGTATAGATGTTACTAAGAGCTGACAGACAGCCTCACAAGGGGCATAAAAAAGACCAGAACTGACTGAAGAAGCATTTCACATACATATAAGCTTTCATCAGCAATACATCAAATATTTTCAAATAACTCATTAAACAGAATTTGAAGGAAATGAACTTTTGGTATTTTTTGTATAGTGTTGCTTTTGCTGTTGCTGGCATACCTGTAGTTCAGTGCTATTTCATCATAGAACACCAAATGGCTCACCTTGCCTAAAGACATCCATTTCTGTGGATATTAAAAATCTCAAACATAAAAGCAGCAAGATGAACAGACAAATTAAATCAATGAATTCAGCAGCATAAGGATGTGGATTGTACTTCTTACCAAGATTAAATAAATGGACACTTAAATGCCTTCCATGTGAGAAATGACTTGATTTGTTTCACACATGCACTCACTATTGTGTTAGCAACATATATCATATGAAGGGTAAGAAAGGAAATAACTCTTGCATTTGTTATTTGACTGTGATAGAAATGCAATACCACAGTTACTATTAGTGAAAATCTCTGGATGTCATTCTGCAACTCTCTGATTCTTCTTTCATTTTAGGCACTGTGAAGATGACATTTTCAAAGGCCTTCAACCTTGAGTCATGTAAACTATGCAAGTGGCTATTTGCGTATGTAAACTGTGCACTAGCACACATAGAAGTGTGTATTATAACTATGAGCTGACTTCTCTAGTCTGCTTGAAAAAATCCCAGGTTGAGAGGCATGCACACTGGATGTTTGTGCCCAGAGAACACTTCAGCCTGTTCTTGTGTGTTGCTTTTAGTAACAAACCATGAACACAAAGAATTGGAAAACAGAAGCAATGAAAGATAATATTTTTTGCAATATGTAGTAATATTTTGCAGGAATATGAAGCAGCACACTACCACTTAAAATTATGGAGTGTTGTACGCCCTCTCTTCACTCAATTGAGTTACATAGCTCTTATGAAACAAAATTTCGGGACCTTTTCAGGTTCTTACCCGTTAAGAGAGTGTTGTAAGGAACTAGACCACTGCAGTCTGGGACTTGATCCAAAGTCTATTTAAATCTTTTGAAAAACAGGTGATGATTGGTCGTACTGTATCCCAGGCACATGCTTCATGTGCATGGGATTCTTAATCGAATATAAATGTTTTGCACTGGAAGCAGGCACATGAGTGATTTGCTTAGTCACGGTCTATAAAAAAAAAGAGATTATCCTGTCAGCACATAATGGTAATTATCTCATGCTGGTTGGCTTCTGAGGCACTTCCTTGTAACTTGAACTAATCCAATACCAATTCACTGAATACACTGAGCCCAGGCATATTGTGCCATTAAGTTANTGCTTAGTCACGGTCTATAAAAAAAAAGAGATTATCCTGTCAGCACATAATGGTAATTATCTCATGCTGGTTGGCTTCTGAGGCACTTCCTTGTAACTTGAACTAATCCAATACCAATTCACTGAATACACTGAGCCCAGGGATATTGTGCCATTAAGTTAACTTAAATAGCTTTGTAGCAATCCAGCATCAACTCAGCTGATGTTGCATAGATCTTCTTCATCAGTTATCCCTGATGTCCATACAAACTGATGTGTTTTACTGGGACTTTTATTGCTGAAGATGTATCTGTTTAAGTGTGAGCTACTGAACGTGAGATTAACAATCCATATATTCTACTTGTTTCCCTAGGATAATGAAATAATTTTAAAAAATTAATTACTATTTTTCTTCCCTGGATGTTTTTCATCTCACAATAATCTTATTAATGTTGAAATAAGAAACAATCATAAAACCAAGCTTTTTTTAAACTCAATGAGCAAATTTTGAGATTATCCATGAAGCGGTTTAATTACCTGCTCTACAAATGGCACATGACAAGCACAACTGCAGACCACAAGACACTGCACAAATCGGGCTTTGTTTAAAAGCTGCTAGAGCAGGCAGATTTGGATTTATCTGAATGGATTTATTTACTTCGACAATTTATGCCTTGACTCAGTCCATCTAAGTACTTAGCAAAGGAGGCATTTAATAATTTATTTCGGATTAACCACATGCTAATATTCATAGATAAATGTCTGCTGAGAATACATTCACAAACACATTGCATTTTGATGAAAACCTTCATCAAGCAAACCCACACCCGGGAACTCTTGCTATGTGCGTAATACATGCCTAATGGGCAACCGAGACCGGGCCTTGAACGCTGCGAGTGGTTCTTAATGAAGAACGCTACAAATAATTTATGTTAAGAGGGAAATTTATTATCTGGCATTGTTCAAGAATAATCCTTACTAAATCCAGGAAAAACAGCCTGTCATAGCTCCGAGAGCAGCCCTGTGTCAGGGATTTTGCTGCTGCTGCCCAGGGCTTTGGGTGTCCCTGTCCCTGGACTGTGGGGAGAGGCTTCCAGTCATCCCTGTCCCCAGGGAGGTGCCTGATGCCCAGGGCTGTCCCTGCTGTCCCCCCATCTTTTCAGGCTGGGGGTGGGATGGGCTCTGTCTGCCCCGAGGGCCCTGGGGCCCCCAAATCCCCCCTACAGGCAGCTGCCAGACTACAGGGCCCTGACCTGGAGAGCAGGCCTGCAGGGGCAGGTAGAAAGAAAAAGTGTTTTTTGGTGATATTTTCCCAAGATTTAAAGACTTTGATAAAGAATTAAACATGAAAAAGACTAAAAGCACTAGAGGAATTCCAGATAACCACAATTTAAGACATCAGTATAGCATTCAGATTTGTTTCACAAAGAATTCAACCGCTGATAAACCCCACAGAAATGAAAGAAGTACCTCAGAGAGTTGACTAAAAGATAAATTAAAACTGCCAGTTTAAAGTTGCTTTGAGGGTTTTCATCACATCAGCAAATGCATTACTAAATAATCTAATGTGGGGAAGATCACAACTCTGCTTCATCGATAGCAGCAAATCACTTATGTCCGAGGCAAGCCCGATGACAAAACACTTTCATGGCAATAGTGTGGTATGAAGTTTGGTCCTTCAGGGGATGCAACAAGACACGCTTCCTCTGAGAAACGCTGATCTGAGTGCCATGCTGCTTATTCCTGGATTTTGGAATACTCTGGAGAAAAATAACACACAGTTTCCTTAAAATGTGAATTTTGAGAGAAATATTTATCACAGAAGTGGAAATGGAATGTTTTGTGTCAGGGAATTATAAGTCATTTGAGTGTATGGTACTAGAATCTCATCCTGTTAAAAGCTGAATTGCTGTAGGTGCAATGGCAAACTATGCAACAAACAAATAACAACAACAACAGACTGAAGTAAAATAATATTATATATTATATAGAATATTATATACAATTCTATAAACTGTTATGCCAATTATATTAAAAGGTGAAATTGAAGTCTGTATTCCTCTCCCTCAATGCTCCTGCAGAAAAGTTATCTTCCATCATTGAGGGTTTTTTTCCACAAGATTTGAAGTTATGAAGTATCATAATTGTACCTGTACTGCAACTACAAAAAAGCAAAGTCAGAGTAGCTATAGGAAGTGTGTCTTGGACTGACCATCAAATCAGTATTAAATAGAGAAAAAACAAAGAGCAAGGAAAGAATCTGTAACATGGAAGAAAGGATGAAGACAGGGAAAGAATGGAAAACCCACTATTTTCATTGTTAAACCAGACTTTGGGAGGATTTGGCAACATAGATATTGGCTAGTCAAAATAACAGTGATTAAAGAGGTATCTCCCCACATACATCAGTGCTGGTTCCTGCATTGCAGTGGCTCCGAAGATTGCTGTTTCTCAAGACACATCAGGACTTGGCAGAGACGGGAAGCAACCACAGACACACATGTATATTTTTCAGACTGATCATGTCGTTCAGTTAAATTGAGTTTGGGAAGCCTTCCTTTAGTCTGTCAGATGTTTCTGAAGACAAGACGTAGCCTTATTTTATTACCTATTATTAATAACAACATATTCGTAAAGAAAAAATAGCAGGATTTCTGTTAGGATTAAAACACCTAACAACCATTTAATCTGTGTCTTTCTAGAAAAGGCTTTTATTAGATTATTTTTATTCACTCTGTTTAATTAACACAGACTCCATGAGGTTATTCACCTGTTCATATTTTCCCATTCTATAAACTGTTCTGATAATCCGTGATAAACTAATAAGAATGACTCGCTTTTAGCTGAAATTCCTCTCACCATCTCTCAACCATTTCTGATCATGACAGTTAGTGAAAAGGACTTACGGCTAATATTTGAGAATAGGAATTTCTTTTTTTAAATTCATTTAGATAAAACCATTTCTATTGAATGAAGGGACACTCTGTTACAAGCTCTCCAAATACAGCCATACCAAAAATCTGTAGCTGAAGTAACAGGTTTTAGTTACTTGATTTTTTTTTCCATTTCCTGAGGAATCAAATTATTCTAATTAAGGGATGTATTGATTTTACTTAGCTGTAATCGCAGTACTTCCTAAGACAGGGCAAAACAACGGGTGAAAAAAAAATTAAGAGGCTCACTGGAAGATGTACGTGAAAAGAAATGGATATTATATTCACCTTTTGATGTTCTGTTTTGCAATGATTATAAATTACCTTTCAATCAACTCAAAATACTCCTGCTATGTCATATAACAAAGAGAGAGACCAAACATCACAGAAATGAATATTCTGCTGATAGAAGGATTCAGATTCACGTTCAGCAATTCCTTTTAGCTCAAATATTTCATGTAAATCCATTGGCCTTCTGTGCTGTATGGCTTTCAAAGTAGGGCATTCTGAAAAGCAGAAATTGAATACATTATGGATGGGGTTCAGAAATTTCTGCTGTATTCTTTTCTGAGCTTCATTTTGCTTTAAGTCAGTTTTATGGAAGCTACTCCTGACAAAAGACTGCAGATGAGGAATAAAACCTCTAGCTGTATGTATATATGGCTATAGTCACATACACCTGAGCCAGAGCCTCTCAGAAAGGTGCCTTTAGCTAATTTTGTGAAACTGCTGTCTTGGTCAAAAGTAATAGAGAGTATTAAATAAGGATCTTTCTTTAAGAACCTTTAATGTGTGTTTCTTAACAAACAGAAATAATCACTAAATCATCATAGAAATAAATGGTGCACCCTCTTCTTTATTGCTGTGTGCAGCTCTGATCACTGTTGGAAAAGGGATGCAGCAAAGCTAGAGATGATACAAAGAGGGAAGAACAACATGACCAGGGGGACAGAGTATCTATCATGTTGGGACAGATTAGATAGCTGGTGTGGGTTAACCCTGACAGGCAGCTCATTCCCACACAGCTGCTCGCTCACTTCCCTGCAGTGGGATAGGGGAGAGAATCGGAAGGGTAAAAGTGAGAAAACTCCTGGATTGAGATGAAGACAGTTTAATAGATGAAGCCAAAGCTACAAGAGCAAGCAAAGCAAAATAAGGAATTTGTTCACTGCTTCCCACCAGCAGGCAGGTGTTCAGCCATCTCCACGAAAGCAGGGCTCCATCACACGTAACAGTGACTTATGAAGACAAACACCATCACTCCCAATGTTCCCCCTTCCTCCTTCTTCCCTCAGCTGTATATGCTCAGCATGACGCCTTATGGTGTGGGATATCCCTTGGGTCAGTTGGGTCAGCTGTCCTGGCTGTGTCCCCTCTCAGCCTCTTGTGCTCCCCCAGCCTACTCACTGGTGGGGCAGCATGAGAAGTGGAGAAGGTCATGACACTGTGCAAGCACTGTTCCCCAATATCTAAAACATCAGTGTGTTATCAACACTGTTTTGGTCACAAATCCAAAACAGCACCCTACGGGCTGCTATGAAGAAAATTAACTCTATCCCAGACAAAATCAGGACAATATCCCAGCAATTCCTGGTTTAGAAGAGTGATGACTACAGAGAGGTACTCTAGGGTCAACTCACGAATGTGGCACAAGGGAAGAATTACTCACAACTTCTCATAACATAAGATTTAACCCAATTAAATTATTAGGTTACAGTGTTAAACTAAAAATAGTTACTTTTTCAGACAATGAATAGTGAAATTGTTGTACTCAGACTTTGAGGATGCTGTGGTGGTGAAAGAGATATAATTGTGCCCTGTCCAATTCATGGAGGACAAACCTAACAGCGAGTATTAAGTAGACAGCAGTTTCTGGATGCAAATTTGATTCAAGATATTCCTAGACTACAATAAGCTGCAAACTGAGAGAACACACGCAGGAAAATCATTTTATCCATAGTTTTCTTTCCATCTTTTCCCCCTTCAGGGTCATGCCACAACAATCCACCACAAATTCCCGCCAGAGATAAACTAATCACCTGGGCTCATCTCTGGATTGACACAGTATGGCATTTATGTTCTTATTCTCAAAGAAGTTATTCCCAGATGAACACAAACCAAGACTGAAGAAGTGAAAATAATCATGCTTAACATGAGCCAGTATGCCTGCTGCAATCTCTAAACATCACAGCCCAGGACGTTAAGTTCACATTGCACATAAATAACATCTTTATGAAAAGACTGAAAATGCATCTGTAAAAATAAAACTCTTTGGAGATGTGAATTAAACAGTGTCACCTTGGCAAGCAAATATTTATAAGAATGGAAAAAACCCTCAATGTTATCCACACACTTACATAAGCAGCAAATGCAGTTTATGGGCGGATGTTATCATAACCTATGCTCACAATCACTTTGCTGTTCTCTGCAATTGCCAGAGCAAAGCTTTTCTGCAAGAACATAAAGATAATGGCACAGTTAAATTTAGTCGACTATTTTAATCTTAAAATTCAGCCTCTAAACACATGTAATTGATAGTATATGAATGAGTCATGGAAACTTGCTTTTTATGAAGAAAATTACTAATGTTCAGTTCTGGCTTTTCTCATTACTTTTTATATCACCCGTTTCTTTCCAGTATACAGTTTAGTGATCATTGATCCGCAACATTTATAGTAATTTAGATGTATTTCAGATGCTGGGTAACATGGCTCCTGCCATTTCAAAATGCTCATGAGTTTCCAAGCTATTCTACTTCCATTTTTGTTCTTTATGAGCAGATCATTATTTACCAAGTCTTTAATGATGAACTCCATCCCTTTCACAGACAGCTTGCCAAGTCCCCTGCACTGTGCTTCCAGTCCAGCACAATTGGGAAGGTCAGCTACAACCAGCAGACAAAAGGCACCAAGACCAGAAAGGCAAAGAAGGTTCTGGGAGATGCACGAAGGGTACCTTGAGTTGCTCAGACACTAGCCTGTGTTGTGCTGTCCTGCAATTTCTCCCACTCTGCCCTGCAAGGCTGCGCTGTCATGGACAATCATGCTAGGTGCATACTTCCACTTATACATGCCTTTGACTTTGCTCCTTTTGGAGACAGGTAGAACTCTGTATATTTTCCAGTTGAAGCAAGCAGAGAAGGAGGACAAGCTGACATTCAAATATTATTCAATTAACTTTTAAAATCATAACCTGAACTTTCAAAAATGATGGTGACTGTTCTCAAGCTGCACTCAGCCAGCAAATCACTTGAGGGTGCTTGCATGCCAGGACAGCCCCATGGGACTGCCAGGAGGGCTGGCAGATAAACTGAGTGGCTTTTGGGTGGAAATGAGCCAGCCACAGCCAGTGGGACTAGTCGTGCCGTCGTCATAGGTCGCTGAAAAGCCTCAAACTGGATGGAAACAGGGGAAGCTGTGGAAGCTGTTATCATCTCATCAATTCACATCATGTTTGAGATGCCCTTTTGTTATTGTATAGCATATGTGGAATGTTACTCATGGCTCTTGACCACATGAAATATCTGGTGTGCAGCTCACAGGGTGTCATGGTTTGACCTGGCATGCAGCTAAATACCATGCAGCCGCTCACTCACTCTGCCCCCACCCCCAGTGGAATGGGGGAGAGAATCAGAAAGGGAAAGGGAAAGGGACTCATGGGTAGAGATAAAAACAATTCAATAATTGAAATAAAATAATAATGATGATTAAAATAATCATAATAATAGAATATATAAACAAGTAATGCACAGTGCAGCTGCTCACCACCTGCTGACCAATGCCCAGCCCGTCCCAGGCTAGTGGTCCCGGAGGAGAGAAACTCTGAAACTGCAATCCAGGAAGAGAGAGAGAGCGCAAGACTTCCCAGCCAACTCTCATCTCTATACTGAGCATGACTTTGCATGATATGGAATATTCCATTGGCCAATTTAGATCTGGTCCCTCTGAGGTTCTTGTGCACCCACACACTAACAAAGCACGGGAAGTTGATTCCTTTGCAACGATTAAAAACATCAGTATCTCATCAACATTCTTCTCATACCAAAATCCCATACTAAATCCAAAACACAATGCTATTCTAGCTACTAAGAAGAAAATTAATTCTATTCCAGCTGAAACCAGGACACAGGGTCAGAATCATTGCCACACTTCAAGTATTCCAGCAAAATCCTCCCATTGCCATAGCTGCATGTGAACTGGTAAACCAACTCTGTCCTTGTTCACAATAGTACACATTTCAGGGACATCTCCACTGGTTTCTATTAACAAGAATAAGCTAAAGACTTGAAACATGTCCCCCTTTTGGCCAGAAAAGAAACACAAATGCATTTCTAGTCATTTAAATAGTTACCAGCATGTGGTCATACATGTTTCTGATAAAGAGATTTGAATAGCTGCATTAAATCAACTGAATTAATTAATTATCACAGGAGTCAGCACATGGTCAAACTGTCACTTGCCATTAATAATGCCAACTGCAAATTAACATCACTAACTGGCACATGAAACCGTAAGCCCTCTAGTAAAAAGCCTATAGTCCAAAGCACCAAACTTTTATTAACTGCCTAGACAACAGCAGGGATTGTAACTATATATATGGAAGGAAAGAACATCAGGCAGACAGCTACAAGAGTAGTATGACTTGAACGGGATGCAAAGCTTTAAAACATTTCTTTTTTCTTGAAGGAAAAAGAAACTTAAGGAATGGAATAAATGGAAAATGGGAGGAAATCAAATATGAGTTTGCCACAGCTAACTGTGTTGGAAAATCCTATGTCCTTGTTTGATAACAGCTGATCTCTTAGGCAAAGAGAGTGCTGTATGTACTTGAATTATTGCAAAACATTTGGCATATGACTGTCTAAAAATGTCGCTTAGGCAGAGAAGATGAGGATTAGTATAAGCAGCGTAGAAAAAAAGCTGAAATGGCAGGCAATCCCATTGAGGATGGAGGGAAGTAACAGAGGAATTCCTCAGGAGTCAGTCTTGAGACTAATCTTATTTAACAGTAATAACGATTTAAATTCATAAGGCCTTGGTCCAGAAATGAGGGGATTTACTAATGAAACCTGCTGATGACACAAAGTCAAGAAAAATCATTCTTATAGAGGAATTTGTTGTGTAAAGAAAATATAGTTCATGGCACTTAAGGATCAAAATGTTAGAAATGGGATTACACATAACACGAGATAGAAGCCCATTGTGCAAAAGGCTGCTACTATAAACTTTGGCTATGAACCAAAGCACCGTCTTTGGAGGTTCCAAGGCTTGGCCAGGCAAAGCTAAAGCTGTCATCATCCAGGCTAGCAATGGTTTCCCTCTGAGAGGAGTACTGGACCACAAATCCAGAGGTCTTTTCCAACCACATTTCTATGTTTCTGTGAGAATGAATGAGAGAATGAAAGACGGACGTATTAGCAGCATCATTGACTATGAACTACCATTGTTACTCTGAGGGAGAACTTGCAGACCCAGGTATTTTGGTAAGGTACTGCCTGTAGAAATAAGAAGTGATTTGGGAAAATATGTTTCCACATGGGATGCTTTATACAGCTGTAGTAACCTGTGCTCAGAATAGTTTAATTTTAACTTCCAAAGGTGCTAAAAGAGCAAGACAGGACTATGAGTCAGCGAGGATTTGGGATGCATCTGCCTAGGCCTTTTAATTCTAAGAAGCGTGTCGTAAAACACAAAACATTTGTGGGTGTTTCAAACACAAAGTCAAACTTAGTAGACGATAACCTAGACCAATGAACATTTTCAAAAATAAGTAAGATGAGTAGAATTAAAAGATCAAGAAACCTAATACAAAGGGGATTCTGGGATGTTTGCAGTCTGGACTGCAGGATACTTTGCAATGTTACGGTCTTACTTTTTTCCCAAAGCTCTGAAAATTGTACAATTTGAGAGACTCCATCATGCTGATACTGTGATAGTAGGTAAGGAGGGAATGGAGATTAAGAATTTTCAGCTCTCAAGAGAATTACATTGCACTGACTCTCTATCTCCTCCAGAATGATTTCACAAGAATAGCCCAGGGCAGTCTACAACCGTTTTAGGAAATTTGCACATATTTCTTGAAAAGGAAAAAATTGGCAGATAAATGGCTCATTTGACCTTCTTGTCATCCAGAAAAGGGGTAGATGGTGTTAATGGCGGTGTGCTTCATCTTAGTACACTTTACGTCCAACCCTGCAACATGCCAATTTAAAAATTTCAAAAATCTCTGTTCTTGAAGTGTGTGTGTTCTCTCTTCCTTATCAGTGTCAAGCCAGCCCATCTGCTGGTAAATTTGAGGCTTGTCTCCATGCATATTTTCTCCAAAAGTTCCTAAATCCACCCCAAAATCATACCCTTAATCCTTTCTGAATTAAAACCTTGGTGGGGTAGGAGGCTATTTCAGAGTTCGATGTGATTCAAAGTAAGTCTAAGGAAAGCTGTATTCATAGCTAAATAACAAGGCTGCAATTCAGAAGGTCTGGACTATATCCTGAACTGACACACGCTTCCTGTATGAACTAAGCATATCTGAAACATTCCATTTTCCTCCTAGGAAAAATGTGATTACTTCTACCAAGCTAATAAACTGGGAGAATTTATTAGCTGATATTTTTCAAGCATTTTGACACATTTGTTTGAGATTGTATAGAGCTGCAAAAGATTAATATAAATTATATTTCATCAGTGTGCATTACAGGGTATCTGCACCTGGAACTTATTCTGTTTCTTGGTAGGAGCCTAAATTATTCATGCATTGCAGATTTGAAACATGAAATACTGGTATAATCTTATCTTTCACTTGATAAAATTAATTTTATTTCTCTCTTCATCATTAGTTCTTCAGTCCCTTCTCTTCAAACGGCTGAAATTTCCCTACATTCGTACTTTACCAATTGCTCCTGCTCTAAGAAAACTCAACTTGTAACTCCTCTGAAAGGCCATAGCTAAAATCTTACACTAACCCCACACATGGGCACAGCGTGACAAGTCTGTCTTTCTGGTTTAAGCAGCTTCTGATCCCCTTTTCCCACCTCCATTCTTTCCTACATCAACTCTCAGAATGCCAAATTAACCATTTGCCAGGCAGCATGGTGAAACAGAACTGGGAACTGCTCTAGGCTAAAAATAACCACATTGTGCAGGGTAATTTTCTTTTTGGGATAGATATCAACAGGGACAGAATCATGCCTTTGCCAAAGTATCAGAGAGAGAAGGTCAGACTGATTAGCAGCACACCTCATGTCTGTGCTAAAATACTGTGACTCCCTTCTCTTGCCTGCTGGACTAGGAACTTGAACATTGCTCTGCATCAGCTATTGCTGCTGGTTTCCGGGAGAGAGACGGAAACCAACACCTTAGCTCTCAATTCCACTCCAGTGAAACTAGTCTAACAAATAATGTGAACTGACAGCGCCTGCAATGTCATAAACAAAACACTTTGATTGCTTAATTAACTGCCTGATCACAGTCTTGCTCCTTTCCAACAAAACCAGTTCAATTGCTCTTTCCAGCTCCATACAGAAGTAAGCGGCACTTCCTTACACAAAATCACTCAGAGCTGGCAGTACAAGGGGTATGATACATTATTTAAATTCTGGATGTCACCCTCAGAAATAAATACTGTGAGCTGAAACCCACAAATACTGCCAATACACCCGTGATTTATTCATGAATGGAACAAGATATGAATGGGATGCGATCCTAAACACCATGTATTAGGGAAAAGGATATTAGTCTAATTAAGTAGCTTTGTTCCAGTTTCGCCATCTGTGATACCATCTTCGGAGCTTTTTACAGTCTCGCAGGGAGAAAACAGCTTTGAATTTGGCAAAAAATGTGATTCAAAAATTATTCACATGATGGAAAAAGTTTTACTAGAACATTTTCAAAAGGACATGACAGATGAAAGCAGAAATACATGAATAAAAGTATAAAATGGGCGATATTATACAATTTCAAGGAGAAAATTTTCCTTATTGGAGAAAGAGATATAAGGTATTGCCTTGCAACAACAAGAAACAAAGAGTCAAAGTTTTACAACAGACAAATGGGCACAACAAGGTCTTCTATCTTGTGTGAGTACGTGAAAATTCTGGCTTTTGGGTCCTGTCCTTAAAGAGGCAGGAAAGCAAGGGAAGGCAGGAAGAAGTTGCTGCTTTGGACAATACTGAAACTTCATCTTAGCATTGCAGAGTTAATTCCACCTTGGTTAAAACTGGGATGAAAGCAACCAAGGGAAAGTTTTTGTTGTTAAACACAGTCTACTGCTGTTTTGCAATTTCATCTGTTCTTGCAAATCTGGAAGGTATGAAACAGTAGAGTCTGATAAATTTGATGTGTGATAAACCTTTCCATTCCTCTCGGAGTGGAAATACTGAGAAAAAGCATTGGTACATGACAGTGTTTTCATCTGTGTAAGCAGCCTGGAAATTGCTATCTTAAGGGCTGGGGAAGGACTATCTTCCAGCGATCAGCAATAGCAAGAAAATCTTTTGGTGTGCAGCAAGGCAACATGGAGCAACACATAGCAATGCTTGAGCCCAGAGGCTAGAAGCCAATGAGGAAATGCAGTGTCTTAGCTTGGAAACTTCAGACTACTGGAAGTATTGTATTATATAGCATGGAAGCATTGCACTTAGAAAATGCACTGGGCCACTCAACAACCATAGCCGAAGTTACTCTTTAGAAAGGAGAGTCTATGGTGGGGGGGCAGTGGAAAAAAAAAAAAAAAAGTCCTGGGGGAGTGTTACGGAATAGTTAAAATGCAACACAGGCAGGTGGGTGTTACACTTGTCTGGGTGTAGATCATGAGCACTTTAGGTTAACAAGAAACCAAGTAGAGCTTGTTCAGTAACAATGTTTAGATATGTTTTTTCTGAAGCTTTCCTATAGGACCACTGATTTGATCTAGTATGTCACACTGTAGTATCTGTGATATAGCAATGCATTCAGGAATGTTTGTAAATGGGTAAACAAACAAAAAAACCCTCACGAAAACTAGCAGACATATACACAATACTCAGTTTATAACAGATAGTTGCAGGTTTTATCATTGTTTTCACTGATTATTTCCCTTTGCAGGGACATCTTACAGAATGCATTTGAATGATTCATGGAGGAAAATGGTATTTGAAGTAAATTTATAAGAATCTGACACTATGCAGACAAATAGAAAGCCAGCCCTCACTTTTAAGTCCACATAGTTTTCTGTTCCTGGAACACTAATTTTATCAGTAGGCAAGCCTCTGTTTTCAAATCACTGATATTGCTGTTGATTTGAAAAATGTCACAATTTCTAGCTTTCTTACTTGTCCCCATCAAAGAAATGACTTTAACAACAATTATCTCATTCAGATGGTGTGAGACTTACTGGAGATACCTTAAGTCCTTTAAACACACCGTACCATTCTCAAGTACAATCATTAATTGCACAGAAACTTCTGCACTAATTCAGTGTCTCGTGTCAGGCATTTACATCCTATTTTTTCCGGTGTTCAGTCATCACCTCTGGGGTTTGTTAATTTGGTGCTAAAATAGCATGTGATAAATCACAAACAATATTGCTGCGTGGGGGAGAAAAAATGAAAGAAACTATGTACAAGAAACAAGGCTGTAGGAAGAAGCAGGAATTACTGTAAATGTCACTCGGAATTACTCAACTCTACAAGCAGTGATATAGACTACTATTCTTATTATCCACCCAGAACATACAACAGTTCTAAAATTAGGATTGCATTGGAGGTTAGAAGGAAAATCTAGTGGGCTCATCTCTCCACGTGTTTGAATTCCTCATCTACGTTACAGTGGCTGATTTTTAAAGAACAGTGAGTGATACGGGGACCTAGATGGACTTGGGTAAGTGTTTACTTGTTTGAAGTCAGTTGAAATTAAGTTAGAAGCTAGCTCTGAGTTATTATTCACCAAGAAAAGAAGAAACAAAATCTGGCTTACTGGCTCTCTGCATCTTGACTGGTCAATCTTGTGTCTCATGAACACCACAGTGTCCTATATCTTCTAAATCTGAAACTGTTTTTAATATACTCAAGCTCTCTCCTCCCACCATAACATAGTTAATAGACCTGATAGAATCTATTCCAAGTAGAGCTACATCAAATCTCTCAAGTTCTTAGTAATTAACTATGATAAAAGCCATCTTGATTTAAGTAACTCTCATCATATTCTCAAACCATACATCAGATCCATAATTAAGTCACCTCGGTACTTGAAACACCATGTCAGGAGTTGAAACAAACATTTGCAAGAAGATATCTGAAATAATAAACAGAAATCCTGAGCAATGGCAACAAAACTTTTTGATGTTTGAGCCAGAGATCCCACTGAAATCCACAACTGGGAGCTCATCCTGCAAGTTTGTAGCTGTCTGCACTGCTGTCCAACAACGGCCCCAGATGAGATTGCTGTCCCTTAAAATCGCCTGCTGAAGTAAGTCAACTAAAGCCTTCAAAAGAGCTCTCAGCACTGGTGCAGCTGATGCAAACCCTCCCCTTAGGCTCTTCTAGTGGGCTGTCAATTTATGTCAACACTGAGATCACCAGGAAGGTTTTCAGACCCCTCTGTGGGAGTCTCTGGTTCTGTCTCCTTGGCTCTGCCCATGGCAGCGTGGGTGCTCACAGCTCTTTCTTGCAGCATGTTGACATGCTTTGGTCTTCCAGATCTCTGCCTTGGCGTTCACCCTCTTAGCTTAATGTTGTAGTCTCAGCTTCCTGCTCTGAGGGCTCTCATGACTGTCTCATCTCAGCTGTAGCTCTGATCTTGCTCTCCTCTTGCCATAACAATTCTGAAAGTGTATCCAGAGACGGTAATAACATGCAGACCAATGCCAGGAAACAAGTGATGTGCATTTAAATTGAAGGGACATATGTACAACATCACAAAGTAGTCACAGTATTGCAAAAGAATGAACTGCAACCTGGGAAAATGCAGAAGATGAGTTACAAACAGATGCTATAAGATGGGCAAGTATTGGTAAAGTATCCTCAGATCTAAATAATTTACATAATTGAAACCAGGAAGCATAAGCAGGGAAGAACAAGCACTGTTGCTCTAAACTGTGTTTATGATCAGCAAAACCCCAGAACAGTTCCTTAGGAACTGCTGATGTTTTAGGACTTAAATATGGGTTTAAATCTCAAGATGTACTCAGCTAGATATTTGAATGGGCCTGAGAAAGTGTTCCTTTGTAGGAGATGGGCACATATTCCTAGCTGGTACCATACTGTCACTTGTATGTCCCCAGCACACTTAGTAGAGCAGTAGTTGAAAATTTGAATATTTAAAGCAATAAAACTTCATGGTAAACAGATATCCAGATGCCTTTTGTTGCTTTTGTTTCTTGTTCATTGCAGAAGCTGAACTAAAATATATTGCAGAAGACTTATTTTAAAGCAGAAATTACTTCCCTGCAAAGAACTGCTATGATCCCAGGACATCTGTGGATCCCGCTTGAGGAAGGGCTATACACAAAGCACAGGCCTTTCACTGGGCCCAGCTTGTGACAAAAACTTTCCCCGATAGGATTTCTGCCCTGGGAAGGTTGTTTAGTCCCTCTTGTTGAGGCACATGAAGAACAGATTAAATTAATATGTCAGGAATAACAGGGACATAGTTCAGGTTAGAATAGGCAGTATTAATTACTTTGCAGGAATTTGACTCTGCATGTCTGAAATTTATGATTTTACAAAGGCAGATGGCAAAGTAAGTTGTATTAAAAGAAACAAAATGTTAAGTATTCACAAGTAGAAAACTGAAGGGCAAATTAATGAGTCATCATCAAAACCCAGCATTTTGCTTAGCTGGTTTTTAGCTATACTTTGATGGTTAGCAGCCTGATGGCTACTGGGATTGTACCATTTGCAATTAAACAGGTACAATGTGGACACTAGTGAAGAATGAAAGCCAAAATTATTGTGATTGGTTTGGGCGAATGGAGGAATAAAGCCATGCTGGATCCAGAAAAAAAAATCTCTGATGCAGTGGAAATGCTCCAACCCATATGAAAGCCTAGACAATTTTTTTTCGTTGCTGATTTTGGCTTCGAAAATTACAGCAAACGTAATCTTTTAGCTGACATAGTTAATACCATAGCGTTTAATTTTGGTGATGAGACAGAGAATCATGATTTCTGTTAAATGCCCCCCAAATGTATTACCTTATTTGCTTATTGGCATAAAAATGCTTTCTTGGTCTGGTGGTGTGAAAGGCTTTTGCCTTTTCTGTCTCAGCAGACGAATCAGTGTTAGAATCACAGAAAAGTTTGGGTTGGAAGGGTCCTTTACAGGTCAGACGTCTTCAACTAGACCAGGTTGCTCAGAGCCTTGTACAATCTAACCTGGAATGTTTTCAGGGACGGGACATCTATCACCTCTCTCGGCAACCTGTTTCAGTGTTTCACCACCCTCATTGTAAAAAATGTCTGCCTTATACCTAGTCTAAATCTACCCTCTTTTAGTTTAAAATATTACCTCTTGTCCTACAACAACAGACCCTGCTAAAAAGTTTGTCCCCATCTTTCTTATAAGCCTCCTTAAATTACTGAAAGGACGCAATAAGGTGTCCCCATAGCCTTCTCTTCTCCAGGCTGAATAATCCCTATTCTTTACTCAGAAAGGTTTTCATTTTGTCATATGTAGAGAGCCAAAAAAATGGCCTTCATGTCACCTAAAATATGTAAAATTTCTATTTAGGATGAGAGAAAATATACACCATCAGTTGGCAAGTTGATTGTACCTGAATACCTCAACTTCTCAGCCTGTAGAACTTTGTTGCAATCTGGAGCAAAACTGCTCAAGTTTTATATGCAGTGCATGTTTCCGAAAATTTAGCTTCATACATACACAATGGGAGGGTTTTTGGAAGGCTATTCACAGATCCCCACAAAAATGGTCCCCAGGGAATGATTGACTCAAATGGGATCTTCAGCAAAGCTCTTGACTTCCTATCTCAACCCTTCATCCACCCACCTTGTACTACACGTGCCCCTCCCAAACCAAGCTTCCCTCCTCTCTTCTATCTTCCTAGAGTATAACCTTGTTTCCTCAAAGTGAGATCCTAGCTTTGACCCCTTTTTATTCCCAAACTTCACATCCTTTTTCTGTTTGTTTTTCTTTTAATTTATCATTTTGAGTTAATATGAATTTTTAAAATGTACTAAAGCAGTCGACTGCAAGTTAGTGGTGAAGGTCAGAAGCCACTTTCCACCCTATGAGCCAACCAAATACTTCATTATCCAGATTGTCCACAGAAACTGCTATTTTTTAAACCTGATGACACATTGCGCGAGGAAAGTTAAAACTACTCAAAAACATTGCCAAATGCTGAGATGAATAATTACAACTCAGAGGAAATAAACTATTCAGCCCAGACATTTGGAGAACATATATAGAAGTACAGTTGTACTATTCATGGATCAGTATATGAATAGGTAATTGGAGGAACTTTTCTAGGCTAGGGATGAACGCAGAGCACAATAGAGGGAGAAGATGAACTTAGACTAAAAATGTCTTTATAGTACTCACATATTCTTCCAAATTATCTACACCAACAGCAGTTTTTGTTCATCCAGGAACAAAGGAGCCGTGTCAGACTGAATCTACTGCTGAAACAAGCGACTGAAATAGCATTAATAGAGAGTCTTATGATTGTCAATTGACAAAGGATCAAAACCTAATCATTTTTGGGATTCATTTATGTGTTTAAACTGTCAGATTTGGAAAAGTTTATAACTTTTTTCTAAGTTTTCCCATTTCTTTTCAGAACATTGGACATATTAATGCAGTTAAAATCTCATAGTCTTATGGGAGCGTAAGAAGTATAAGTGCATGGGTCATGAGGTCTAATCCCCTGCTGTTGTAGGCTCATACCATATTACTCCCTCTAAGCCATATAAACAGGAATCTAAAAGTGGAATTTTCCTTAGATGCCATGAGGCTTTTTCAAAACCTCACTTCTCTGGTGATTGCAAACAACTTCCTAACTTCCAGCCTCAGTTTACGCGATGCTAATCAATATTTGACTTTTGCATGGAAATTTGCATAGGTAGCAGAACCATAAAAAACTCCTGCTAACATTTGTGCATCCAAAACCAGTTGTTACTCAACATTAATCCTTTTAAATAAAACACTCTCCCTCCTCATTAGACTGTTGCAAAGCATTGCTGTAAATTCAGTATTTCACTGCAGTGAAGCTAGTGACGGTTGTAAAGTATCTTCTTACTGAATGTCATGGGAGTGGGACAATAAAATTAGTGACCACACGATTTAAATTAAGATTCAGATTTCATAAGCAGCTGAAAGAATGGGAAAACCTCAACATATCTATAGCATAACCCTGTCAGCCTGCCAGCGAGCCGGAAATGTGTGGATGAGGGGCAGCAGCACCATCAGGGCTTGCTGAACATGCTGTGGGGACATGGGCCTCCCTGCTGTGGCCCCTCACAGCCCTCCCCTGGGGCAGGACGTGAGAGATCCCAGAGGCAGCATCAGTGCTCGGGCTAGATTTTTTGCTTTGCATTCAGCCAACAAGGGGATTTATAAACAGAACGATTAATGGAGATGTTTAAAGTTAGATAGAAACGAAGTGGGCCTAAATGACAAAAAACCCCAATATTGCCTGTGTCTTGCAAGCTGAAGCCAGCTCATGTTTGGGGTACCAGGACAAGTAACCAGAGATGTACCGTGAGCAAGGTATATGCTGGACTTTTAAAGGCTTTCTAAAAAACTTATTAACAATATTAATTCCATATGTCACAACACAAAATGGTACTTTCAAGTGTCTAAATTGATAAATTATTGTCCTAATCCAAGGAACAGGATGTTATGGTCTTCATAGGCAAAATGAAAATGATTCTTTAAAGATGTTGCATATTTGAGGGAAACAGTATTTTTCTTCATGTTTTTATTGTTGAGTAATAAGGTCAAGTTAAGTGTTTTTTAAAACAGGCCATATGGTTTGGGTACTTATCTGAATAACAGAAGCTAGAATCTGCAGGAACGATTAAATTGTCCAATTCATCACCTGGCTAAGACATAATCATCCTCTACAGCACGATTTTCTGTATTACTCAGATTATTGTTTAGTTTTCACATTGCTTCTCATGAATACAGCTCTGTATAACAAAATGTCCCCTAGTAGTCAGGATCCATTATTAATTATATTGTTATAAACTTGCTTACCGAGTCCCTCATTATTTGCAGAATATTTTTTCATATCCTAGAGAGACAGGCAGCCAAAGCCCAAGGCTCTACTAATTAAGAGCAGGTGAAGAATGTAAGCAGGAAACCAGGGATAAGCAGTGGCTAAGGGCTTTAGCTAAAGAAAGCCTTTCTGAACAGAGAATTTCACAGCTTAAAAGCATTGTGTTGAGAAGCAGTCTCAATTACAAAGGCACCAGATCAGAAATACAGAAGGGCTTCAACATAAAGCATAGGTCTTCATTTTGATTTCGTCTTCCAAATCCCATATTCATATTTAATTGAATATCCTATGGCACTGACTGTATTCCGTAGGAATATCACTAGAAAAATATTTATTTTTTTCCTATGTGAAAAATCCATAACTAGTTTGATACAACATATACTTATTAAATGGTTTGCTACAATAGTTTACCTTCAATCGCACGTCAGCTAGCTCACAATATATCCCAGTCTATGTTGTTAAGGAAAAGATGAGGGTATTAAAGTACAGTAAGTTATAAATAATAGAACGTAATTAATAGAAAGCATTTTATTTTATTCACTTGGACACATAGGGTCTGATTATTTGGAACTTGTAGTAACTCAACAGCATTGTGCAGTCCAAGGAATCCCCTTTGCAAACTGGAATGACCTCTACCCTGCCATGGAGTCACTGCACTAGAAGTCACTCCCCAAACCCTGCATTGCTGCAGGGAGGCTACATGCAGACTCTGCCTTTGTACAGCAGACTGCAGCTTGTGGTGCAGATATTGCTGCTTTTCTTCAACACAGGCTCTCAGGCCTCTCACCAAGTGCCCAGCTCCTCCTTGTCTGTATACATCTCATTTTAGATTATCATTCTGTCGCCTAAGGGCTGACCTCTGCCCAGGTACAAGCAAATGGAATTGGGAGCTAAACTGGGTTTTGGTTTATGCACTGCCCAGAGAAAACAAGATGTCCTATAAAAGCAACCTCATTCTACAGTCTGCACCCAATCTTACATGCACACAAACACACGTACACAGTCTGCAATACCTTTTCTTCTGCTGTAGTTCTTTGGTTCATCTCTCTTATGGAAAGGAGGGGAACGTAGCCAGTCTTTCTGTTTCACTATCCCAGGAGATGATCTGCTTTACCTTTTCAAATGTCCCAGTTAGAAGATCTTTGGTACAATTAGAGAAAACTGGGAGCTTTGTGCTCTGCTCAAGCCCATCTGTGGGCGGTGATTATGGGTACAGANACATGGGGTTGTTCCTCCCCAGGTGCAGGGCCCTACACTTGCCCTTGTTGAAGAAGCTGCAGCTGATACTGCCTAGTACAACCGTGAAGAAGTTGTAACAAAAGCACTAGCTTCTTTAAGCTGCTTCTGGAGTGCAGGCTCCCTTACTCTCTCCCCTTCCTGATACACTGGCTTTTGCTTTTATTCTGAGGACATCAATTTCTCTAGCTAAAGAAGTCTGTCAGCATTGGTAGTGCTAAAATTATCCAGAATTTTTTTAAAGGGATCCACTTTTTGCATTTGACAGAACTCAAACTTGCCACAGAAACCCACAGGTGCTGTTGCCAGCACTGATGGGAATCAGTCCAGCTGCCAGCCCCCTGCTCACCTGCACCCTGGCTGTCCTGCACTTCAGGCTCACCAGCCCTAAAGCAGCTCACCTGCAGACATCAAGGTGACCTGGTTGTGGAGCCACCCAATTAGCAACTGGGGAGAAAGGACCTGCATGGGGGCGAGGGCACCGAGGTGCTTTGCAGTCATGTAACTGAATGCAAAAGAGTTCAGACTGATACGCAGCTCACACAGGCACACACATAGGTGGAAGAGGATGAGAGCTCAGGACTATCAAAGCAACAGAAGACCCCTCCTGGTGGCGTAGCTCCTGTAATAACTATGGATACACACGGCAGGAGACAGATGCCCCGGTCAATGACAGACAGCAAAATGGCACTCCATCCTTTGTCCTTGTTGGGTGTTGCTGCCACGGGAAGTACGTTGCCCCATGAGGTGCGACCTCCTCCTCTGTATGCCCACCTCCCTCGCTGGCCTCCTCAGCAGCGTGCCAGTCCCAGTCTTGCCCTCGTGTGCCTCTTCCCTGTGCCCATTCCAACAGCAGGAGCAGCCCTGGCCTTTCGTTTTTTATGCAATACAATTCAATTTTATTTATGTTGCTGAGGAACCCTGAGCTGCTAAGGCAGGAGGACCATTTTCAGTTTTGAAAATATGGTTTGTGAGTGCATCTCACAAATACATAAATCACATAAATAAAAGAAGTTCTGTGCAAAACCTTTGAAATTTTTATTCTCTGATTCCTCTTCAGTCCATTATGGTGTTATTAACTACTATTATCTCTAATAGCATAAAGATGTAAACGTTTATTTGTTCACAGCTTTATATGTAACATAACTCAGAGAAGGCTGTTAGGAATGTGACATTAAAAACTGAAAACAGAAAAGAACAAAAGAGCAAAACCAGAAGAAATGTAGAGTGAATTACAGTACGAAAAGGAAATCTATTTATACACATTAATCTATACAACATCGTAGTCTGTACATTTTGTAAAAAATAATCACATTCATTTACATAATCTTTAATTTTTACCATACTTGACAGATAAAAAGTTACTGATAAAGACAACAAAAGAGAATTTCAAAACAATACCCATACTAATGTGCCAGGAAAAAAAAAGCTGCAGGTTATCATAACTTATTACAGTGCTTTGGGAAATAAAGGGCATTGGGACATTTCAGCCACTGGTTTAGCCGACAATGGAAATGTCACTTACTTAGATTTAACTACATACTGTTATCACTGGGCAAAACCAAGTTCAACACAGAGTGGTTAAACTGTGTCACAGAACACTCCTCTTAAATGTTATCCTGATGTACTCTCATAACATACACGTTAGAACACATCATTATTTTAATATTGTTTTTTCATCAACAGAATAGCACTGCATACTAACGTCTGCTATTTGGCTATGTCAGGGTAGTACTGACAGCCCTCAGCTTATATAGGCACTCACGGTAATGCAAAGGTACTTTTGTTAGCAGAAGTATTTCCTGTATTCCTATGCACAGACAGTAATTGCTTGGACGATAACCCTTATATACATAGCAGCTTTCTCTGCAGGTTACTTGCCGGTTCTTCCTTTTTATCAGACATATTTAATGCTTGATTTTTCATTAGAGAGGTCTGAAAAAATTCTGTACAAAGTGAATTTGGACTTTATTCACAATTGCTTTGCTGAAATGGACAAATTCACAGTCAACAGAAGAATTTTTTTAGAACTCACAAAAATAGGAAACAAATAATGCTAATGACTCATCTTAGTCCTTACACATGGAGTGTGAGACGTGCACTTGGCAGTGCTTTATTTCATAAAGCCATCCCAGACAGATTCTGTGGTTTGCTCAGGGCCTATGCCTGTTGTTTTCCCCTTCATTAGGTTAAAGGCAGAGGGAAGCCTGTCTGGGGTGCATCAGGACGTGAAGCAGATGCTACAGACCGAGGCGGACTGTCTCAAACTTGACTGTAGGAGGCTTTTTGTAATGCTTTTTGCCACCAATTAGTTATTTTCGCTACTGTATGGTTCCAACATGCTTAAACTGAGTAGTTCCTGAGCTGGCTACCTGCAGCACCCATCACCATACCGCTCAGGTGCAATCTGTTGGGCTCTTGTGCACTCCAGTAAGGAGCGCATGGAGTACTTAAATACATGTCAAATTCTTAAAATGTCATGAAAGCCAGCACTGCTTTCAACACCTAAAAGGATGGTCTCCATATTCCTATGGCTATTTTGCAAAGCACATTAATGCACCCGATCCTGACATCAAGGCCAATATATTTTAAAAATGTATGGGGCACAGAAGAGAATCATGAAGAATATTTGAGAAAATGCCTCGCTGTCAGAATTTGAAATATTTGACATGTTTAGTTTCTCAGAAAGGAAATCAAGACATGATTTAAAGGGTGATTTTAAAAGACTTCACATAAAGCAAATTTCTGGTAGTCTAAAGCACTTTGGTTTAGCTTATCACCTGTCTACAAAAGACAAAAAGCCAAACACCTAACCCAAAACAAGATACAATTGTTGAAAGCTGAATCCAGGCAAATCAAAATGGGACATAAGGCTATTGGCTTTATCACGGAAGGCAGTCAACTACAGTGACATCCTACTAAATGAACGGAGAGATCCTCCATTGCCTGAACTTTCGAATATCCTGCACAGGTTTTGGAGGGTAACTTCGGCCAACCCAAGTTACTTGGCTTAAAAAAGAGTATCTAGGTAATATTAGCCAGATAACTGAATGGCCTCTTCTATAGAGATTCATCTTACATAATTTTAAATGTAGAGTGAGAAATCTAAGCACCAGCCAGCTACCTTGGGCTCATTTTATAGTAAGTATAGAGAACAAGGTGATTCAGCTTACCTACCTTAGATGACCAGCTGAACATTGGATGAAACATCTTCAACTAGTGCTTATTTCTCTACAATGACTGTGGAAGACACTTAAAAAGAGTCTTTAGCTCAGAGACAGACATCCAGGTTTTAGATACCGAAATCAGGGCAGATGACTTTCTCCTGAGTTTATCAAGCACTGTGTCCCCCAGGCATCAGCAGCAGGTAATGCTGACAAAAATCCCTCTGAGTGAATGGTGCTGCCCTGGCAGGTCCAAGGAAAGTAAAGCACAACAATTAATTGCAGTAAGAGAATAAATTGTATTGCCATTCTTGTTCAGTAACTTTAAATGATGTGCTACTTTTCAGTGGGGACAAAAACCCCCCAGATTTCTTGCTCTGAAGACTTTACAACTCAGTTTGGACCCTCATGGAACCAAAGGGAGAAAGGCAGTAAAGGCGTAAAGAACAGGAGGAGCACTACGTGACAAGGGCATGCCAGGAAAGCATATGCTTCTCTTGCTGCCTCTACCTCCTCCCCTGACACTGCTAGGACTGAGCGAGAACTAGGTTTAGGGATGACAGAAGGCCAAATGGTACTTTCTTGCATTGTCCTTTTGACGCAGAGTAACCAAAGCACAGCACAGGACTGTCTAACTTCACGATGCTGTGCAAAATGCAATTAAAGACAAAGCCATGAGAAGCAATCATGAGTCCTACACATGCAAAACATTGATAAAGCACTAGACTTGTCCTAATTGTTTTGCAGCTTTTACATCCATTTTAATATGATGTGTATCTGTGTGTGAAAAGGCAGCTGAAAGTCAAATAGGTGATGATGGGGTTGATGCTGTAATTTTGCATATAATTCTTTGGAAATCAGAATTTTCTGGGAGTAAAAAGAGTGAGCACAGTGCCCTCAGGGCCTTTGCTGACATGAAAATGCTTGCATAAAGCATTATGAAGTTAAACCATCTCACAGAAAAAATGTTTATTTAGATTCTATAATTTTTAATAGAGGGATGAGGTTCTACAACTTTCCAGTGGTCTGAAAGAAAAATATAAGCAGCACCTCTCTCCCTCATGTGCCATTCTTTGCGTGCCCTCATCATCTTTTGCAAACTTAGTGATACCATCTCCCACTGGTGCAACTTCATTGTCTCAGATGGCATGACTCCCTACATGAAAAGCAGAATCAAGTCCAAATGCATCCGTGCCCTGTTAAAGGAAACTATGATGTTTTGTTGCAACTTAGAACGTATTTTCTTATTTAAGCTTTACTGTTTTATAATCCAGAAATCACTAAAATGCAATTTTCTCGATGCGCACCTAATTAGAACAAAGACAGTTTCTCTAGGATACAATGAGTTACAAACACGTATGCATCATGCAGAAGAGACTGATGGAACTGATTGCTTGAAATGTCTATACCACCGTTCTGTCTGTGTGCCAACTCACTCAAAGAACCTCATCTGAACATAGATGAGTATGTTTGAATGCTTGTCAAGCATGCCTTTCTACCCTAGAAATTTTTGGGAAAAAGTACATCCTGCATGTCTCATCTCAGGGAGCTGAGCAGTCCCAATGGCACTTCAGACAAAGAAGCCTGAAGTGCACAGACGTATTTAATTTAGGTGTAGGACCAGCCCCAAAGCTCCAATGTGTCTTCACATATCTGCAGTTAAGAGTTGGTTGATAAGGTTGTTCAGAGACCCAGGAGAAATACTGAAGTTTAGCATTGGTTTAGGAGTCTAAAGCCTTTGGGAATATAGAATATATACAGTTTAAATACAGGTGTAGGGACCTATCTTTAGACCCCACGGGACTACCATTGGGCAGCCTACTTCACTCCAGATTCTCATAGTTAGTTCTCCAAGTGACTGAATGACTGGAGGCGATCAACAGCTTCTTTAAAGTCAAATTTGCCAAAGCAACAATTCATCAAGTGAATATTGTTTAACTCAAATGATACCTAATGTGTAAAGGTTGGTGTGATGTAACATTCACAGAGTTACCTGTTCTGCAGTACTCATGTGAACCATGGGGCATTTTCTGTCTTTGGACTGACATATCTTTGTATTGCTCCAGCGTAATCCCATTAAAATAAATCGTGTTTGACTGATAAATAGCTAAATTAAATTAGACCAAGAGGCGTATGGACACTTTGACGGCCGCCAACAATATTCCCAGTACTGGCAATAATTTCGAGAGCATACGTGTATGCCTGCCAAGACACGCCCTTGCTGCTGTTCTTCCCTTTCCCTGGCAATATTATGGACCTTGGAGTCTGCCAGCTCCATGCAATCTGTTACTGAAACATCAGGGCAATAGCTTTTACGGATCAGAGGTACTCATGCAAATACATATTATTTCCACTTGCTGTTTAGAGTGGACATGGTTAAACATGACATGAGAAGTAAACATCACTGAGTTTATTTCTTTTAAAGAGTGCAAATGTTCTGTGTATGTTTGTAAGAATCTGTCAGTTCTATGTCTTCTTTTTACAAAGTGGCTACATAAGAGGCTTGATGTTATTGAGAATTCCTTCTATTTATGCCTTTTATGGTAATTTTTAGGGATTCTGTCTAATTTTTTTTCACTGGAGTCATGGTCAGGACTACATTTTAAATCAGCTCTGATAGATACACAACAGCATTGAGCTAAAAGAATGTACATTATTCCTTAAATGGGAGTTAGAACTTTATTGCAATATTCCTTGTTTTAGCTGCCAAGTATATAGTGCTAGACATATTTCAATGAAAATATTATATAAAAATATTTTCAACGGGTAATATGCTATCCAAGGCCAGACTGCTCTAGCAATAAAGCACCTCTTCAGGAAATTGTTTAATAAACGATCAACACAAATCTCTCTGACTTTAATCAGAAGAGAACAACCGATGATTTTGCAACAGCACTTTTGGAAAAAGCTGATGTTAACCAAATCTATTACAAGTAACCTTTTCTGTATGGACTGCAAAGGTAGCCCTACTTTCTGCACCTAAACATAAAGCCAGGCACTTCTGAAAGTTATTGGAATCAAACTCTGTGGAAAGTAATGTCTGAAATTTATGCAACTAGCCGAGAAGTACTACCTTTTTTCCCCTCTGTATAAATAATGTCAATGATTTTCTGGATTAGTACACTAACCTCCCAGTGCAGTTAATTATAGTCTTACATTTATCTATTTGTATTATGTTTTCCATAATTAGGAACAAATTTCCTAATCCTTAAGGAAGGAAATGTTTCCTTAAGTATAAATAAAATGTAAGAAATTTTCTTGCTTCCCATCATAACCTTTTAAACATGTATGAAAGCAGTCTGCATTGAGCAGGATACCATACATGTATCTTGTAGACATGTTGGAGGGTAAAGGGACCATTAGAGTAAGTGAGTTTTTGAATAGTTAAGGCTAGTAAACAGCAAGAGAATATCATAGTATGAATACCATTTAAAAAAACCAGAAAGCATCCATGGGGCAGGTGTGTCTGTTATTATCTGGTTGGCTGCACAAACCAATTTCCCAAATACCAACATGTAGAAAAGCAAAGCACTAAACTGTACATTTTATAAAATACCACATCAAGCTGCATAATGAATGATATATCCCACTGTTTTTCATGTTTCAGGGGACCTAGACGATTTATATCATGGTGGTCTCTGTCTGCATAAATGACTGAGCCCTTGAATTCCGGTGGAGCTGAGAAACGCTTTCTGATCCATTTCGAGAAATCGAAGAGCTGTGGAGTCTGTAATCTCTGCCTGCTGTCTGCTTCCAGCACAAACTCCGCCATTTTCTTTTCAGCTCCCCTTGCACCTGTGTTAAAAAGAAAATGCACAAAATGAGCTGAAAATGTTCTTTTAAGTGAAGAACTTTTCCACGTTTATTGGCTGTCAAATGGGGGACCCCTAGGAACAGAATCATAGAATGGTTTGGCTTGGTAGTGACTTTTACAGATCATTTAGTCCACCCCTCCTGCCATGGACAAGAACACCTTCCTCCAGACCAGGCTGCTCAAAGCCCTATCCAACCTGGTCTTGAACACTTCCAGTGATGGAGCATCCACAGCTTCTCTGGGCATCCTGCTCCAGTGTCTCTACCACACCCACAGAAAAAATTTCTTCCTTACATGAAATCTAAATTTACTCTCTTTCAGTTTAAAACCATTACGCCTTGTCCTGTCACTATAGGCCCTGTTAAAAACTCTCCTTCCATCTTCTTTATAATCCCCTGGTTTTATACTGAAAGGATGCCATAAGTTCTCCCCTTCTTTCCTCCAGGCTGAACAACCCCAACTCTCTCGGCCTGTCTTCATAGGAGAGGTGTTCCAGACTTCTGCTAATTTTGCCCTCCTTTGGACTCATTCTAACAGATTCAAGTCATTCTTGTACTGAGGACAATCACCTCTCTCACCTTGCTGGCCGCGCTTCTTTTCATGCAGGATACAATTGGCTGTGTCAGCTGCAAGTGCACATTGCCGGCTCATGTCCAATTTTTCATCTCCCAGTATCCCCAAGTCCTTCTCTGCCGGGCTGCTCTCAATCCATTCATCCCCCAGTTTGTACTGACTGTCTGGACTGCGTCGACCCAGGTGCAGGACCTTGCACTTGGTCTTGTTGAAATTAATGAGGTTCACGTGGGCCCACTCCACAAGCCTGCCAATGTCCCTCTGGATGGCATCGCTTCCCTCTCGAGTATCAGATCAGTTTTTACAAAGACTACAAAACTGAAGACTGCGTCTATGCTGTCTGTGAGAACATGTCCCAAGGCCACTTTCAAAATCAGTTTTATATCACCTGCACTGCAACATTAGCTTTTGGTATCTAGCTATTAATCACATGTACTCAAAATATAGAATCAAGTGATTAGCCCCAAATCAGGCATCCCATGAATATCAAAGACCAGAATAGCACTCAGGAGACCTGAATGTCAATTCCCTGTGCAAGCAGCTGTCTTCTTCCGACAGGTTCCTCCTGTCAGACACTACATGCTGTTTAATATACCTTAAAAAGTGGCTGGCATCAGAAGGCTTTCCTTCCATCTTTCCCTGTTAAGATTAGGAGAGCTGCTACATGCTGAGCACTTCTGAAAAATCTGCTGCTGTTCTAGGGTTTAGATTCTGTCAGAAGTTTACCCCTAAATACTTACTAAATTTTGTTTCAAATTTTGGATAAATTTCTAGACTTGTTGCACCTCACTTGCACAATCCACATTGCTTGTGACAGAGCTAGAATTAGATCATGTTAAGTAACCGAAGACACACTTACTAAAACCTCAGTTTGCAGGGAATTAGATTTCAAACAGGGCTTAACTCTTCACCCAAATACACTAATTTCTCCTACTGCATAGAAACTGCCACATGTATATTCTACAGATAGGAGTGCAACCATCTTCTAAAACAGCTTCATGTATTTGAGTGGAATTACAGGGGCACTTATTCATTTACTGAAAACAGTATTTAACATACTCAGTAGGAAAGGTGAGACTTACTTCACTGTTCAAAAAACAATACAGGACTGCAACAATCAATCCCTGGAAAGAGACAGTATTTGTTAGTTAGCAAGCAGCACCAACCTAGGTCAATAAAACTTCTTTTGAAAAAAAAAACCTTAAAATTTACCTGAAAAGATCCCAGACACAACTCAAAGATTATTTTATAATTATTGGAACTGCGGTCAGGAAATAGAGCAAACACTGTGTAGTGAACTCCAAATAACGGAATAAGCAACAACGTGGATTTTGCAAGTCTCCTGGGTAAATAAAAGAGAAAAAGCTGGAGTTTAATGATAAGGTCTTGTTTTACTATGATAAGAACCTGATGCAATGTCATTTACATAAACCTCACATTTATAAACAGTCTTAGTAAGTCATTTATTGCAAATTATTTTCCTTTCAGTCTTGCTATGAGATTAGCCACGTCATAGTAACTTCATAAATTAGCATGTGCAATTCCATGTTGTACTTGATCTTGCTGACCTTACGCTCTTCCAAAAGCCAGCAAAAGGCTGCAGGGCCCCTCTAACCCAAAAGCCCCTTTTCTAGTTGCCCTCTGGACAGCAGCAGGGTGTAGGACCTTTCTGTTTTGACTCTTTGACACACATTCAGTTTCCAGCCTGGTTTCATGGCACAGTTCTTGGGGGTGGGGTTTTACTGCATTATTCCACAGGACCACATTTGACAAAGCATCACAAGCTGTGATCAGGTCTCTCACGTCATGTTTTACCTGGCATAAAGGGTTCAGAGTGGAAAGGAGTAATGCCTTCCTGCAAAGTCATACAGACAGCTCTGCTTGTATGCAAGGTAAAATCTCTCTCTTGAAATTAAATGATGTTTGTTTCTTTTAAATGTGCAACTACATAGTTAGTCTGTACATAGCACATAAGGAATATGCAAACAGTACGTGGGAAGAATATTCTCAGCTGTGAGATTTTCATGAGCAATTTCAGATTTATCCCTAAATACTAAAATCTCATAACTATACTGATAGCTTTAAGCATATACCATTAACTAATTTTTCATGTCATCAATTACATAATACATTTTAAGCATGAACCACTACTTCAAGTATGGAAGGAGAACTTTGATTTATTAAGCAGAGCAGCTCTGACAAACTGCCTGTGAAACCACTGAAATGGTGATTGCTAATTATCTCTTATCTGTCACTTATTTCACTCACACATCAGTTTTACATATCATACAGGGCCACTCATGCATGAGTATGGATGTCTGGTATCAGATAAAATTCCAGAAGTTATAATGTTGAGTCCCATAATTCATCACTGTCTTGATGAATATAACTTGATTCAAAAATGAAAGGAAGTTGTTGTGAGTTCACTTATTTTAACAGAAAAGTCACGGTATTCCAAGCAGTTTTATTTTTTCTGTGACAGTCTTCATGGCCTTTCTTTGTTCATAATGTCCCAGAGGCTGCATCTGTTTATGTGGAAACAATCAGTTCTGACAGCAAAGTTTCTCAAGAATAGTAAAAGGTGATTCAAGTAAGTGGGACAAATAGGATTTCCTTGGCAGAAGAAATTCATTTACAACTGGAGGAGATGATGGCAGCAAATTTCCTGGTTTCCCAAATGAAATGGAAAACTGATTTTATTTGAACTTGGCCTCAGCCACGGCAAAAGTAAAATGAGCAACAAAAAGGATGCAACCAGGTACAAGCAAATGGGATAGAGGAAGGGAAGAAAAAATGTGACTTGGCTGAGAAGTATTAATTTGAGACTCATACTTCCCTTTCACTCCATTCTTGTTTTAATAATTTTTGTCTACCTGGTTACTGTCTCTATACTACACTTACATTTTAGCGAAGGAAAGGGACAGACAAAATAGCCTTATTCTTCTCTGTATTTTAGAAAATGCATTTGCATTTTGAAAAACAAGACTTTCAGACCTTTAATTTGCTCTGTAGATACAGTATTTCTCGAGGAGGTTAATCTACTGTTCCCATGGGTATCAGCTAAAGACCATTCAATCCAAACTTAATCATGCAATCAAATGCTAAAAGCAAAGAATTCACAGGGCTGAATAATGAAGGACAAGGCTGCTATTAACGAACACTTTATACTATGAAGTACTACAGTAAACTGTGGAAAATGATAGGACTGATCGGAAGGGAATGCCTCATTTTCATAAAATACGTAAGTACCACACAGAAACAAAGCTCCTGTCACAAGAAGTAAACTTGAGGCAATTTCCTGCCCATAGGTCGGTCATTGTATTAAATAATAATGTGGCAACTGCATAATTTCATCTAGGTTGATTTGATTCTCCCACGTTAGTTAATTCAAGCAGCAAACACAAAAAAAGGACCCCTGTAGCCCTATGAAGCAAAGTCTTACGTCAATCTAGTCGTGTCGCCTTTTCCGTGGTGCATCAGAATGCTTCACTTTTTGCACCACGTGTCATGTTGTTTACAAACCATTTAAGGTCCTAGTTCTCTTGGCTTTAAAGATATGCTTTACTTTAGCACACCATGTTTTTTCTGTTTTGAGGACAGGAACTCAGTATTTTTTAAATGAGAAAAAAGGTGTTATCCAGGAGCAAATTTTGACTTGCATGGTTTTGTATTTTCAGCGTTCAAGTTAGGTTTTGTCATTGAAATACCATATTAATGTCCTGAAGTGTCAAACTCAGTGTCTGTATCTGGGCTTTAAAATTAGACCTACTACAACAGACTCTTGGTTACAGTATCCAGCAGCTATTATAATAAACAACACTAACTGATATGGCACTATAATAAAGAACAAATCCAACCTTAGCAATGTATTTAAATTGCCCCTCAACATTCCTTGATTCTAAAGCTGTGGAAACAATGGATGTTAGGATTTATGTCCAAACCAAAACACAAAAGAAGAAAGCCTAAACAGACAGGAAGTTGATCTAAACCAGAAACACTTGTTTTCCTCTAGAAAAATAAAGATGCTATTTTAAATCAACACAAAACATTATATTTAATTTTTTACTTTTTATCAACTACTTCTTTCCAGCACATAAAATATATGTAAATATTACAACATAAAGTATTTTAGGAATGAAAAATTAAAAAAAATGTTTTTAAGGAGGTTGAAGCAAAGTGTTTTGATCTTGAAACTTTTGTTATGTCAAAATGGAATACTTACACGTTAAAGGAAAGAAATTACTCTCCATATTTTTTGTATCATCATATTCATTCAGGGATGGAACTCAAATTCAAGAACAGCTTGTTGGTCTTTAAGAAATTGCATATTTTTTATTGAATTTAGTGTTTGACAGAAAATATGTTAATCTCTATTTCGGCATAATGTTAAGCTCTTTATTAAACTGTATTGAAAAGTACTTCTGAAATAAATAATTATAGTATCACAGCAATTGTTGGTAGCAGGTTTCGGCAGAGGAAATCTTACAGAGATTATTTTGGTTGCGCATATAATATCTAAAAATATGACTCACTTGTACTGTGACTGGTCATTTCCTCCAACATCTGGAGATCTTAGCTTCTGCAGTAAGATTCTTATAATACTAATGAAAAGTATAAAATTCACCTGCAAAGAAAAATATAATGGTGATTTCTGACTTCTCCGCACAATATGCAGCGCAAAGAAATGCTTATCAAGTCAGACAAATGAACTCAGCAGTGGGGGTTGTGTATCTCTGGCCAGAATGCATCAAGCTCTACACTGTCAAACCTATTGTCTGTTTTCTGCCTCACTAGGTTTGTTACGTCCAGCACACATCCACATGGCCACCAGGTCTAGTCTGGCTGGCAAAAGTTTTTGAAAGCCCCAGTTGTCAGAAATGCCCTCCTTCCAAAATCTCAGCTGAAGAAAGGTTTACTAGCTGGATGGGACATTGGATGTGATTTGGTGCAATCAAGCATTGTCCTAAACTGTCATGTGAATCGACGACTGGAAGCCCGAAGGAAAATCTCAAAGGAAGAAAAAACAACCAAGAGTTTTGTCCCTCTCTTGCCTCTTGCCTTGACTTTTAATATGTTTTGTCTGAATTGAGGAAAGAGAAGATTGTTACACAGGTGATCTGTCCACTCCAGGGCCTCTTGCAAGTATCTGTCTGTCTTGGGTATTGATGGAGACATTATTACTGAAGGAACTGAAGCCTTGCAGTCTAATTCTCATGACAGCCCTCTGAGATAGAACAGTAGTATTATTTCATAGAAAGGCACTTGCATAAAAAAAGTTGTGATCAGACTCTGATCAATCTAGAAAACTGAAGTATAAAACTCAGTAGATCCAAAGTCTCACTCCCGTTATTTCTTCATCCTTGGCTTTCGGCATCTTGTGTTCACTAGCCCTGCTGGTGCTGGATTGTTTTGTGTGGTCTAGAAAACTGCACACTAAATATACCACGCTTATGCTAAAGGGAGAGAACACTTGGAATCCACACCTTCACAGCAACAATGTGAGCTAAAAACTACAGCTGTGGCTACATAAACAGCTGCATCAAGTGCATATATTATAGAAGAAATCAATCTATAGAAAAATTTCTATCACTGTGAAAATGAGCATTTTATGGTTTTTATCTAAGCCCATCCCAAAGCACAAAATCAAGAGGTTGGGTACCCAATCAGACAATGCCTGCCCCACTGATATAAACCTTCAGTCTCTGCCTTGATGTATTGCTGGAACTCTTCTTTTTCCAGTCTTAACTATTTGGCTGTAAGCTTTTCAAGTTCAATTAATTTCTATGTCTTCTCTGACATCCTCAGTACAATTTGTGATGTTAATAAATAAACTATGATCATAGCAACTGCATGCTCCTCTGTATTTAATATTTTGTTTGAAATTACAGGTGAGGGAAGTGACAGGAACAGACAGCAATTAAATAAAAAATTAGGCAAATTAAATCCAATATTTTTGAAAAAAGAAGAATAAAGAAGAAATGTAAGAAAATATAGGCCTTTACTGAGCTTAACACACATTTTTTAGGCACATAATGACTTAGAAGCTTTCCTTGATGCAAGTCTCCTATAAAAGTAACAGGCAGAAGCCTGTTATTGCTGATTGTATCTACAGACTTACCACAGCAGAGTGCATAGACTAAGCGATATGCATTTAGCTTGCCATATGCACTGAAGCCAGTATTAGTGGGCAAGGAAAGAGCTTCCCATTCGTTGTATATTTGTTAGCCACAAAAACAGGAGAAGGAAAAATCGTTATTCCTATTTGCAAAGGGATTGGCAGAATAACTTCTTGCTCTTCACACGCATCCCTACTTATACTGCAACAGAATAAACTGTCATAGAATCATAGAATGGTAGGGGTTGGAAGGGACCTCTAGAGATCATCTAGTCCAACCCCCCTGCTAAAGCAGGTTAGCCCAGTGCAGGATGCACAGAATGTGTCCAGGTGGGTTTTGAATATCTCCAGAGAAGGAGACTCCACAGCCTCTCTGGGCAGCCTGTGCCAGGGCTCTGTTACCCTCACGGTAAAGAAGTTCCTCCTCATGTTCAGGTGGAACTGGCTGTGCTCCAGTTTGTGCCTGTTGCCCCTTGTCCTGTCGCTGGGCACCACTGAGAAGAGTCTGACCCCGTCCTCTTGACATCCACCCTTTAGATATTTGTGAGCATTGATCAGATCTCCTCTCAGCCTTCTCTTTTCCAGGCTGAACAGACCCAGCTCTTTCAGCCTTTCCTCATAAGAGAGATGCTCCACTCCCCTCATCAACTTCGTGGCCCTCCGCTGGACTCTCTCCAGTAGTTCCCTGTCTCTGTTGTACTGGGGAGCCCAGAACTGGACACAGTACTCCAGATGCGGCCTCACCAGGGCAGAGTAGAGGGGGAGGATCACCTCCCTCGACCTGCTGGCCACGCTCTTCTTAATGCACCCCATTCTGTCATCCATTTGGCTTCTGAAGCATCAAATCACCTGCAAAACTACACTCAGGTGACTCATATTCTTGACTGACATTCATGTATTACTTTTAAATCTGTTTTCAAACACATACATACCTTTCTGCCTGTAAGCGCCATCTTGGATTAATGAAAGACACACATTCTCATTTGGAGTCTGCATTAGCCTTAGGCACTACTGAGCTTGTAAATCCAGCCCACTGAAACTGGGTATTAAGATCTAAAGGTGGCAACTTCCATTGACTTGCTACAGTGGAGCAAATTAATTTCTCTACGATTATTATTTAACTGAGCATTTGTTAAAAATTTTTGAAGTATATATCTGACTTAGAATAGCATGTTTCAATAAAAAATGAAACAGTTTCAATTTTACTTGTAGTGTTTTAGCTTTTCAGTCCCATAAAATCGTTTAAGCATAATGTCTTTAAATAAAATAGAATATGTATACTGTTCAATGAACATCTAAGAACAGGAAAATGAGAATTTGCATTGCGAATGGAGACAAACTGCAAGAGAGCGATGACTTTACTGGAGTAACAGCAAGATGCTGCTGGTGCCCTTTTCTACTGGTTGACTTCTGAGAGTAAGTTTTTGAGTCTAAACATATATCATTTAAACAGTCTTCATGTTGCTTCTTTCTTGCTATTTAGTCCCTTACACTACCTGCAATGTGAAGTAACAAACATTTCTCAGTTACTTTGATGTGACAGAAGTACTGTTTCCACCTGAACACCGCTCCTTCTCAAATGAGAGCAGTTTATGCAAGCGGGAGTATGGAGAAGGCAGCTGTGGAGGCATCTGTTAAATGAAGAATATGGGTAACACCACATTAACTGTTTGGAACAGTCACTCCCAATTAAATAAATCTGAAATGTGTACAGCATGAAGCGTAGAAGCCTGCCAAATAACTTTTCTCATGCCAAATCTGTCAGGAGGAGATGCTAGGGAAGGTTTCTGACACCCTGAATTAACTGAAGCCACTCCCACTTTCAGAAGTGACTTCAGAACTTGCTCTCACAATACTGTTTACTGTCGGATAATAACCTTATAGAAAGTGTAATCTTCTAAGCAGTGAATATGGTTGAGGTTAACACAGAAACGGATGGAAGAGAGTGAATATGGCATGAAGACTGAGTGGACTTCCTGGTCAATTTAATGCGGTTAAACCCCTGTTTCTTAAAACCTTTGCTTGATTCCCTCTTTCAGGAATAGATTCATGGCATCATCCTCTCAGTCAGTCTCTATTCTACTCTTCTTTTCTTCTCTCTTCTTTCTCCTCTTAAAGACTTTCAATATCAGCCATACTTTTTTTCATCCCATTACATAAGGCAGTCGATGAGAGTTCTCAGCTTAGGTGTTCTGCTCTCCTTTATTTTCCTGCAATTGAGCTTCTGTCCGTGTTTTCCTGTGTTCACCTCATTGACTGCTTACACAGATGTCCTTCCTACAACTGAAGCCATTTGCTATTGCTGATCATCCTCGTCACCATTATCTGTGAGTCTTCCAGTCTTCCTGGAGCAGACTGAAGGCTCCGTGTGAGTGAGTATGATGTAAGTACATCACACTTTTATTGAGAAACATCATGACTCTTTCACCACACCTATCCAAAGAACTTGCAATGATCTGTTCTCCTTGTTGAATGGCAGGCAGCACTGATCTCGTTATTAAAAGATTTGAATCTTCAACTTCTACTTTTTCTAGAAGGTAACAGGAAATGTTGAGGCTTATCATGGTGTATGTACATTGAAAATTATGTTCTCATGAATGTAGTGTTTTTCGCTCATCAATGAACAATTTTACATGACATTTCATTAGCTTTTCTTGATCTATGAATGCACGCTCCACTTTGCACAGCAGTTAAGTTTGCATAGCATCTTAGCTGCCTCAATGAATGTGCTGGTTGTATTTCGATGCTCCAACAAGATATGTTACTTATCCAGCAGGAAAGGGTGAGTATCACTGCTTTTATAACTCCCTGTCACAGCTTAACTACTCAAATGCAAAATGTAGTTGGTGAAACAGCTAAAGAATGATCTAACTGGAGAAGTAAGAGGCTTCACACAGTACACACTGTAGAATCACTCGGCTATCTAGTTGCTCTCATCCCTAAAACATGCTGTTTAAGAGAAGAAACATAACTGGAAGGAGACAGCAGATCCTAAACATGTACCCTGCAAGCCAAAAAAGGTCATTTGCAAAATGTTTCCCTATGTCTTACAATCCCTTTGTATCAAATCAGTAACAGAACCATTAACCAGTGTTCCTTTGCCTCAAACAGTGATTCCAGTCCATGTTTTACGATACACTAGACTTTTGCTGACTGACTAGTACTCCATTTTCTTAACTCACAACTCATTTCCCAGTCTTTGCTAAGATCCAGCTGCAAGTCAGTTCTGCCAATGAGCACTTGGATAACTTCGGTTTCCAAGCCTAGGACTTCTTTGGAGAAGCAATGCTTTCTGGCACATGAAGTCTCAGCTGTCTACCAGATAGCTGCTTAAATTGAACATCCAGAGGAAAGATTTTCATCTTTCTGTAAACACCAGATGGTTTGTTTTGCTTTTATCTTTCAGGATATTTTCCTCCCTCTGGACCATCCCCCATTCTCCAGCTCCTTTGAGGCACACGTATTTCTCTTCATGCTGTAGTTCTGTTGCATGCCCATTTCTTCATATCATGAAACATTTTTTCCATGAGTCCTTGCCTTATGTAATTTCACACACATGTTTACTCTGCTTTCTCTATAAACACTGTAGAACTCACTGTGATGAAGATGATAGAAAGTTCTCTCAAAATTATTTTCAGCAAGCACAGATTGTAAGGCAAGCCCAAGCGTAATGTGGGCTCTTGAAATCTTGGGTAATCTAATAATGCCCTAATTTTTCCGGCTAAAATGTTAAAAATAAAGCAAGTGTATCTGAAACGTATTAATTTGCACTGTGACTGTCTTCATAAATGGACATATAACCACAGTATATTATGACCAAAGTTAATTACACAGTAGTCATAGAGAACAGGAATTTTATAATGCTACTCCAGTAATTCTAATGAGTTCCACATAGGAAAAGCCTCATGAAATATTCTCAAATGGTATTCTTTTGTAAATCCTTCATGTTCAATATATATTTCAGCAGACTACCAATTAAAGAAAGATATACACAGGCATAGTTTTTTACGGCTGCAATAATATCAGGTTCTCAATTGCGGGGCTATCTATTTACAAACAAATCAAATCTGCAATTCATTGAAAAGCATAATTAGATTCTTGCTTCCCCCGGGCTCATAAACAGGAGAGATGTTAAAGAAAGAAAAACATACAAATAAAAGCAACTGCTCATTTAATAAGAGGCAGATAAATTTTGAAGGCAACAAATTTTAACGGCCTTGGCATCTGTTTAACATTTCTCCTAGAGCGCAATTTCTTTTCATTAAAACAGAATTCTTGCCTATCTGTAACTAGCAGTAAAGAATAATTGCTATATGCAGTGCACAATGCTGAACTGATCTATAATTCATGCTTCAAAGTTTACTTACTATAATAGAAATTAAAATTGGTATTCGTATAACCCACCAGGGACCACCATGCTCATTTGTATCCCAGCAACTACAGAAAAAAAGAGGGAAAATGATGTTGACATTAATAACATCTGGCAAGTAAGACCAACAAGGAGAAGTATTTCTTGTACACTAGTCAAAGCACACTAAAATAATGCCTGTTCTAGCCTAGAATTTGGCATTAGATCTTTTTCTGCCTTTAATTTTATTTCCCTGGTTTTAATATGCATATTCAAATAAGCTAAAACATCAGGTACACTAGACTGTACCATTAGACATCATGGAGGATGTTGGTCTTAGGGAAACCAAGCTTAGTTTCACTTTGTGTAAGGACACTCTTCCAATAAGCACTTAACAACAGCCTCTGGGTAGCAGGAAGATCTAAAGCAACTGACAGATACCATTTAAATGAAATAATTCCTTGTGGGATATCTAGGCTACAGATGGCTGGAAATGGTTTAGGAAAATGTGATACTAAGCCTGAAACTTTGTCTGAAAAACTGAAAGTTTAATTTTCACTGTGTGCTCAGCACTTTTGGTCCAAATACTCAGAAAAAGTACTCTGAAAGATTATTCTTAAGCAAGGGCAATACTCTGAAGAGTTCCTCTAACTGTGATCATAATGACAAAGCAAAAAAGGAGTAAGCCTTCAGTTGACATGTTAGAGGTCTTGCAAACTTAGAAGTTATGAAGGACATGATTTTTCAGTTTAATTACAGAATCAATCTAAAAATATTAGTCAGGTTGAAAAAAAGGAGTGTGAAAGCTGTTTGTCCCACTAGCTAGGAACGCTCTCCCATTTCTTGGGGCCAGCAAGCACAGCAAGTCTGACCTTCCTGCAAAATTCTTATCTCTGTTCCCCTTCCCATGCCAGGAGCCACGTCTCGCTGTACTTAGTCATAGTTTTACCTGACTACGTGCATCTCAGGTATGTTTACATCACATTGCTTCACTTCTGGGAATGTAATTTAGATATAACCAAAGTTATCTCAATCTTTTGAGTTGCTAGTTAGGTAGCAAATTAGAACGCCCATCATCTTACTGCACTGTATTGCAGCACTGAACCCAAGGACGCCCACTGCTATTTTAAGTATTGACTTCCAAAGCAGATAGCTCTAAGTGTGATTCTCAAGGGGTAACGTTAGTCACAACCTATCTCTGCCCTCTCCTGCCCTTAGAGTTTTTCAAACAAACAGCAAGCATAAACAGCACACTGAAGAGCTCCTAAACACCTCTCCCTTTATTGCCAAATCTGAAATTTCAGTTCTGTGCTTGTCCCCTTCACAACAGCAAACTACCTTTGTGTGAACACCATCGAATCCAAGGTAAGGATTGTATTGGCACAGCTGGAGGCTTTAAGCTTTCTCTCCCCCACACACTTACCCAGTGTCCTCTAAAATGATCCGTGTCACTGTCCACGTAATAATGAATATGGTAGGAATTCCTGAAAAATCCCAAAGAGGTTTAGAGGATGATCACAAAAATGTAAGTCCACAAAAAAAAAAAAAAGTTCAGTCTGCTAGTAACCAATGATTATCCAAATATACAGCATATTGTAAACAGTTTAGCAAACGGAGAGAGAGACCCATCTGATGAGCTACGTGATGCAAGTAATGTATTACAAACAAAGACTGCAGGGAAGTGGGTTTATTTCTTACAAAAATGCAGCCATAATGACTAACACACAAAGTACATGCCTTTCTTAGGTTTCTTTCAAGCTGTCAGAGTGACCTACAGGGAGATAGATACAAGTTATGTATTCCCAATGCACTTCCAAGGACTACAATATAAAACCGAAGTGTGAATCATTTCATAAGGAAACATTCTCACACACTGGTTTATTCCTATTTCCCAGCAATACCTAAATGTTTTATGACCACCTATTACTGGAAGCTTTAAAGGGCTCCATATAAATATCATTGCACATTCTGGAAATGAAAGGAATACATGTATTTAAAACCAGACGGATGATATTACTGGGCTTTTCAAAAAGGCAAATAGCATACCATAGCCTGTGGCTGTGCAGCTAAACTTACTTTTTCCTCCCAAATTAGGAAAGCCTGAATCATATGTTTTGCAGTGGCAGCCCTTGCACCATCCCATCCCCTGAATAACCCCTGGGCATTGTGCAGATTGGCACAGGTCAGAGCCATGCCAAGCAGCAAGCTAGCACTTATGTTTCAGCTGATTTGTGCCTGCACTCTCCCATGGTACAGTGGCTGTAACCTATGCTGGAGCTGAGCTGAGCAACTAGTGAGTCTGAGGAGTCATCCCACAGAAACGGCATGACTGCCTTGGTATGAACTATTGAACCTGACAAATACACACATACAGAAAAAAGAATATTACTGGAAGTTGTTTAAGTTCTTACCCCATCCAATCAGCAGGTAGATTGTGAAGTGTCTGTTGGGGGAGAATATTAGCACAAGGAGGATGTGGAGGTAAAGTCCTTCAACTAAGAGCCAGTAAAAGTTTGCCATAACACCATACTGAAAAAACACCAAAATAGCCTTGCAGCCCACCTGAAATATGAGAATAGGGATCAAAGTTGCTGCAGGAAATTTGCTGTATTATTCTGTTATTAGTATATCCTATAGCTCTTAACTCTCCATGTAATATTAGTGACCCAGGCCCAGCAGAAATTATTTCTCTACAGTCAAGTAAATTGAGACATTGCAAATACTGTATATGTAAAAAGAAAATTAATTATTAAAAAATTATTTAGATGGCTCTCAGCAAATTCGCTCAGAAATTTTGAACACTTCATAGCATAAATGCTGTAAAAAATGGTGGTTATCAATAAATGCACATATTTGCAATAGCTAATGAATGGCTATTAGATTAATTGATCATCTACCAGGTGGCTATTAAATATATTAAAATCTCAGCTGTCATCCTACATAGTAAAAATTAACAAAAGAAACTGCTTTATGAACTTTTGAAGGCGAAATGAGAAACTGAGTGAAAAATATAACTTTACCTGATGAACACTGTAAGTAGACTTAGAAGAGAAAGCTGAATTAACTTTTTGAAATTATGTTTTCCCTTTAGGAAATGCTTTAGTGTTTCTTAATTAACAAAAACACAGAAGCGTGTATCATAAAACAAAGTATCAAAATACTTAATAGTCTGTATGCTGCTCTTCAGAATTGATTTTCAGAAGTTTGTGCTACTGTTGTTCCACAGTGCTGGCTGCTGCTACTTTGGTGCTTCCCAGCAGGAATCTGGGGTATGAGAATTGAACCCCAAAATGTTTCTGCTCAGACTGAGCTGAGAAATGTGATCATATGGTGAATGTAACAAACTAAACAAAATGGACTAAATAAAACTTCTAGTTTCCACTAGCTTTACTCCCTTTCCCATTTTAAATACCCTTCNATTACTAGCTTTGCTGTTTATAAATTAAGTTTTTCTGCTCAGACTGAGCTGAGAAATGTGATCATATGGTGAATGTAACAAACTAAACAAAATGGACTAAATAAAACTTCTAGTTTCCACTAGCTTTACTCCCTTTCCCATTTTAAATACCCTTCATACCTCAACTGTTTCTGTTAAAATTCTAAGTACACCAGATACCTAAGTAGGTAACTTACTCATTTAGTGATTGATTCCTCTGACTAAACATGGGTGTCTGTCATGAAGCAAGATGCCCTCAGGGACCCCAGTCACCAGCTGCTAAGCCAGAAGGGCACAGACCTCCTAGACGTACTTCTTTCTATCCAACAGCCTCTTGTGGTGTCTCAGATATCTCAGTGCATCCCACATAACATACATGCCTACATTTATGCCTGTGTACATGCCCATATAGACAACTAAGCAGGAGCCCAAAGGCTTGAATTCATTTCATCTAGTTTTAGCTGCCTACAAGCAAGGTTTCTGGTGAAAGCCAGCCAACTACCAGCCAACTATACAGCTCATGAAGAGAGACAGGCATGTCCAGAGAAAGTCTTAAAGTAGATGAGATAAACTGTCCAGTGAGAAAGACAGAAGCCCAGAGAAACAGCTTAGTTCAGTTAGTCTCATTTGGTAAGACTATTCTTACCTCTGGACTTTGTATCCACTGATTAGCAGTGAAAGTCTAAAATTTTTGTAATCTCTTTTAAGTTCTGACACTCCCCTGTATTATATTATCAATTTATGTTCCAGAACCCCGCATCAAAATATTTTCCCTTCCTCCTGCAGCTAATCCTGTATCAGGTGTATTTCCAGATGCTGAACAGCAGAAGTGTATGTCAGTAAAGAGTTAGCCAAAATTATGACTCTGTGTCATTCAGATTCAGGACCCAGTTACACTGTGTTTTGAATTGTGTGCTTTTAGACATCTGTGTGTGCAGCAGAACTGCAGAACACCACACACATGACCAAAAGGGGCAAACCCCGCATGCTGTTAAGTAAGAAAGGTAGCATCCAGCCTTGCCAAGCTGGTGTCAGAACATCCCACATATAAATTACCCAACAGTGCACAAAACTGGACATATTCAAACAGCAAAGTATGAGGATTTTCAGCCAAGAATAACTGAAGAATAAAAGAAATTCAGAAATCAAGTAGTATTTTGAGAGTCCATTGACTAATCTTTCAAGGACCTAAGAACTTTTGATTACCCCTGGAAGTCTACCTACTAACTACTTTGCTTATTTTGGGTCTACTAACTCGGTGCCTATTTGTCTTCATTAGAAATATCCCAGATGATTACTAATTCATACAGACAGCTTGGTAGTCACTGCTAAGAACTTTATGCTTTGGGACAATATGGCTTCAGCAATACAGAAATATCTTCCTTCCATTTTTTTCTCACAAGCTTAAATTGTAGTAAATTAAATTCAGAAGGTACTCAGCAATATTTGTATGGCTCTTCTGCAGGACTTTTGACTGAAACAACCGAGGCAGAGAATGGAGAATATCATATAGTGGTCAGTCTTTTAACAGCAAGACGAGATTTTTTTAACCCCCGTGCATAAAAATGCAGTAAACTAAATATTAGCTTGCAAAGAATGCAGATGACAACACTTCTGTCATAAGTGAAAGCACAGAGGAGTTCATAAAGACAGCTCCTGAAAATACATAATTATCTGACCATTTCTGTCCCTCCATTGATACCTGTCCGATTCCTGGACCCCTGATAAAGCTGCTGGAACACTTCCAGACTCGCTGCCTTTAATCATTCCCAGCTGATGGCACTCCTGTTTGTTTTAAAATCTCCCAGCAGATTAATGCAGTAGCCACAGTTATTCTGAGCTATAGCTGGTCATGATTTGTTTTGGCAGGTGACTTCTTGTCCCTTCATGAAAAATGACATTAACTTCTCTTTCTTGTGCTGCAACCTTCTTTCTCTGGCTACTTCTAGTAGAGCATTTTGCTAGTCATTTATTCTTTACAGAATTGTCTACACTGACAGCTTGATATTCCTAAATACTTACAAGGATCAGGGAGGAAAATTTAGTGGCACAACAGTACTATACAAGGTAGCAAATGAGGTTTATTACCCATGAAGTTTGATCCTCTGGACAGTGAGCTGTGTTGGAGCTGGAATAGAGAATATCATCCTTGACTAAAACAGAGATTGCTCTTAGAATGAAAGAGAGGAACAGGTTCAGATGAATGTAGTTCCGAGTACAATGAAGTTTCCTAAGAAGAGATTTAAAAACAGGCATTTTAGATTTTGAGACAGAAAGCTCTTGAACAGACTTTTATTACTCTCCGGTCGTTTGCTAGTAATATGAACCTTGAGTAAGAGCCTAACCTTTCCTCCTCTGTCATATTGTCAGTGCTGCCTTGCCGTTTTCTTTTCTCATCGTCCTCATCCTCATTATTATTATTATAGGCTGTCCAAAATACACAAATAAAGTCTCTCTTACTCTTTTTCAGTATCACAGACCAAAAGATCCCAGTGGCATTTCTTCCACACTTTAACTCAAGCTGATAATAAACTTAGATTATTATATCCTTCTGTGTGTGCACTCATCCCAGTATTTTTCTTGGAAAAAAAACCCTTTTATTATCATGGATATATTTCAGACATACTCTCATCTATTACTTTCTGTTTAATTTTTTATTTAACTCCTGCATTTTGCTATATTGGCTTTTCATCCTATGATGTGAGTGTATGCAGGAACAATTAAAAATGCATTCAGAACATTAGATCATCTATCCTTTCTATACAGTGAGATGCAAAACTTCTCTTCTTTAGTCCAGCAACCATGTGAAAGCCTGACAAACAAATGACAAATTAAATATTCCAAGTAAGTGAATGAGTGCTCAGAGGAAGCAAGTTGTAAGTTGAGGGCTTTTCACTTAAAAGGCATTCCCTTCAATATCTTCCCATTAAACAGATTTTTTTATATAGCACATCTCCAGAAAGCAATCTGCTAAGAGGGTTTTTTTGGTCAAAACCAGCACCTTGAACTGCACCTGGAAACAAGCCAGAAGCCAGGGTATTTTAGCAAGTATGAGCAGTAAAAGAAAGAAGATGCAATACGATCTCATGGTGGTGTGCAGTGGCAGCTTCCAAGTAGTCTTCACGTTTTGATTTTTACCGAAGAACACTAAATAGTTAATTCTGAAACTACTAAAGCGAGGATAGTTACAGTGAGTGTAGGGAAATAAATAACAGATTCATCTTGCTAGCCCTCAGTTCAGCAAAGGACATAATACCAGGCTGAACTTAGAACAGTTGTCAAGAATCCGGTGATTTCTGTGGCTATGCATGTCTTTTCCTGAAACAGGTTCTGAGAAAAACTGGAACACCACTACTACGTTGGACTGCATCACATGTTTCAATGGAATTCAGAGACACATGCAAGCTGCAAATGGGAGGAAAATATTTTTCTTAGCTGATTAGTCCGTCATCCCATTCAGCAGCTGAAATAGTAAATGTTGGATTTATACAAGGCTGTCAAACCAACATTTTGAAGGTAGTGGGCAAGAAAGTATTTTTATTTGGGATCACAGAATCATAGAATGGTAGGGGTTGGAAGGGACCTCTAGAGATCATCTAGTCCAACCCCC
>VZSC01014208.1:15665-54476 GCA_013398225.1 Steatornis caripensis | reverse complement strand
GCAGAGCTGCTCTCCAGCAAGTCAACCCCCAGCCTGTACTGGATATGTATGATGATTCAGAATAACAAAGAAATACTGTTCTTTAACAATGAAACAAATGCCATCATGCTCATTCCTTTGATACAACTGCCTTATGATAGAAAACTACCATGTGAGGAACGTTTACAGACAGTTGATGCACATTAGACCACATCTTATAGAAATAATGAAGATTCATATTTTTTTCCTTGGTAAGAAACATTTATCAGAGAAACTGACATTTTTTGGAAGATTTTGTTATACAGCAGTAACCCTGAAAGAAGTATAGTAAGATCTATAGTAAGATCTAGAACATCAGTGTTACGTAGAAATATGCTGTTCTACAATTTATTTTCACTCTGAGTTGGAACAAACCAACCTTTTACAAAATATCTGAAAAATATTATTTATTTTCAACCATTTTGATTTCCACTTTTCCAAAAAGTTTATAATATACTAAAACTTAGACATTCGAATGAAGAAATAGAAACTTGCATTCTAAGAAGGGTAAAGCAACTTCTTTTGACTAAATCAAAATTACTAGCTTTGCTGTTTATAAATTAAGTTTGCAGAAGTAAGAGTGTACCTGACAAACTGGCCACCTCCAAAAGGAAAATATTGTACTGGAAAGTGTCCAATTAGCTTTAATTATAATAAGTACCTAGAGTATTATGTGGGGAGTGGTACCATAGTAACTTGAAAAATGCTGTCAGCTTAGTCTGGCAAGGTATTTACAGATATTCACACTTTATGTCTTTGTTTTGAGATTAAAAGATTAGCCAGATACAAAATCCTTTCCTTTTACAATGCTTCTAAATATGTCCTTTATAGATATTAATAATGGGAACCCATATAATGTTTCTGTAAATACTAAAATCAAGTCCAGTTCTTTGGAAGAAATGCAAACCAGAATATTGAAACTTCATGGGAACTTTCAGAAACAACTCTCACCCAACAGTTCTGCCTTTCATGTGCTTATAGCCGATACTGTGAACAACTGCAAAGCCCTGAGGCTGTATCTGTTCTGCCAGACAGTACGTAACAATATATAATGGACTGCAGAAGTCAAGTCGTAATACTTAAAAGAGAATTTCCACTTCCTTGTCATGAACACATTACCTACAATTAAATTGTTCCACATTATTCCATGTTTTCTTTCATTAAAACTATTGCACATATTCAGGATTAAATGCAGTATAATTTGAAGCATACATATACAAATCCAGCAATGCACGATTTTAATAATCTCTTGTTTTACTAATACCCAGAGTTCACATCATAATCCTGCTAAATGAAGTTGAGATTTTCACAGCCCTACTGCTTTAGTAACTTCTGATTTTTAACTCACTGCTTAATTACCAAATCTCCTTTAGATAGTTTAACTTAGAAGAGTTGTTCTTTGCTCTCCTTTTTAAACACAGTAAGGTGAAAGTTTGCTGGTTACATCAAAGGTGAATGTGTTGCAGGGGTGAATGACTGATCTTTATATACAGTATATCAACACTCTCTATAAAGAACACTGGGACATTTCCGGGCAAAGTATGTTTCTTGGATAGGAGGTGTTACCAGCTGAGTAGCAAAAAGTTAAAGCATACGGCAACATCCTTATTTTCCAAACTCTGTCCTTAAAAGTGACCATAATGTATAGGATGCCCTACAACATGTCTGAGAGACAGACATACACACATAGCCATTTGCACTCACTTCTATTATTGATAATTTACAATTGCTTCAGCTGCAGCCTTCAATAATAACTGGCTGCTTGCTACCCGCTTGGGAAACTATATACTGAATAGGGTATTTTTACAACTTACTTGGGTTCCTAATTCAACTCACTATGTTAGGAGGTCCCTGCACTCCCCGTAGATAACAGAGAAAGAGGCTTCTTTAGGGGGAGACTTAGAAGACCCTATGTTCCCCCCTGAAAAAAAGCCTAGGTCTTTCCACTGACTCAACAGAGAGATTGGGGAGTTCTCAAGTTGGATATTTAAACTGAAGTTGAAGGTTTTGAGTACACCTCTGAAATTCTTGATCTGTTTGTTATAACTGGCTTGTGGTGATGGACAACATTCAGCTGTCTACAACACACTGTCTTAAATGTGTTACTAGGTTTTAGCAGTTCTGAAAATGCATGATCTGCCCTGTAGTGTTTGCTGGTAGAAGATAACCATGAGTGACTCTATTCATTTTTTTAAAGATATTCCAAAATATAATTATGGGCTATGTAACTGCTCTGAATAGTCTCTGAATATTTAAATATTGAGAAAATTTGATGGCAGACTAAAAGGCTTACAGAACTCGACACAGGAATAGTTCATCAGAGGAATGAGGCTCTGACAAACAATGTGCTGTGCTCTACAATTTGTGTGTTCTTCTTTTCTACCAAATATGAGATGCATATTCTTTTCTCGGTGCAGAGTGGAACAGAAAAGTTGTGACAAGTTTATGATGGAGAATATAAAGGGTATTTTATTAGACAGGTAGAAGTGATATATAAGGGCATGAAGATGGAGAGACTGAGAAAAGCTATGATACTGATAATACCATTTTGCAATTTCTTTTATCAGCTGGAGATTGCTTTCAGTCTCAGATAACTCCTAGAAATTAGGCAAAACCAGACAGTACTGCCTTTCCTAACACTGCCTAACAAAAAACAGTGCACAGCCACCACTATCCTTCAGCACAATTATCCATACCTTTACAAACCCACTTGGACAAATCAATGATTACCTCCAATTATGGAGACCACTCAGAAACTTCTGCAAAATATGGCTGCCCACTTGTCCAGTGCTGAGACCAGCATCCTACTAATTTTCAAGAGCAATTCAAGGTGTCAATTTTAATAATCAAGTAGAAAATGCTTTATATAACCCATTCCTAAATGACTATTCTTTCTTACATGGGCTGTAACGTCTGTAAATTTGTAAAGTACTTTGAAATTTTTTAATATGACTGGTGCTAGCAAAAATCAAGTTAGCATTACATTCCTTCAGCTGTTTAATTGAGAAAAGTGTAAAGCTGTTTTTCTAAATATTTTCTAAATAACTGAGCAATCAGACAACAGTTAAAAGCGTCTTATCACTGTTCGTATTTACTCATGAAAAATACATACCTGAAAAGGCAAAGAATTATACTTCCTGTTGTAAGAGCAATCAGAGATACGCTGTGTCCAAGGGTATAAATTGCCTTCACCCTTACATAGAAGTTGACCTGCACAGAAAAATATATGTGCAGAAACCACTTACTGATATGTAAAATTGACTGTGAAGTGACACAATTTTCCATTAAATAGCTCTGAAGGCTAAATAAATAGCATTATTTTCACTCTTTACTCTACAGTACACGATAAGAATGTGCTATCTTTATTCTGATGTATTTTTGCAATGCAACATCTCAAGCCAATTGACTTCAGTAGAAGATTCAACCACAGGAACTCAAAACTTAAGACACACAAGCTGGTACAATATCAGTTGATTATCCCATGTCAATGAGGTCAAAGAGAGTATCAGATTCATTAGCTTCCACAAGCACAATCGAACTGGGAAGAACGAGCCACAGTTTGAAAGAATGGATTATCACTGAAAGAGAGAATCTCTCTCAGTCCTTCTGCTCCAGGGTAATTCATAATGCATTTATACATGAGTATAATTTTAAAGACATGTTTAAGTCTCATTAATTTCCTAATCTAAATGTTCAAATACTTTATTAAATGGTGACCCAAACACTGCTTTCTTTCTTTAGTGGAGTTATTTGCTAAACTTGGAAAGGAAATTTTTCAACAGAGGAAAAGCACACTGAAGTGCACAGGCTGCTGATTAACTGCAGTTGTCTGTAAATTTACCAGCTACATATTACATTAAATCCTATTCTGAATGACAATGTCAGAAAAAGAATGCTAAATACTCTCGGAATAAAGATGCTTCTTCATTTATGCCTATGACAAAGTCATTAGATGATTGACATTCTTTTCCAATGAAGCTATTAAAATTGTAAAGTTTTTTACTATGTTATGAAATTCAAGTTTTTAATAGCAGTGTAGAATGTGCTGTCTATAACAGACAGAATTTCAATATTTAGTGCACATGGTTATATCACTCACCTTCTTAAACAATGTTTGTAAAAATTACCAAGGAAGCAACACTTTTAAATAAACTAAGATAGTAAAAGGAAAAGCAAATCACTTAATATATTTATTCTTATAGCATTTAAAAGGTCAAGTAGAGGTAACTTTAGCAATCCCGATTCATGATGAAATTAGCTAGACATTCACCTAGGAAATGTTATACAGATATGGAAAAGACTAAATGAAATATTAAATGAACTGAAGAATCTTGAAACTGCACTATCGTAGATATGGTTAAAGGGGAAAAATAAGGGAAATAAAACTGCCATAGATCTTAAGTGCATTCATAGCAACTGTCACGCTTGTTAGGAGCTAAAAGTGTTATAAGAGGTGTCCCAGGAAACAGAAATCTCTTTTTTTAATTAGAGAAGCAAGCTGTGATGGACTTTTTAACAACAGTATCGGCATTTTAATGTTTTGTTTGCTTTACATAATATTCATTTACTACAGACACAAAAAAGGAAAATATGGACTTTATGAAATTTCCAGTGCCATTAGAACGACCACAAGAAAGTTCCTCAGTTAAAACCCTGAATAAATATTGCTTTTTTTTAAAAAAAGAAAAAAAATGTGTCCCTGGGTGGTTAAAATGGTAAAACCTAAAGTATTACTTTATTGCCGTCTCTAGAATCTGCTATATATTTGCAAAGCCCCACTGCATTCCTAGGGATTCTCTGTGGGCATAAATCGTAGGCTTTTGTAGACACCTAGCATTAGGCGTGTACACTGCAAATATAAACATCTAAGGCAATGTAATGTTCATTGGGCCTTCAAGGAAGTACTTCTTGTATCTACGCAAGCAATCAACATGGACTTCACTGGATATATTTCTACAGACAATGAAGAGGCCCCACAGTGTCTAATTCAGGTGTAGCTACTCAGAGTGTACAAATGCTTGCACGTAGATGGATGCTCTAAAAAGATCCTGGTTTTCCACATGAATGCTGTGTTTGCTAAATAGGACTCCAAGTACAATGTTTCTGGAACAATATTTCTAAAATTGTTTTCAAATAAAATTCTAAAAAGATTTTTTCAAAATGAATGTAATTTCACATAAAATCAGTCCTGAATAACTGCCTTTCAATTCCATGCTAGAATGGCAGAATTCTGCTCCTCAGTTTGGCTCATTTTTGGACAGCTCTAAAATCTATGCCTATAGACAAGCACTGCAGAGCACCTCTATGCTTCTTTAATTCGGCTTCTGTCATAGCAAAAGGAACATCAGTCAGTCTCCAGACAGTTTTCTGAGACTAGAGTGATAAACAGTTTCTCAGCAGCAATTACAACAGCCCACAGCACCAAGAGCACTACAAATACTTTGGGCACCCTCCTTCATTTATTCAACCTGATCTGCTCTGCAAAATTATGGAAAAGGATGCTCCAATAAATGACTTAACAATTTGGCAGCCTCCTGTCCCCATCAACAGTATTCTGGAAGAAGAGGAATTTTATTTCCTGACTTTGTGCACATCAGGAGTGGTAAGTATAGTGTAAATCTTAGAAATGATGCATAGTAGTCCCACAATATGTTCTATTTTTTATCATCTAGTTGGCATTTGGAGACCCCATTTCTACCACGTGTACAAACAGAAACCTGAATGGTCTCTAAATCAAAAATTCTTAACATCAACCACGTAAATGTTGTAAATTTGAGGGAGATCAATACCATTTGCAAAAGAAGTTGCAATGACAATAAATCTGTGCTGCTTAAATACTGAGTGGAAGATTTCTTGTTCACTTTCATGGAAAAAAAATTTATTGGCAGAGATACGCTTTTAATAGTATCAGTCATGTTTGAATTCACATTACTGCGAAGCACAGATAGGAGTCTCCCCAGGTATCCTAAAGCCATGCACACAACACCTGGTTAGAGTGGACATAGGAACAACTTTACACCACTCTCATCATCTTATCCTGGGAATTACCAAGTAGCTTAACAAACCATGATACGTGAAAGTAATGACTGGTCTCCTGTAATTTGTATTTGTTAAGAGCCTTCAAAAGGAAAGCACTTAAACTAGGACTTCTGATGTAAATCACATCCTGGCCCTTCACAGTGCCCAGTAGAAATGACTTCTTCCCTCCTATTCAGGTTTCTCATTGTGTGAGAAAATCTTAAAGCAGCTGTAAGGTTCCTTTCTGCTGCTGAGCAGCCAAAGCGTGCTATGAGTTACTTATAAGATCTGCTACAAAGACAGTCTTAGGTTTGCCTAAGAAGAAGAAATAACGGAGACAAAAGTGTGTGAGATTGACACATGCCAGCTCATCCATTTGCTGTTAAGCAGATGACTAAACCGACCCAACTGTATACTTTTCTGTAAGTACTATAGTCTCTATACACCAGACTCAAGATTAGTTCCCTCTGGCTAGACATTACATTCCTTCCCGTCACCTCCTTGCTTCATTCAAAAGCTGTCTTGTGCTGACCCTCTCGCTGCTGACAGTTGGATTAGGCCTTTGTACTGGTTTTGGCTGGGATAGAGTTGATCTTCTTCATAGCAGCTCACAGGATTTGTGACGAAAACAGTGTTGATAATACAGAGATGTTTTTGTTACTGCTGAGCAGTGCTTACACAGCGTCGAGGCCTTTTCTGCTTCTCACCCCAGCCCACCAGCGAGCAGGCAGGGGTGCACAAGCAGCTGGGATGGAAAAACAGTTGGGAGAGCTGACCCCAACTGACCAAAGGGATACCCCACACCATATGACGTTGTGCTCAGCATATACAACTGGGGGAAGGAGGAAGAAGGGGGGACATTCAGAGATATGGCATTTGTCTTCCCAAGACACTGTTATGTGTGATGGAGCCCTGCTTTCCTGGAGATGGTTGAATATCTGTCTGTCGATGGGAAGCAGTGAATGAATTCCTTGTTTTGCTTTGCTTGCACACACAGCTTTGGCTTTAACTATTAAACTGTCTTTATCTCCACCAAGAAGTTTTCTCACTTTTACCCTACTGATTCTCTCCCCCATCCCACTATGGGGGACTGAGCGAGCAGCTGTGTGGTGCTGAGCTGCCTTTCAGGGCTAACCCACCACATCCTTTTACCCATTTTTCTGCAGATCTTGTGAAGAATTCTGCACGCATATGATACACAGGAATTATTGGGAAGGTGACAGTACTAGAAACATTGTTATTTTGATCCATAAAAATACTTGAAGTAATAAAATACATTTAGCTTACAATTAAGATAGTATCAATTTTGACTGTATAATTCGTTTGCTAGTGACTATTTATTCTGTATTTACATGAGAGATCAAATTGTTTGGCAACTACAAGAAGTAATTTCAATTTGCACGTTTCATTTCAACAACAGAAAGTAGCTATTCTTGAACATGTTTGACATTTTTGAGAACTTATTACTCAAGTCCTTGGCTTCTACCGGACACTGAGTATAACATCAGTTTCTCAAAAATGGGTCATAACATGCTTTACTATTAATTCACCCAAAGAGCTTCTGTATCTACTGCAGGGAGTGGATTTCAAAGACTGTACTAGGAGCGTAAGTCATTGTCGTTCTGAGTGACTCGTCCAGGCTATACAACATAAAAAAACGCAAACATACTGCACGTCTCACTAACACATACAATGATTCAGTTAAGCTGTATCAGCACCTCTTAATGTCGTACGTTTCTTAAATCACAGTCAAAAGTGTGCAGTCTGGTCATCAGTACAGAATACCTCAACTCACTGATATTCATTCTCTCCTTTCAAATACATAAAGTAAAACCAAATAGAGAATAACATCATTCTAGCTATAAAATATCTAAGCAATAAAACTCCATTATCCAATTGCCTTTTTTTGCTAACCAGACTAAATAAACTGAAGGTACAAACTCACTACATGCCAAACTTAGCACAAGCTGATTTCAGATCAGTAAATGAGATAAGAACAGCTTTGCTGGCTATCATGGATGACAATTTATTATCAAGTAAGAGAGGACAGAGATCTGTCAGAGAGTCAGAGAGCAGTCAAGAGATACATTCAGTTCACCCTTAAGTAGGCATGACCATTTGGTCAACACAAGTTCTGCTGACATAATCGTACCTGCTTGCCTAAATGTAGTCGTCCAAGATGACTATCACGCAGGGCATCCAAGACACCTGCATGGCAGATGTGACAAAAGGCCTATTTGCTGCAACAGCAGTGGCGAGTCAAATGGCACTAGGTATCTATGTTTAGGCAATCATGTCAAGCCCTGTTTCCACACGAGTGATTAGACACTTACATCTCAAGTAAATAGCTAACTTTAGGAATTTTGATTTGCAAGTTGTATTTCAGCTGTCCAGGTTTTAAAATATGTGGTAAATATGCAAATGTAAAGAACTGAAAAGAATTTGATGTGGTTGCCTGTATCGGCATGGACATGACTGAAAGACCCAAGAAATTTGTTCCAGCACCTGCTCTGATGTTCTGAACACTGTTGAGTCAGTTCCCACCGGATTAGAAAACCTGCCATGTAAGGTGAAATGTTTCATATTTGGCTTCTATTCTGAATGGGTAAGAACAAATCTCTTGTGTTCTGATCACGTTTTCTGATACAATTATTTGCAATTCAAAAGTTCGCTGTTTATAAAAGTCACCACTTGGGTTATCATACAATTCTCTCATCTATGTATTGTCTTTTTGTGAAGTTAATAATCCTTTAAAAGGCCCAAGTACACCAGATATAGAGAGAGATTTTACATTCGCCTCAAGTTTTGTCTTGTCTTTGAAGCTTTTGTTTAGGAAATATGTAAATTGTTCGGTGCCGAGTATATCAAATTTATATCCCTGTTTAGTCTGCATTGCCTTTGCTCACTTGTTCCATATTTTGCCCATCTTCATTTCAGAATGAATTGCACTGCTCCTACATTTTTTTCCTTCCCGCGGTCTTGTCCTACACACAGCATCTATTATACTTTCATAAATTAAGAACACAGAATCAACTGATTTACAGACTCTAACAATTCACAGTCCCTATAGCTTTAGATTGCATGCACCAAGATGTTTATAGGAATGATTCTGGACCAGAAGTCATTATTGGGAAATTGCAGTCAGATCAATGTTCCCATGGGAAAGCCTTGATTCTGCTTATATGTTCTGCATTACTTCACGTCAAGAACAATTTGAACTCAATATTACTTCCTCTTTTATTGGAATCCATTACATTGAGTAACAACACTGAAATTTATCTGGTTTGTGTAATTCAACTGAGTATTTTTTCCATTTTTTTGTGGAAGAATTTTTTTGAGTTCTCTATAAAGTTGATTTTAGGATAAGCAATTTTGCCTTCCTGTAAATGTTTTCTATGTTTGCTTTTATTTGGAATTTTTCCAACTGAGGTCCAACCCTCACAGGATTTCTGATACCACAAGCCTGTTTTCTCAGTAATAACATCATGAAGAAAAAATATAACATATTATTTTAAAACCTTGCAAATAACTACTGGTACTAGGTGAAAAGAATAAGGTAAGACTCATTTAACTTAATACATGTAACAGTGGGCTATAATCTTTCTAAAAGGTATGCAACTCAACAGAATTAGTCAATGTCCCTTGAGAGAGAGGGAGTCAATGGAAGAGAACAGACTCTTTTACACCATGATTCATGTGCTTCGTTTCTTTCAGGTCTGCTCTTGACTGGCCTAGCTAGGCAATGATCTGCCATCATGCTGCCAAGTTAACAAACTCTGGAGGCTATCAGTTTGCAATGGCATCAAATAAACAGACAAAAGGAATAACATACAACAAAGATAAAAAATGAAGGATGTCCTTTTAAAAAACTTCCGTAAATGTTCGAAAGGAAGGAAAGTAGCTGAAATAGTTTCGCAGGCAGTCTCAGAATTTAACACAAATTTATCTAACAGCATTTCTGAGATTATGTTTACATGTAAGGAGTGAATTTCCAAAGTCAGTAGTAAAAGCATCTGCTAAAGAGAATGGTGAATGGCCCAGAAATCCCCTGAAGGCAATAAAGGATTCCCACTAGAGACATCTTTTACTCCAGTTCTCTTGTGCTTCACATATTCTCAACTTGCAACTGAGATGATCTCAGTCCTTAGAAAGCATCTAATAGCCAAGAAATACAGCAGCCATTATAATGACATTCTCCCAAGAGTCATGCCCTCTATATATAAGCCATGTGTCACCTCTTGAAGCAGATGGAAATATACCAGCTATATTCACAATGTTCATAGCATTGAAAGCCGAAAAGTCCTTCACCTTGTCAATTTTTGAAGGCATCATAAAACCCCATTATTCAGCTTTGGAGCTGGACTATTGTCTAATAACTCAAACTGTGGATGTAGATGCATAAATTGCATTAAACTGCAATAAATTGTTGCCATCTATAAACAAATTTGCATGGCAGGTGTTGATATTACAGAATTGAAAATATTACTTTAAATACTTTTCAGCCATTGGACTATTTCGTAAGAGTGTGTTTTGTGCTTTGGCATAAAGAAAGTAGCTGTGGTTCAAACAGCATTGGGTTGATTGAAACATGCCCAACAAAAGAGCTGGACTTGTTTCATTTTTTTATCATTCTGTACCATCTTGAAAAATCTGTCTGGATTTGATTTCAGAAAAACTCCAATGACAGAATCTTTTGAGATTGGACCTCTCTTACTTGTACCTGATTCCAGAATTCTTAAATGAAGAAAAGGTGAAACCCTGCATGAACTTTCTAACAAAGTACCAGTTGTCCACTCCCACTGATGTAACTGCACCTCTAGCTATGTACTCTGAGTTTGACAGCAAATATCAGGCAAGCTGCACGTAAATGACTCTCACCACTTCTACCCACTAGAGAGAAAAGAAGACATTGTCTTCCTCCAGAAAAAAAAATTATTTAAAATAATGTTTCTGGCATACTGTACACATGCATGACCCCTACAACAAATAGTCTGACTAAAATAAAAACAAAAGTCCTGTGTAATTTTAGTCCAGCACAATAGCTGTCAGTGTTAGCAGGACTGAATCTATCTGCTGGCCATTCATCTGCCAAACTGACAAATATGAAATAGCTACATGGAAGTTTAAGTCAGGATTGAAGCTAATCAGCCAAGAGTACTTTCACATTACCTTAATACTGACCATGGTTGCTTTGCTCAAACTACGTACAAGCAAATAAGAAATAATTACATAATTGAAATGACTTTATCATACGACACAGATTTTTAATTACTGTCTATTCCACACTTGAAATTGTGGCTAACGAACACATTTCCTTCTTTCAGACCATTTTACTGGTCCAGTATTAAATGGGCAGATATCTTAAATATTTAAACATTTTCAACCGATAAAAAATTAAGCCTGCTTCTCAAGCTATTGCAAAGCTATGTAAACATTAGTACATTTTTAATCCATTAAATAAAAAATCATAATTATTTAAATTAAGGTGTTATGTTTTTCAAAAACAAGGAAAATTCTAGATCATTAGCATGAAGCACTTTACCAGACTCAGTATGAAAGAAGACACAATCATACCCCTACTTAAATTTCCTGTATGAGTGTAAATAAAAGTATCTTGATTTGCCTGTAAGACCTCTGCATCTCCTAGTGACTCAACAAAAAAATTAACAAGTGGTGTTCTGAAATTATGTGTTTACTAAATATACACACAACCTCCATAAAGGCAACGGTAAATTCTGCACTGTGTTGTGGTAGTTGAAAATCAGGAAATTACTTTAGTTTAATATTGACTTAGTTATAGCTATTAAATATTTGTCACTACTCTGTATTTTATATAGTACCATTTAGAAACAAACTATATTATACTGATGCAAAAGAAACAGGCAAAGTAATACCAAATCTGATAGCACATAAAAATCAATGTCTTTATGTAAGATGGGCATATCTTATTTCATATTTACTATTCTGTGTGAACCATAATCAGCCAGTTCTCAATGAAACTTTAGCTTTAATCTCTGAACTTAATAAAATGGAAGACTGGCAGGAGCAAAGAAGGTATGGATTGACCAGAACAGAATCTAAAACTAAATTATATTTTTAAAAGATTTTGTCAGAGAATAAACACGAAAACCCTTTCAGATTTTGTAACTGTAAACTGATTCGAGTCATGCATATGAAATTGAAATGCCATTACGAAATTGAAGTGTTGTGAAATTTTCTGCAAGTCTAACAAAAATAGTACTTTTGCAACAGTAGTAAGAACAGCTGGCCTCTGCAAAATATTCACATGATTATCTGAGCAATACTGATTCCAAAACTGAAATCCAACAATTTAAAGTTTTGAGGAAAATATTCAAATTACAACCACCAAACTAAACTCAATAGGTGGTTAGGCACAGCAAAAGTCAGTGGTTTATGATTTTCAGAACAATTTTACGGAAACATTTACAGAATCTGTAACTGCTTTCTAGGCTATAATGATCTAATCCTAAGATATTTCCTCTTCTTTTGTGGCTACCTAATGTCAACAGGTTTTAAAAGGGTATGAAAAGCCACACGTATAAAAATAAATTGGATTAGTACAAGTTTGTGTAATTAGTGTTATCTTCAATACATTTTTTTTTGTTAAATCTATTCTTACGCACACTTGTGTTTTGTTTCCTTAGAACAGACACCTTTTTCTGCTAATGTTTCCTTTAAAGTTAATTTCACGTTATTTTTACTAAGTTCAAGAGACATAAGCCTTCTGTTTATTTACAGAATAGACACAGCACAGAAGCTTCCGAGGCAAAGGTGACAGTTACCCAGTGGAGCCTTCAACCTCAGCCTTGGTTTGGAAGGACCTCTAGGGGTGAGAGGGTAATTCATTGCCGAAGGACAAAACACTCCAAAGAAAGTTTAGGGCTTGATTCTTTGTCCAAAGGAGTTTCACTATTGACCAGATGTCACCCTTAATGTAAAACAAAACACCACATCTCATTTAACTGAAAATATAATTGCTTACTACTGAAGTATATACGATCATTATCATCCCAAGTGACTCTACATTTTGTTTATTCTGTGGGCTAGTATATTCCTGTAATACTGTATGTAAGAGAGTCTAGTACTCACAGATATGATTACCTAGAAGCATATTAAAATTTGTGGTCTACAGTTTTCACAATACATGTGTCAGACTACATTCCATAATATTCAAATCTTCATGGTAGAATATATCAGAAACCCACACTATGAAATCAGAACTAGGCCCAGAAAATTATGATGTCAGTGCTTTAGAAACACTGATACAAGTAAATGCAAATAGAAGTGGAATAAAGAACCCTCGTTCTTCCCTTTTGCAACTTCAACAACACTACCCATTTCTAAAGTCTTGTAGTAGTTATTTATAAGAGAATAAATATAAACTGAGACAAAGAGATGGATTACATGTTGTGGACAATTTATTTTTTTCTTATCAGGCACTTCACTTTTTTGAATGGTGCAGAGCGAAACAGAATTTCCTAAAAATATATGTAATAAAATTGGTATTTCTCATTATATTTAATAATCTTTATGCAATTAATTAATGATATCCCTTTTCCAACACGTTTCTCCTTCAGTTCACCTTAAGCCTGAACATCACCCAAAAAAGATGAAAACAGTACTGTCTTAAGTATCTCTTAATAATAGTATCAGCATAAATAATGAAAAATGCAGAATGTAACGTACATACATATAGCATGACTTATAGGCACACAGAAAAAGCTTTGGGAGATGGCTGCCCTGCATTGCATTTTGCTGAGAGGGAAGGATTCCATTTAGACTCAATACAAACAATCCGTTAGTCCAGTGTGATGATCCACTTCACAGTTAGTCATACATCTGTTTTCTAAAGGTAGTTACAGACATTCAAGACAGTGCTCGCTTGTGTCAGTCCTGACCTCACTGCCTTGTCTCCACTTGTCTTGGGTATTATGTCTGTATTTGGTAGTGGATAGTACACCCAGGATCTTGTCTTTGACATCGGCCCAAGAGTGAATGCTTCAGGAAAAACAGGAGAATACTTCTTCCATAGATGATGCTTCTACTTATGCACAAGCTCCAAGAGTATCACCACATTTAACCGCCCTGAGGATCTTTCTGTCCATGAATTGGTCTTTGTATGACCCTATGCATTCAAGTCACATAGCCTGTAACTTGTATATATTGTTTTTTGTATGATCTAATAAACCTTGGGCCAATTCACGCTAAGATTAGACAACACTGTGTTAATTGACCCAGTCATCATTTTAAGTAAAGTGGACACATTTCAGTCCTTTACACTTACCAGGCATCTTGCCATATATTGCGAACCTTGACAGAGAGTTTAATAAACTCTGAGGACAGCTAGGACACATCTCTAGCTTGTTCAGTCTAGATAGAAGATGTCAAAATATGTCCACATGAAAAGAAAGACTGCGGTGAGGCTTGGATTGGGTTAACACACCTTGTGGTGTGTTTCTAGCATGATCAAATCAAGGTATTCATTTTCCCATTGTGCTGCCATGATCTTAACAGAAATAGAAAAGGAAACAAAAAAGACACTTATTTGATGAATCTAAAACTTGATCTTGAAGGTTAGCAGTAACTAGTTTACTTCTAGGAAAGAGAGTGGAAATACATGATAAAGGTTTAGATCTACCATTTTACGTGCTAACAACAGAAAGCTAGCTTGTTCAGGCACTGTCATACTTGTCAAATTGGTCCCCTATAAATAGACAGGAGCACTAAAGAAGGTCTAACAAAATAAAACATTCTATTTAAGGGTGCTGTATCAGGACCTTATAGTTAATTTCAAGATGTTAAGCAAACCATTTATTTTTATAGAAGTTGCTAATACACCACTTGTCATAGAATAAAAATGTAATGGTTTAACTCTGAGTAAAATCAATGCAAACTGTGGAAGCAGATAAGTTCTTTCATGTCCTGAACAACACCAGTGAACTTGGCAGAGAAATAATAGATAACATGGTTATGGTATTTTCTCATTTCAGTGCATTTTCAGCATAAAAATCTGCTACCTATTAATAAATTGCCTGTTTGATATTTGCTTACCAATCTCTATCATTTAAACCTTCTCTAGAATATTCAAAACTGCCTAAAATATACGCATATCTGGAGAGTTGTACAGGTCTGTCTGTATGCATATATATATAAATAAATATAAAATATGTAAGACAGCAAAAAAAGGGAATAAATACTTAACTGGATCTATAATGGAAATTCATTCAGCAGTGAAGACGCAGACACCAAACTGACATCAAAGACAGTTTCTACCTACTCCTTTAACATTGTCTTCAGAGAAAGCATAAAGAAGAAAATTTAAGACTTACTACAAGAAAAATATTTTGCCACTTTCCCTAAAATACAATCTCCTTAGTTACTATAACTTTGAGGGCAACCTGACACAACACATTGCATGGTATTTTTGTGTCCAAAATATTTTGCATCCAAACACTCAGGATTTTATTTTTAGTTCTTTTTGTTTAATTTCTAGGTGAAATAAAAATGAACAGTATTTATTTATGTTGAGTAAAGATTTTTTTTGTTTTGTGGTGCTACCACTGAGCGCTACGATCCGAATTCAAGAAAACATTTTATTTCTGTGTAACAATTGCTTGATGTGGAACCTTTAAATGTCTCCTGAAATCTCACAACTGCATGATACTTGCATTTCTTATATTGTCTCCCATGTAGAGAGGGATTTAAACATATGCTTTCCTGTTTCCCTTTTCAGACTTTGTTCTGATAATTTTTATCTTTTCTTTAACTACAAAATATATGTAATATTTGCACTATAACAGCTTATCTTCTGACAAGCCAGCACTATTGCATCCACTTTTACACCAGTCAACTTCAAGGTTAGAAAATAATTATTGTTTTGACCCACTGAAATAACCAGTTTCTGATCTTCCGGCAAAGAATATTCCCTGAGCAATGACAGTGGTACTTGAGAAAAAAAGACAGGGCCCTGAGGCCATGTTGCTTGAAATGCAATCAGTGCTTCCATTTCCCCTTTCCCTCCCTGCAATATGCTATGCATTTATTTTGTATACTATCTATGTTAGGTATCTAACATCTATCTATTCTATCTATCTATTGTACTTTTGTTAATAATTTTTTCAGTACCTGCTTTCCACATGAGGATTTTTATCCTCACTGGTTTATTATTTGATCTTTTCCAAGCTTTTGTAAATGTTGCTACTCCTTCAAATTTCCATTTTCTCTAGGTTGTTTCCTGCAAGTACAGTCAACTTGCATTTCATTCTTCTTCAAATTACAAATGAATATGTCAAACAAGAATTGCTTTTCTATTATACTAGCTCATCAGCTAATTAAGTACTTCTCACTGTTTGAAATGTTATCTTTTGTTAGTTTGGATTTTTAAGTCTTGACCCATTTTCACTCCACATGACAATGTCTGGGTTGAATGACAGTGTTTTAAAATGGCTGTTTCAGCAGTAAAGCGTGTGTGTCCCCAAGCTGTCAGATGATACCAATGTTTTAGAATATGTCTTCAGAAAAGTTGGGGAAATAACATCCTTTATCCATTTTCTTTATTATCTATTTTCAACTACAGTAATAGCTGGGCTTTTAAATACAGAAAGAGATGGCAAGAACTGCATGTCTTGGCTAGAATGCCAGCACATCTCTGCAAACCAGACAGAGCAAGTCTGCTAGAGCTATTCCACACATGCTAAAATCCAGAAAAACCCAATCAGCCAAGTATCTTTACTCATGAGAGGATTTCATCTGTTCATGGTAACAAGAGTTTTACTGACACTATGAACTCATCCTTGTAAACAAAATCTTGCTCTGTTAGCCTCAGCAGAAAATCAGATAGAAAATAGGCAAAACATGTGATGGAAAAAGTACTTCCCTCAACAAAAAGAACAAGAAATAGTATCTTCAAAATGAACAAATTTAGTTTTCCTTTTATACTGTATTTAAGATATTTTGATAGCTTTTTGAACCACTTCCAATTGCTAATGCAATTGAAGTCCAGTATAAATTTGCAGTAATTCCAATGCCCTAAATTAATTCTATTTTACTTAAACATATATCAGCAATCAAGTGGTGCATGTATTATTAACAGATTATTAGAGGATTAGGTTTTGTTACAATAGAAACTTCTAGGAATAACACAAAGAAAAACATAAGCCCAGTAACGCTGCAATACTAGAAACACAGATGCATTGCTGCAATTGCCACCTGTTTATAGCCTTGAGTTTCAAACCGTTATTGAATTCTACATTTCTGATTTTATCTTACATGACATTTGCAATCCAAGCACATGGCAATGAATGCCATCAAAAATTACTACATATTTTCATTAATTCTGATGGTAGAGTAAAATGGGAATTATTTAGAAGCAGGATATGTCTGATAGCTGTATTGAACACCGGAACCCAAATGAATAGAAAAAGTATTTTTCCTACCTTATAATCATCCTCATAGTCATTATATCCACAAGTACTTAAAACGTCAGGAAAAATATCTGACCATCCATTACTCGTACAATTTTTGCTAATATTTCCTGTAAAGCAAAATTTGAGAGTTTAAATCAGAAAGTTTCAAAAGTCTCCTCATCAAAGAATCTTTAGAAAACATAACTTTGTCATTCTCTGTTAACATGCTGCATTTCCTAGCACTCCTCTTAAAGCAACACAGCCATTTCCTTTCACGTGCTCTTCATTCATATTACTTTGGCTTTTACTCTTGCTCTGAGTTGCCCTTGCACTAAAGAAAAATGAAAGTTATTCCAAGCTGTGATGGCAGGCTTCTGCTTTGGTATAACAGCTATTTCTGTTACATTTGCAAAAGCCTGAAATATTTTGTTGTTTTATCTAAAGTATTCTGAAGGGAGTCTTTCGGTTCACTCTATAAAGAGGATAATTTGTAGGTAAAGTAATTTGATAGAAAAGTAACTTACGTGTGAGTTGTTCTAACCTCCTATTTAAGCTTTTCTGAGAAAGTAATACCAAATGATCTATTGAAAAGTTACAAAAGCTCTTAGACATTATGAATTACTGCTGCAGCGAATGTTGGTAGAGTTGGTAATGCACTTTTAAGGCCAAATTATGTGATAGGTTGAATAACAAGGAAATAATGTGCATACTCATTCTCACTCTTTGAACCAATCACTGAAACGGTGTAGTCCAAGGAATGTACAGGAGATGTGTTAAGTATGGTTGGAAGGAATTTTGAACATCTATTAATTTCAGAAAGGATTTTTTGGTTGGAACTAAGAGAACGTTGACTCTTCCGAGATGAAGTCATGCTGACGAGATAGGAGCAACCCTTGATTCTACGCCTTAATCTAATTAATATGAAATAACATTCATACAATATGGAACAGCTTCAATAGGAGAAAACTGAAGAGTTTGATGTCATAATAAAGAATAGTCATTAAAATTATTATAATTTACTCTTACAACATTAAATCACAAGCAACTTTCCCTCACATTTCTTACAGTAATTTTTATATCTGTGATACTTGAAATCTATAATAGCATACTGCTTTGGATTGGAGTTTACCACTGGTCTTTAACTGACTTAAAGATGCCTGTTTTTCACCGCACAAGAACAAATTTATGTAACACAGACCAACTTTAGCCAAGAAAACTCAAACGTGTTTATATACAATCCAAACTAAAGCTTTTGCAATTTTTATCTTGCTGATTGGTTACTGGAATTTCTTCTTTGTATAAAGTCTTCAGTGGAAAGTTGTAAATATCCAACAAATGGTTGACCAACCAACAACCAAATCTTTCTAGCTCATAACAAGGCCTTGACCTCAAACCACAGCAGCTTCTCAAACAACAGGAGCACTTCTGCCATTTGGCACAGACAAGCGTTTTTTAAAGAAAATGTAACCTATTTATACACTCTGAAGAGTCTTCAATTTAAAAGTACATCAAGATTCTCTGACTAGGCAGAACAGAGGAATGTGTTAACAGAACCACAAATTACGTCAAAGTCAGTTCTGCAAAAAAAAGACTATGTACTCAGGATCATAGAATCACAGAATGGTAGGGGTTGGAAGGGACCTCTAGAGATCATCTAGTCCAACCCCCCTGCTAAAGCAGGTTAGCCTAGAGCAGGTTGCACAGGAATGCGTCCAGGCGGGTTTTGAGTATCTCCAGAGAAGGAGACTCCACAACCTCCCTGGGCAGCCTGTTCCAGTGCTCTGTCACCCTCACAGTAAAGAAGTTCCTCCTCATGTTCAGGTGGAACTGCCTGTGTTCCAGTTTGTGCCCATTGCCCCTTGTCCTGTCGCTGGGCACCACTGAGAAGAGTCTGACCCCGTCCTCTTGACATCCACCCTTTAGATATTTGTGAGCATTGATCAGATCTCCTCTCAGCCTTCTCTTTTCCAGGCTGAACAGACCCAGCTCTCTCAGCCTTTCCTCATACGAGAGATGCTCCACTCCCCTAATCAACTTCGTGGCCCTCCGCTGGACTCTCTCCAGTAGTTCCCTGTCTCTCTTGAACTGGGGAGCCCAGAACTGGACACAGTACTCCAGATGCGGCCTCACCAGGGCAGAGTACAGGGGGAGGATCACCTCCCTCGACCTGCTGGCCACACTCTTCTTAATGCACCCTAGGATGCCATTGGCCTTCCTGGCCGCAAGGGCACACTGCTGGCTCATGGTGAGCCTGTTGTCCACTAGCACTCCCAGGTCCTTCTCTGCAGGATGCTGAAGTATTTTCTACTATTTTCTACTATATTTTCTACTGTAAGTACTGTAAGGCCTTCTAACTTAAAGACAGTTAGGCAATGTTCTATGGAAGATACTGTTTATTCCTACAACATCGTTCCATGCAATTATTTCAGATGCCAACCTCACCTAAAACTTATAACTTGACACATACATTTGAATAAAAAATTCACAGAATAACTTTCTGATACTCATATACTTACATTGTCATCTACAATACAGAAAAAAACACTATAGGATAATATGATTGCTTTTACAGTAAAAAGTAACAATATAAAGTTATGAATATTCAATAGAGAATTAATTATGTGGTATGCTTAAACTATAACCCTGGCTATCACAGAAGAAAATAACAGTCAGTTCTCCAAAAGTTGTAAAGATGAGAAGACAACTACCTTTTTTAATTCACAATTTAAATTAAGAATTCCTTTAAAGAATTTATGGTATTTAAAAGCCTACTTATGCTTTGGAATACTTCCATAAAAGAAAAGGTAGTCTAGATCATCTTGTAGTAGAATCTTAATTCCTCTTAAACCCTGAAAAAACTAAAGCATACATACCACAAATCTGGCTAAATAAAAAAAAAGTTTATTTCTGGTTTAAAGATATTTTTATAATTTCTTGCCATAAGAATCAAGTGAATTTGAAATGTGATGTGTATGAATTAAATAAATTATATGTTCCTGAGCATAATCAAATTATCAATGTGCTGAGATACTTAGACCTTAACTGAATCAACCATGCAAGACTTAGGCTGTTTTCCTTCTCAGAAATTATAGAAAGACAAGATTTTTAAAACCCTTTAACTGAACTGGTATCTCTAAGAAAACCACCCTGTTAGTTCCACAAGCAAGAAGTAAACAGGTAGCTATGAAAAAAAGTGTATATTGGAAAATTATAGCGAACTATAAAAAGGAAGTAATCTTGCAGTCTTGATGACACCATGCCCAAGTGATATAGAGCTGTAACGCATTGTGAAGCCTTCAGACTTAAATATTTATTGCAGTTGTTTTACAGGAAAATTAAAATGTTATTGTAATATAAAATACTAACAGTTGTTAAATATCAAACATCCAAACTCCAGAGAGAGAATGCATGCTCTAGCTTTTGGCAAATAGACAGAATCAGTGTGATTTAATTCAGCTTTTGAATTTTTGGTATTTATTAGCTTGGCTTGTCTCATGACAACACCTTAATATTTTTGTTTGAATCATATTAAAACTTTTATAGATTTTACAAGATTTAGTGAAGATCACACATACTTTCCCTTTTAAAAACTGTTTAGGCTATCCATGATAAACGAATCAAGATTAACCAGCTCCAGGAATGAAAACCTTTGCTCATCTGTAGATTTAGTTATTTATTTTTTACTGGAAAAAGACTTAATCAACGGCTTTGAAAATAAAGGTATTTTAGTCATACCCCAAGTTAGCCCCTATGTTAAAAGTAATATTGTTAAACAGGTCTCCACAGAAACCTCAAAAGTAGGCTTAAATCACTATAAGTTTTGCATCTTTCACCAGCTCTTCATGACAAAGGTTTCTCCCCTGAGCAATACGATTTTTCCCATTGCATTTTGAGATACACGTGAAATACTGCGTGTGCAACATCTATATTTAAAACCCCACTAACAAGACAAAGTGCAAAATTAAAGCACAGTATGATAGATTGACAAGATGGCACAGAAGATGGTAGACTTAAAACAGTTAAATGTTTCAGCAGTCTGAGACACCAACGAGCTCTTCTCAAGTTCCATTAAAAAGCAGACTAAAAGGTTTCATAATAACTACCTTAATTTGCAATAGTGGTTATTTTTAGGTATTATGTGTTAATGTTGGCTCATTATTCTCATGAGAGTAGGGCAGAGCTCGGAAAGAACAACTTGCATGTGATCTCCTGGCAAATGTTAAAGACGTCAGTCAGGCTCAGCAGCCTTAATAATTAACATAAATAGAACAAAAAGAGCAAGCAATGTCTTCAGCCTTGATCAGTGTCACTATATCAGAATATATATTTATTATCTGACTCACAGAACACCATGTGGACCACAAAGATAATTATTTGGTCTTTCCATAATGTATCATGAACAGCTCTGTTAAGAATCTATTATTTTAACTCTTTAAAAAGAAAATAAAAACCTTAAACTGCAACCCCCCCCAATTTCTAGCATATTATGTTATGAAACACCAATGAGAAAGAAGCAAAAATACATTCTAAAATTAAATACCTGGTTTGCCAGAAAAAAGGCTAAATACTTTCGGACAAGGGACAGTGACAGTCTCTCCAATCTTCGCAGGACGCCAACAGGTGATGTTATCCCAAACTCCAACACATCCTGAAATAAAACCAGCAGGAACAGAACTGAAAGCTCAGTCTGGTCTGAATCTCCTTACTACATTTACCTTATAAAGACTTGGTGGAAGCTTTGGATGAGTAGCTTGAGAAAGATTAGATTCTTTCAAGAAAGTTGCAAAGATGGTATTTTGTATGAATATGTTAGGGAAATCATAAGAGTCTCTTGATTCACCAGCTTATTTTTAGGCCAGTTAATGCATTGTTTGCAAAATGTCTCATTAAAACTATGTCATTTTGATGGGATCATGCTAAGAAAAGATAAGAAAATGTTAAAGTACAAGTAGTTCATTGGACTCAGCATCACAAATACAATGGGAGCACATCATGACTGGAGAATTTTTGGAACAATGGGCATGGACTAACAAAATCATCTCTCCTAAACTAAATAACAGAGATTCGAACAGACAGAATGCTTCTGTATGTTTATTTCAGTAAGGAGGGAATAATAAAATATTATAGGCATGTTTTATAGTAACAACTTGTTACTAGTAGATAGTAACAACTTGTTATGGTTTTGACCATGCTGGTGTCTCTATAAATGTGGCTCAAAAGCAGTACCTTGTGAATGAGCATAAATCTTCCTATGGCTGGCTACAGGCACTTGGATCAAGCATGCTCTATTTGTTTAAAGATGACTACTTATAATGCATGCCTTCTAAGCTAAGAGAAGAGTTATGAAGGTTTTTGAGTATAAGCCTCATGAAGAATTACAAGTACAAAGCAGTAAGGAAAAGTTTCATTACCTCAGTTCAAGTTCTCTCTCTCTCAAAAAAAAAAGATCATGTGAAAAATTCTGGGCATTTATGTCTTCAAATAAGACAACTGACAATCGACTATTCAAATTTGTAATTAATACTAAAGAGAGACACAAAACTTTTATCCTACCAGTAATATCTACATAAGATCATTAATAAGGATATGGGACAGTTTGCTGCCTTCAGTAGAGAACATAAAACTTGGATTAGAAACTACTCACACCCATGTGTAATACTAATCTTCAGAATATTTATAGTATTAGCAATTCACTATTCTTTTACTCTGTGCTAGTGAGGTCATGCACAAAACAAGCCAGTTGAGTTAAATAAAGCTGGAAAAGGAACATTTAAAAGTTCTAATTTGTGTTAAACCATCTCAGTGCAATTAGACTCGGATAACTTGTGTTGACTTAAAGTGTCTAGCATCCTACTTTCAAAGTTTAAGTTACTTTCAAAGTACTTGTAAACTAGGGAACCCAAGAATGTGTTACAGAACCGTCAGCTGGATTCACCCCTGGGGGTATGTCCCAGCTGCAGCTTGAAGGAGAGCCAGTGGCATAGCACTCCCATGGGCCTGGCTTTCCTTTGGAAGACATCTAAGTGTGGTAGTTGGGAGGAAGCCTCTGTGCTGTACCAAGAATAGGGTTTCAAGATGAAAAAAGATTAGATTAGATTAGATTAGAGCTAAAATCTGCATTTGGTCACCAATTCCGTAGTCATCTTTATACAGTTTCCCAAGGAAATGCTATTCTCCAGAGGAGTCACTTGTTCATGGGGAGTGAGTCCTCCTTCACTCCTCCTAGGATTATACAGCTCTAAATGCAGCATCTGTTCTATATTTAGAAAGATGATGCCAAAAATAAGGGACTGCTAATGGGAACACTTCACAAAGTTTATCGGTGTGGGAAGATAACAAGTAATGCCTTATTCTCCTTGTATGCTGTATTGACCTCCAAAGAGGTATGCAACAAATGTATTACTGTTCATTACCTCACACACTCACCCATACTCACTTCAATGCCTTTTCCAGTCAAGCACCAAAAAACCCCAAGGAGATTTGGAGATTCCAAATCTCCGACCTATTATAATCTCTGTGGGCAACCTGCACACACACAACTTCCTCCACGAAGAATTTTGCCATGAACCTAATCAGGATTTCCCTTGCTGCAGGTTGCTTCCATTGCTTCTTGTGTTTTTTTGTTTGTGTTTTTTTCTGTTCACATCTGAGGAGAGACTGGTTTCATCTTCTCTATAAGCCCATCAGGTAGATGAAGATAGCAATCAGACCACTCCTCTCTAAGCTGAACAAACTCAGCTTTCAGTCAATCATTATATGCTGCCTGTTCTCATGCCATCTCCATGCCCTCTGCTGAGCTAATTAATGGCTTTCCTGTACACAGGAGCCCAAAACTGGACACAGTACTCTGCTGAGATGCAGTCTCACAAGAGCCAAATAGAGACAGACAATTGTTTCTCTTGATCTATCAGTTTGCTAATGTAGCACAGTATATGGTTAAACCTCATCTCCATAAGGGTGCACTGCTGACTCATGTTTAAGTTGATATATTTCTAAAGCAAACATCTAAAATGGGTCAGAAGAATTTAATCTGAAAAAATCCTTATTTCTTCTCAAGACAGCCTGAAGTTGTTCATTCGGTTGCAGAATCTAGACTGTAGGTACCTGTCTTTAATTAATCCCACCCTTATTTGCTTAATACTGCATGACTAACCTCAGCTCATGAAGTTCTCCATTACCTCAAGAGGACTAATTGTTTTGGTTCCTTTAGTAACTTTGACTCCTGCACCAACACATCGGACTCTTACTTAGAGTACATACCCTTACTCAGGGTAAGGGACATTTACTTAGGACTAGGAAATGTGAGAGTGGCATTCTTTTTATCTGTATTCCACAGCTGGCTGAGAAGTTCCTGTTCCCACTGACAATCCAATCTTTTCAGGTTTCTGCCCCTTACCTCCTGAATGAGTGCAACTGACTCAGAATGTAATACCCTTTGAACTTCGTAATCACTCCTTTTTTCCTGACGATCAAGCAGAGTTTGTCCTTTCTAGTGTATCTGCCCCTGCAGCTGGTTCATACATGTCTTTGAGAATTAACTCATGAGTTTTATCTATGCTCTGTTTTACCTGACTACCTTCAGCAGAAGGTGCCCTCTGGCACTTGTGGCTTTTCTTTTAGCATTAGTAATGGTATCTCTGAGGTGATGTTGACTTGGCCATGCGTATACAATTTAAGAGGTTTACATCTGAGCAAGTCATCTTCGTACCCTTTGAAGTCAATGGAACTTAAACATGCTTCCCGAGTTGCAGTACTGGATTAAAATAAAGTCCCACATCTCTATGATGCAACACCAGGGCTTATACAAAGTAAAAGAATATTTACTTCAGCCAATTCAGGTCATGCTTCCTTCCCAACTGATTTTAAGCCAGAAACAAAATCAACAATGTGACATACAAGAAAGACAAAGAAACTATTTTCTTCATCTGCCAGCACTCAGAACTATAGTGACAAAATGCAATTCTTTGGCTCTGATGGATGTACTGCCTGAGCCAGCATAAACAAGCCCTGGAGTACACAAGAATAATTAGTATCTTGTGTGACTTCAGACTTTTTTAGTTCATCCCCATTTCCACCACCAAGTGAGAGCTGAGATGAGTCATGAAAATGTTCATGCACACCCATAAAAGCTGATGACTGTCACAAATTTACTGTTTTGTTCAGTACACTCTCTGTAATGTTGGATTTGCTACAGTAATGTGCAAACAGTTCAGAGGCCTTTATGAATTTTTGCTACACTGCTATAAGGACTGGGCTAACATTTTGCTAAAAAGGCAGCTGAACAATGTGGACTTCAGAGCTCCATTAGTAACTTTTCCACAAAACCCCACAAAACTCTTATTCAAGCTTCACTTACATGAAATGTTATACAGAAAAACAGTGGTCCAATTCCTATTCCCACCAAAACTGATCAACACAATTTGTATCAGAGCTCGAAGTTAGCTTGCAGGAAGGGAATCTGTATACAAGTTTTTGACACTCAAAACATTACAAGTCACTAATGTTTTCTGGGCAGTGTATTTTTTACCTCAGTTTTGCCTTTACCTCAAGTTTTTTTTTAGGACTTTACAGGCATCCGTGGCACAGGAGACAATGATACTTTTTCAGACCCCTTAAATCAAATAGATGAAATAACACAAAAGACGTATTTCTGACATCTAGATTACATTCACATGCATTGACAATCAACGAGAGTGAAACTTGAGTGGCTGTCATCAGAATTCCAAGAAAACATTAAGCCTCAATTTATGCATATTTACAGGCTTATTTATTATGGTACAGGAAATGCGAGAAAACTGCTGAAATGTCCTGGAGGCATTTATAGTCACTGAATGACTACAGTGTGCTTCTGAAAACTGGTCTAGGGCTTAATGATGAAACAATGGGTGTTACTAGTGTGCTGCTAGGGGCTGTTAGAAGTACAACTGTTAAACAATCGCACTTTTCTGGGCTTTCAACTCACACCTTTCCTCATTTCCCCCTCCTCCTTTTACTACAGATTTTTGACAATATTGCAGTCATAGATATTTCTCTTCTCTTAGCAAAACAGACCCTTATGCAGAGGTGGGATACAATTAACAAGTCTGTTCTTACTACACTTGCATCGATTTGCCTCTCCCATCACAAAAACGTATGTCTATTGTACAGCACGCGCTTAATTGTGCACAATTGAAATTAGCAATTAATTTCCCACTGATCTTGGAATTCAAGATGTGGCATAACTGTAGACGTTGGTGAGATCACAGGTCTTCAAGTAGATACTGCTCTTTACCCACCATAGTATCCTTTTACAACGTTATATGCAATATTGTCAGAGGGTGACAGACCATGATTCACTTCATTCTAAAACAGATGAAATAGGCCAGATTAATTGCTCCCAACAATTGCCTGTTTCTGCCCAGTGACTCTAGAGCAGCTGACAGTGCTATAAAGACCTACACTGTTGGGAAATGAAGGTGTGATAAATACTATGTTAAATGTGTCTCTCTCCACATAGAATATCTAGCTTGATCAAGCTTGATATTCTGCTCTCTGCTCATTAATTCAGTCCGGTCATTAATTCATTCAGTGTTAGGAATTCTGGACTGTCATCCATCAGTACTGCATTTCATAAATTCACTGTGTATGCTCTTATTCTCTGGAAGTTTTACCCATCTCCTTCATAGATAAGCCTGTTTGCTACTATCTCCAAAGGATATTAATCAATTAAGATACAAGAAATANTAATGTTGGATTTGCTACAGTAATGTGCAAACAGTTCAGAGGCCTTTATGAATTTTTGCTACACTGCTATAAGGACTGGGCTAACATTTTGCTAAAAAGGCAGCTGAACAATGTGGACTTCAGAGCTCCATTAGTAACTTTTCCACAAAACCCCACAAAACTCTTATTCAAGCTTCACTTACATGAAATGTTATACAGAAAAACATTCAAAACACCGACAATTCTATAGAAAATATCTAACATTTTAAATAAAACTTAAATTGCCCTGATGTTTATTTTCATATCTGCAATTTATCATATTTTTAAAAAATTATTCTAAGTACCCAAAAGTATTTAAATGTACATTTATACCCTTTTATGTTTATTCATCAATTTAGTCTCTGTTTGTATCCAGCTTCAATAAATTCTCAAGCCTTGAATGTTTTTGTCCTTTCACCCTGATATGTGCCCATGTAAAACCAGCCCAGCTCTTGATCTGTCTCAGCTCCTCAACTTCTTCTGTGCATCTCTACTACTATACTCTTTACCTCCTCCTTTACCTATTAATATAGCCAGGAAAGAAAAAAAAAATAGGTTCTTCATGTCTGTTTCTGCGGTGTCTAGAAGAACTCCCCTGCACCCTACATACAACAATCTCTTTTCGACCTCTTCATTTGTATCAGTTATTTTTCTCTGGTGTGTCATTTGCAGCATACCAAAGGAAACAACAAATCTTAAAAAAACCCCTTTGCTCAACGACTCAGAAGCGTCGCCAGTGTCACCTCTCTACTGCTCTTCCTTCCTGTTCCTCCAGATGATATTGCAGATGCTATTCTTAGTTTCAATGAGATCACTTACTCTATTTGAATGTTTGGTCTTTAATGCTTGTGATGCATTTGCAGATACTTTATAATGAAGGGAAAAGTTAATAAACTACATTTTGCTTCTCATTTTTTTCAGCTTACATAAGTATTGCCACCACATTCCTCATCCTGCTAAGACCCAGTCTTTGAGTAACAAGTTTGCTTACCTATATTACATTACCTATAAAATGCATAACACCGAGTTTGTAGTGGAAAGTTTTGTTTACATATACATTTTATCCATATGTTAACCACTAGGTGGCACTTTGCATTTGGATTTTTAAAATTACCAATTCAAAGAGAGGTTTAGCATTTTTTAAACTGTCTAGGTGTGCATGATACATGAAACCAAGAGAAAGAGCTTTGAAGATCAGCCAGGAAGTTGTCAGCTAGTCCAGGGTTTATTTTTCGAACAGGGAAACGTTTTGATTTTTGAACTTAACTTGACAAAGCAGAAGAAATCTCACCTCTTATGGGCAACATTTTCTAGACTGTAAGTCTGAATGCCCCAGCATGCAATTTAGGCCACATGAGAATTTATGAACATGTACGGATTGAAACCCTTTCTGCATTTTCACACAATAAGAAAGAAAGGAAAAGGAGGCGCTAGAGAAATAGCAAGCTAGCAAGCTGGAAGCAAAGCAAACACACAGCAGAACTGCTGAAAGCGGTAATAGGAAGAAGACAGCAGCAAAACTAATGCTGCTCCAAGCTACTTTCCTAAAGTTATTTGCTGGCTACTTTTGTGAGGGCCCTGGGTGCACTAATAGGCCGTAATGGTGTTGATCAGTCTCACGTCCCTCCCCAGAGACCCATCTGAGCTCAGGTCCGGGCCTTCAGCGATGTTGTGGATGCACCCAACTTCAGCTTCGTCACAGCAATGCCTGTGCTAGCATCTGCCTGGACCCCGACCCACCGCTATGGTCCTGCCCAGCCATCCCAGGGCTGTGTCCAACCCCAGTTCCCTGCACCAGGCTGGATCCTGACCCCCCCACCTGCAGGCTAATGTCCTCAGCTGTCCCTACCCAGGGAGGTGCCCGATGCCCAGGGCTGGGGCTGCCCCTGGCTGCCCTCCGCCTGCCTTGGCTGGGAGTGGGATGGGCTGTGCCTGCCAGGCCCTGCCTGTGCTGCCTGCTCAGGGGTCCCCAAGCTCCCTCGACGAGGAGCTGCTGGCTTGCAGTCCTGTGAAAATGAAAACACTGGCTGCAGAACGGTCAAGAAACAGCTCCAAAATGCCTATGTTGAACTAAAGCACTGTTGTGAAATTGCACAGAGTGCATGCAAGCTCTGATTATTCAGAAATACCAAGTAAATGTGAATGCAAACTTTTAAAATCACTGGTCAACGAAACTCATACACTGCTACTCATACACTGCAAGCAGAATTTTGGAAGTCTACAGTATATATCAGATTTAACTAGTTAAACAGCATGACAAAACCAGTAGAGTTTATCTCATATTCACCTAAAATATTTGCAGTTTATAGGTTTTCAAAAGTCAGCCCCTATTACCAGAAATGGCAAAAATACTGTTACTGAGACTTCTAGGGGACTACTGGCTTTTCACTAAACGAAACATTTCAGAAGAAATGCCTTATTTCCTTTCTGAAGAACAGTTTCCCATCAGAGAATCAAAAACCTATGAGCCAATTTTAGTTTTTAATGTAATTTACACATTTTTAGGGTACTGTAAGGAAATACAGAAGCTGCCAGTTAAAAACTCTGAAAAAATCCCTCTGAAAAGGAAAATATATTTCCACCCAAATTTTCTACCAACTAAATCCTGCTTTCCAATTGCTCAAAATGTTCTTTGGAGACAACAGCATTTACTGGACAGCACTCTAATCTTACCATAAGAACACTTTTTTCTATTATACTGGAAAGATATTCACGGATGTATAGTCAAAGCTGTGAGAGGTACCTTCATCTTCCTGACATGCTGTACATTTTTCAAAAAATATTATTAAATATCAACCTCCTGTTCATATAAGCCCCACGACAAAAACAAAAAAAAAAGTCTCTGTAAAGTATTGGGACCGTATATTTCTGTTAGTTTGGATTACGTCTAACCCACACACTATTTGTTGTATTAGTTGGAGCTTTTTTACTGCTTTGATACTCTAGATTGTTTCCTTCTGGTATTCGAACTTCAGATGTCGTGGAGAGTGGACTGCCATGGCCACAGCTGTCATTATCACGACTCAAGTGCAAAACTATCTGGGGCAGTATTTCTTTCAGAATCTTCTGAAAAACACAATAAATTCACTTACGGCTGTGCACTTTCCTTTTTCAGGGCTCCAAATGCCATTTATTAATGTCTACTGCTGAATTTCTATTTAAGTTTGGGGGATGGAGGGGATAGAAATTTCAGACTTTCAAAATTGTAGAATATATCTGTGGCCACACGTTGTCCACATTTTCTTGGTCTTCGTTGTTTATTTCCTGTTGGTTATTTTTCAGTAGGCAACTCTTTTCATTTAAGGTTCTTTCTCATCTATTCCCCAGCCTCCTCAAAAGATGAGCCAGCGCTGCCTCTCTTTTGCCCTCTAATAATTAAGTATAGCTTCCACAAAGCCCAGACATTGTCGACTCCATAAGGATGATCAGTTTTATGTGGCGTCATTAACGATGACACTTCAATTAATGGAACCCAAAACAGACAAACATTCAAACCAGCCCCTTTGGCTACCCTCATAAAAAAATGTGTGAAGCAAATAGCAGCAGCATGTCTGTACTACAGCTAGAAAAGCAGCAGCACAGAGATTCAAGAAAGCTAAAGTTGTCCTGCCAAGAGCTACTGGTGCTGCATGAAAGGAAGTACCATGATCCCACTATCTCATTTAATTCTACCTTTAAATCTATCTTGGATAACTCACAGAACACTGCAGTCTGAACTACTGACTCATTTTACAGAGAAAATAGCTGCAAAAACAAACACAAACTGATGGAAGACCTTGATAAGACTGGGAAGATTAGGAAAGGGGGAACCTTGAGGAGATTCCTTTTCTGGCTTTGTGTAAGTCTCCTGTTTACTGTTATGAAGGAAAGAAAGATAGTCAGGTTGGCTTAGTTATGCTCACAATCAATTTTCCTTTTGCGTGATACAGAGATGCATGTGTGTGTGTATGTGTGGGTTTGCAATGCAAAACAGCCAGCTTTCTCACTGGAGAAATAACCTTACAGCAGAGGGTAGTTGGATAAGCTAACTTTTGGACAACTTGCCATGGGTCCAACATTTGAATACTCATCCCACCATTCTGAAGAGCTTTCAGAAAGACGTGCTCTGTTTCATCCACAAGATCATGAGCTCAGTGCTGGAATCACTGAGTGAAATTCTACTGGCAGTGTAATTCAGGAGATTAGATTACACAGTGACATTGGTCCCTCTTGTCTTAAATTTAAGAAGAAGTGTGTATCATTTTGGTAGTCCTGTCTGTTTTAATTTCCCATTGCTAACTGCATTATGAAGCCTCTCTTCGAGAGGTTTATAGAATTCTTTCAAAGCCATTTGTCTTTCTGCCTATATCCCTTCCTCAAAGTTAAGATGCCATATCAAAAATTTAAACTGTTGTCTGGTGTATGGATCTCACAAAACCACATTTTGGAAAGCAAGAACCAAAAAGACTCATTTAACTGTGCAGCCACTCACTTCATATTTTCATAATGGGATCTTTTTAGAACTTTTTGTTGTACAACCCCGTTATAAAGTCTACTGACAGAGTTTTAAGATTTCTGACCATAAGATTCCACTTTTCATTTAAAGGTGAACGGAAATGAATCAATTACTTCATAAGATAAAATTCTAAAGACTGAATAAACACAGAAATTTGCAGGTGGCCATCTTTAATGTATTTTCAACCACTTTTATTGGAAGCTTTCTATGTTGTAAGTAGTGGACAAGCCATGGGTAGTAGGTAAACTATTGTAAGAAGACAAGCCATGGGTAGTAGGTAAACAATAAATGAGTGTTTTCCCATGTGGACCTCAAAACCTGTAGCTATTATGAGCTATTTAGAATGGAATTAATCTGCCCTCCAAAAATTAAAGTGCAAAAATGATCCTCTCCTAGGCTTCCAGCTAAGGTGCATCCATACCTCAGGTATCAAATTAGAGGATGAAAGAAGAAAACAAATGCAGATAGAAGCTAATGCAGTCTTCATAAAATAAACAACTAGATTTGCTGGAGAGCACTGCCACAGATCTTTTGAGAGTGACTTTCTTCCCTAAATGGAGCCTAATGCTCTCTACTAATGGAAGAGCATGTGCTAATGCCTGAAAATCCCTCAAAGGGTGCAAGGCAGGGGGTCCGGATGTCTAACAGTTTGATGTTGGCAAATGAGCAGAATTTAGACAAACTGGGTCCTGTAGTTTTAATATATCCTTAGCACTGTTCAGAGGATATTTACACAGTATTTCTACAGTGTTTTCTCGCAAAACACACTATTGCTTTATTAAGTCATGAAGTAAGCAAGTCCTTCATAGACTTCATAGTCAATAATTTTAGGTGCACTACAAAAATTACTCAGTGAAATTCTTCAGCCCATGTTATGAGTCAGCTCAAGTAAGATGACTATAATACCAATTTATTATGTAAAAAAACCCAAACTACAAACACCTGGAAATCTTTCCTTTATGTCTCCCTAATTGGCATCTGAGAAGTATTAGATAAGGTATTCCATATATAATTGCAATCTAGGCCAAAAGAGAAAATGCCCGTCCCATAAAATTTGGATTTTGCAAAATTCAGTAGCTGTGAATGCCAGCCAAATTCTGGAGCATGTTACATAGAGGTGTGAAGGTTTCTCAGGTGCCCAAGTAGTTAATGAAAAAAATCCCACTGATTCTGATAATGGAGGCCCAAGCTTCCTATGGAAAATCTCAGTAAACCTTTATTTCCAAATTCAACACAGGACCTTCCACAAGATTTCATTATAGGTTTGTGAGGCAGGTAGCACATACTAAAGTTAGAAAAGCGTGACAAGGGCTGTATAACCATCTTTCCCATTCAGGAAAAAGTGAAATAGGTTTTGTGAATTTATTGTAATGAATTATGTTTCAAGTGTACTACAAGTTTTAGGCGTGGAGCTAGGACTTGGACTAGTTCCAGCTTGCAAATTTTCATTAGTCATTCTTCTTTATCAGCAGTCAGAGTATCACTGTGACAATCTGCAAGTCTCTGTTCAAAATACTCCCTACATCTTTGTATGAATACAGAGAGCTTATTAGGAAAATAAGGACACACAGAGAATGAATATTTTTGGAAATGCAAATGCATATATTTAACACAAGCTCTTCTGAACAGGTTCTTGGTAAAGGTATCTATAACGTGAAGCATAGGATAAATTCTCCTATAATATTAAACATATAGTTTTTAAGGGTTCATGACCGCAGGACTTTTACTGCAGTCTCCTACAAAATGGAATATTCCCTTAGTTTCAGCCAGGCATTCAATTAAATGTATAAATCCTTCCACTGTTGTTCTATCACTACCTGCAGGGCTGAATCAACACCATCAGACATACTGCCTCCTTCCAATATACGAAGTCCTTACACAGTATTTTGCCTTCAGGAGGCACCCCTCTTCCAGTGAAAAGAGGCTGTGAAGACAATATTGACAGAAAACTTCTTTCTTCCCCTAGGGAACCCAAAATAAAACTGGTGCGCATCACAAGGATACCCTTGAAGCAGCTCAGCATCTGGATCACAAAAGTAGATCTTGAAGAAAGCTTGACTTTCAAAACTGTATAATAGCTAATACTGAATTTATTAATTCAAGATTTAACTCATTAAACTGTGCTAGTAATTATTTCTCCATCTGGCTTCACACTAGTATTATTTATGTAACAGCCGTTTCTCTTCACCACTCAAATAAATAAAAAAATCTAAATGTAGATCAATTATTCCAGTAAGATTTTGCTTGGAAGAGATATCCATGTAAATTATTCACTGTTATTATAATTTTTCTAATTACTGTTCTGCATTAATCAAAAGGAAAAATTATAGTAAAATACAAACTGTTGATGATCTTTTTAATTATTTGATTGTATACAAATTGATATTAGAGTATGCACTGAGAGAGTTACACATTCAAATGAAGAAGAGAGGTGGAGGACACATCTTGAGTTGGGACTCATGTTTATGCTCAAAGGGCACTGCAGATGGCAGGTCCCTGAGGTATCATAATCATTGTTACAGAGCATTCCAAAAGGACTGAATATGAAAAAACAAATACACTGTGTTTCACCTAGTTCAGCCAAAGGAAAACAACTGCACTGCAAGAGCTGTAGTATTCCAAGGAGCCCAGTTATTCTGAGATGATACATAACTGGACTACCATATCAAAAGGCAGGATACCAATCTGATTTGAAATTAAATCCTTCCAGCCACTTAAAGAGCATTTAACAACAGAAATTTAATGATTAGTTTTAGATGTGATATTACTTCATAAAAATCAAAATTGTATTTTGAACTGAAAAATGTTCAGTTGCCTTTAGATTTAAAATTTCTTTCCCCTTTTTCTAAGACTCACTGGAAGCCCACCCTTCACTTCAATATTTCACATCCTACCAGAGGGGTGCTGGGCAGGTAATGTATGCAAACGAAGCACTGCAAGAGGCATTTTTACCTTTTCACCAGCAGGCATGCAGAGACTGCTTTCTGACAAGAAGTTCTGGCATACGGTTTACAAAAGATAACTAATCATAAAACATTAATACCTTTGTCATTAGAAAAATTAATAAATACAAACTTCCAACTTTCCTAAAAAGCCAAAAACTTTTAACCAAATTCTGCTCTAGATACTTTAATGTTACAGCTTTGCTTTTCATTTGGCTGTCTGGATTTATCAGTCGCCTTTGTATTTTGCTTGCTGAACAAATGGCTTTATCGACAGCTCCAACTTACAAGAAAAATGTCATTTTTCCATAATCCTGTGTTCTACATTATCTTATGCTACATTATGAAAATGTAGCAAGGGAATCTAGTAAAATCTACCATTAAAAAATAATAAACTACATCTCCTCTTCCATTAAATTACAATTGGCCATATCTGTATCTATATATTTCTCTTTCTATGTAACGGGAAAATAAAAATCAAGTAACAGAATTTGGTTTTTTGAATGTAACACTACTGTCCAGTTTTTCCTCTGGATGTGAATCTGATCTATCTGAAACATCTTCTGCCTGGGAAACCCAGAGATCATTCCTGCCACTAGTACTTTACTTTCAACGATAGCTAGAGAGAGCTGCTTGGATCCAAGGCTTTCAGCTTCTCCTCAGACTTGTTCTTTCTGCTGGTCCTGTCATCACCAGCCTGCAGCTTCTCTGACGGTCAGAGAATACTAGCAGCAACAGCTTAAAAAATGAGAGTGCCTTTGCTCCCATCCAGTGCCCCACCCAGTGCATGCCTAGCGCCTCGCACACCTCTCACAACAGGCTTGCTGCAGCTGTACCTTCAACGCAAAATCTGTACAAATTCTAAAATACATAAAATTATAAGCACAGTACAGACAGATATGGCAACTGCAACAGCAAGGAAGGTAATGGGAGAACATTTTTAATACTCCAGTTGTCTCTACATTACCGCTTAGCTTCTCTTACCTTTGTAGTCCACTGGCTTTGCATTCTTTAGAAGTTCCATGCACCTCGTTTCCTCCTTGTGAATCTCCAGCTGAAATCTGCATTCTGGATGGACACCATTCACCTGTGTCAAATTAACAAACAGGCCAGGGTCTTGAAATACAAATTAAAATGCTTTATGAAGGATGCAACTACCAATACTGAAATCCACAACTTTAACTGGCACGGGTTTTGCCCACGTACGTGCTAGGCATTTTACAGATACAGTCACTGCCCATTTTAGCTTCTCACATATAGAATTTTCAAAAAGAAAATATTAAAATAATCTACTAGAGCATTCACTGGCTCCTTCCTGTAGCATTCAAGGCCAATTGTCATTCACAAGAAAATATCTAGCTTTCTAGTGCATTCACCAATATTGTTTCATGAGACCTTTTCCTCCTGAAAAATTGTGAGTTAAACAGAAGCAGGAAAGTAAACACATCTGCTTTTTTTGCTTTTGTAGTACATTAGGAAGCTGAAAGTTTAATAAGAATCACAGAACATAAAAACTGATCAAACTGAATTCTCTTTGACATGGTAAATTTTACTTTTCTGCCCTTTTCCACCATGTATATTTTACCTCCTGAAAGCCCCAGAGCATGATTCAAGCAAGTGCTACAAAGGAAGAAAACCCCACTCCTTTAAAAATGAAAGCACTATTGCCTTTACTCATTTATAGCCCTGCGCACACTGTCTTGTTTTCAGAAAGGGTTATTTATGTCCATGGGAAGAGACAAGGATGTAGCAGTATTGGGGAGAGAAACGAGACACCGGGAATTTGTACTGAAGTCAGTTGGATTCACAGAGGCAGACAGAGCCGAATAGAGAAACATGCAGGGTCCATAAGAGACTCCATGGGAGAAATTACTGCAGTAGGTGATGAATGGGAAAATAGGAAATGCCACTGGAGCTGAAGGGACAGTGAGATTAGCTCGAATGAAATAACATCATAATGAAATAAAATGTGACTATACCGTACTTCAGTCATCCTCACACTTGTAGTGCCAAACTTCTCTCTCCCCTTTCTCTTACTTTTTCTAGGAGACATTTAATAGCAGAAGCTGGTAACAGTACCCGATTCGTGAGACACTATTTTTAAAAATGGCGATACTTAATTAATTAAGCTGTGATCATGGACTCAAAACATAGGATCCAGAGTTTGGACTGAGAACCTGGTTCTTCTGCAGTCTCCTTGTGGGCAAGCAACTTGCACAGCATTTAAAAATAGAGCATAGTAGCCATAAGCTGTTAAGAAAACTCAGGAAAATCTGTCTCTTCTTCAAATGTCTCATTCCACCACCTACAACATCAGAACCTTACTTCCTTTTCCCCATCTTTTGTCTATATAGTCTATTGAAATTGTATGTTTTCAGGGCAAACTTTTTTTTTTCTTTTTAAAGTGAATTTGTACAGATCCTTAACATAAAATAGGATTTTTAGCACTTAGAAAGTTGAGCTTTATACTGAAAATATCTGTTTTGTTATGCCTATCTACTTTCCAGACAGCTCCCGTGTATACGTCATGTTTTTAATTGCAATTTCCTTTCACATAACAGATTTTGAATAATTGTTTTTTCCAATTGCAAATATTCCATAACCGAGAGTAGATCTCCAACTCATCAAAAAGTATTATGATTACTGGGTCTTTGAAAGGTAGGTTCCAGTAAATGGAAATGTTAACTAAATGAGGGGTAAATCAAAGCAGCTACTGCAATTCAGAAACCTGCCAAGTAAGTGACTTCTCTCTGTCATACTTACAAAAGAACTGGAAGTTTCTCAGTATCGGTGATCTAATAGCAAAGGTTACTTTGAGAACATAAATTTGTTAGTACCCAAAGGTAACACAACATTACTTTTAAAACCCTTGATGCATGCCAAACTGTAATATACTTTGGTCTAATACATACATCAGTTTAATTCAGATGTACTTCACCAAGCTAAAAAGATTTAGGGTTGAAGACTATGTGGCACTGACGGCATCCTGAAACACATCAAGACCTCCAAATTGGATTTTGAGGGCACTCACCAATTTTCAGGCTTGGGGCTCACCCATCTTTCTCTCTGCTTTACCAAGGGTAGGTTACCCTTTGTAACCACTGAATACAGAACCGTGTGCACTGTGTTGCACACTGTAAATGTACACAGCTGGCTGGAAATCCAGCCGAGGAGTCTCTGCGTTTTGAGTGGCTTCACAACTTTTAAGGCATCCAGAACAGCAGTTTGACTGGAAAAACATTTTTTTCTGACAAGCAGCCTACATTTACCTTTGTAACCTTTGTAGCCTTTTACCTTTGTACATTTAGCCTTCAGCACAGTTTCCCGACTTTGGGCAGAAATGACCTGTTCTTATGAATTTACAGTAAAAAGAAATTGAAAGATTTAGAGGGCAGATTTATTTTTCATAAATCATGTTTCCAGCAACGTTATAGACTTTTACAAACAACTGAAGAAATGCTTAAAAATGTACAGACGCCCTAAATTTGAAGACTTTCATATTCTGAATGCTTTGTATGTTGTTACGTGGTTGCACGTATTAAAGAGAAATTAATCATGCAGACTATCGTTATTAGGATGGCTAACGACCCGCTATCCCGGACCAGGGCAGTGCTCAGTGAAAACTCTTCCCAAACTAGCGGTGGCCACCAGCTGCCGGGGAAAATAGCGGGGAACAAGTGGCTCGCCGACGACCGGCGAGGCGCCAGTCCCCTCAGCGCGGCTCCGCCAGGGACGGGGACGGAGACCGGCTGCCCCGGCGGGGCGGAGCCGTCCTGGCCCCTGAGGAGCGCCCGGGGGTGCGGGGCGGCGCCCCCCGCCGCCTGCGCCTACGGCCCGGGCCGCCGCTGCCTGTGCGGCCGGGGAGCCCGTCCCCAGGAGCGCTGGAGGGGAGACGGGCGGGGGGTGCCGGCGGGGGCAGGAGCCCCCTCCCCTGCGGGATCCCCGCCCGGGGACACGCGGTGGCAGCGGCAGTCACTTGTCTCCCGAGGGGCGTGCGGCGGGGCCGAAGTCTCCGCACCGGCTACGGCGGTCGCTGAGCTCTCCCCCGCCTGCCCCCGCTCCGGGGAACGGGGGGAAGCTGTGAGGAAGCGCCAGCCCGGAGGGTTCCGCAAAGGCACCTCAGGGGCGGGAGCGGCGGGAAGAGCCGCAGGGGTCACCCCATCCGCGGTCT
>VZSC01014208.1:0-15327 GCA_013398225.1 Steatornis caripensis | reverse complement strand
TAGGCGGTTCCCGCACCTGCCCCCGGCCGCCTCCCGCCCGCCCGCCGCTCCGGCGGTCCTCAGCTCCCGGCCCGACTGAGTCCCTGCCCGCCGCCGCCTCTCTGCACTCAGCTCCTCCTCTAGACCCCAGTTCCCTTCCCGCCCGCTTCTCCTCAGCCCCTCGCCTCGGCTTCCTTTTCTCCTCCTCCCTCTCCCCGCCGCGGTTGCTCCCCCCCATAAGAGGTGCGAGTCGTGGCCCTCAACCGGGACCCTCCCCGCCCATCCCGGCGCCCCGCAGGTGCTGCCCCGCCGACCCGGGCTGCTGCCAGGTTAGGGACGGCATTTACCGGGCTCTGCCTGCCTCGAGCTGCCCGAGGAGCCCCCTCTTCTCAAGCACCAGCACCCGGAGGGGCCTGGGTGCCGGTGCCAGCACGGGGATGCCTTTTGCCCGTGAAACCATTAACATAATCGAGCACGGTCCACTCAAGCCAGGCACACGAGAAAACTCACACTCAGATGTGGGTAAGTGAAGTGATCCCTGGCAGGGTTAGACTTATCACCGGGCAGCTCAGCAACTGTATTACAAAATCTTTCTTCCCCCAAAGCTGTTTTTTTAAGAGGTCTCAACAGAGGACTAACAGTTTAACGTGGCTCCGTGTTATTGCCTGGCAGTTTACACCAGGCATGGATCTTGGGTTTGCCTCACAAGGCGTATAAAATGTATAAGTAAGTGACATTTATATTAGCCCATGGCTTTTGTAACAGAAAAAGGTGAGTTTATATGCTGGCTTTTAGCTGAGAATAGGTTAGATTTGTCTTTCCACTGTGTTATATGTGCTATAATTTAAGTACTATGTATGAAAAGCGACTGAGCAGGCAATGTAAGCCTCTCCTAAATAGCCTTACGCCACCCAAAATAACCAGCTGTAAGCAAACCAAGGACACTTCTAGGAAAAAGCCAAAGAGAATTTTCATATTTTTTAATGCATTCGCCAAAGTTCTTTTCATATTTTAAGAAGACCTGATTATACCTCTGTGATGTGGTCAAAAAGGAATACTACAAACCATACTGAGTAGTGTTATAACCTGCATGCAGAGAGCAGAGGGAAACATTAATGTAGAAAGAAAAACTTCTTGTTGGATGGCATATGATCAACTAATGAAAATATTTTCATTGTGGCAGAAAATAGTACCCCTTTGAATGGACTTTGATCTGTATGTGACAGGTGGACCGAAATGCTAAACTGCACCTATTTCTAAAACAGCTGGGTTGGAAAAGAATGTGGTTATCCTGCTAGCTCTGAGATTCCTGGGCAGACTGAGGTCAAACTTCTTGGAAATGGAGAATTGCACAGTGCACCCCCCCCGATTCCTGAGACCAGCGTCTGAGGTTCCTCTTCAGGTTCCCGGTTACTGATACATGCAGTCTGGGGGTGCCCTTATCAGTTTCTTAAGAGCTATAGGTCTTTCCAAAATAACAATCTCAAAACCGTTTCTCTAATCTTGTATTTTACAGGAATCTGATGTCTTCTCATTATGGCAAGGCTTTGGAAAAATCCTTTCTATCTTCTCTCTCTTCAGAAGTTTTTTCTTGCACTTTGTGATGACTGGCATCCCTGTAAGAAAGCAGCTGTTAAATCCAGTCACTCTCATGAGTGAAATTTACATGTCAAGGCTCTTCAGGTACTTCAGCAGTAAATGCAACAGGAGTCCCTTCACAGAGGAGCTGTCAGGCAGACTGTCCGACAGCTGGACTGCCCCAGCAGCTGAGGACACAAGAGTTGCCAGACACCAAACCCCACTGTTTGATTCTTTGAGCAAATGATTCATTAAGCTGTTGAAGCTGAGTAGCTTGGAAAACCAATTAACAAATTAGCGTTAACATTCTGTGGAGAAACAATCTTGGGAGCTGTCATCATTATTCCTTCTGTGGAATGACAGAATCTCGGGTAGTAGACAGTCCACATATCCCAGAACTGGCAAAGAGGTTTTAAGACTTGTATCTGTTGTATCAGAAGATTGTCCAGAGTCACTTTTTTTTTTGATGAATCTGCATTTTAAGGCAAAAAGAGAAATCATGCTTTCTCAACCATTTCTTCTGTTGCTCTTCCCAGTGACTCTTTGACATGAAAGAGACACCAGATGAAAGAGATGGATCAAATACTAACATTTTTGTTTAGATATAGCTAAATTTTTTTTTTTTTCTGAAAAGAATACAAATTATTGATGGATGAAGCCCAGAAAATGTGGTTCAAGTTCTTTTCACTTAAACATAGCACAGTTCAATGCCCTGTTATAGCAGATGTAAAGGGGAATAAAAGAACAAAAATGGAACTAAAACAGCTGTTGACATATAAAGATACATACGAATGAGACTTACACTCTTATGCAGCAAAGAACAGATAGAGTTATGAAGGAATGAAGGAGACATGTAAATTTAGGCAGTATAGATTTGATGCCATTTCCAAGAATGGCCTGCTGAATTCAAAGAAAAGAACAAAGATTTTTTTAATGTATCCATGAGACACAAGACTGCACAGACATGGAGGAAAAGGATCGAGTCTAAACATGGAGAGAAATTCATCCCCTTTTCACAATAGAGGTGGTAGAAAAGTAAATGCAGTTTGATTGAAATGGATAATTGTTTTGAATCAGCAGAGCCTTGGTGTTACAGAGAGGGCAGTAAAAGTGGAAATGGAAAGTTCAGTGACAGGTAACAGACCTAGCAGCAAGCAGTGCAAAGGTGCTGCAAGTTCTCTGCTCCCACGGCACATGCAGGAGCCAAAAAGTTTGCCCCAATTCCACCTGTTGTAAAAGTCTGCCTACCACGGAAAGGTACATGCCAGTAGAGTTACAAGTAACAAGTACTTTCTGCCTGGCCAACTGTCTCTTCAGAGTCCTCTGATACACCATGTTAGCAGTAAGTAACTGATGTGATTTTGGTCAGGCCCATGGAGAAGAAGCTGACAGCTTTCCGTAGTAAAACAATGAATGACATCAACCCCTTTGAGCTGAAGCCTTATTAAATTGTTTGTGGAGTTCAAGATGTTTTGACAATTTGTATTCTATTCACAAATCATGTTCTTGTCATGTATAAAGACTAAAAACCCATTACTTTCATCGTTTAAATGGAGATTTTCTTTTGTTCAATCATCTAACAATTATTGTTTACACAATGCATGACATACAATTGCCAGCAATACCTGAACCACATGAAAAAATTAGGATTTCCCTCAAAGCGTATGTACAAACCCTCTTGAACAACGTTCCTCTTCCAAGGGTAGATATCTCTTGAGCTATTTCAGGTGTTTTGAGTCCTATTTTTGAGATCATGGAGAGATTTTTTGCTTTCACTTTTTGTGGGATGCTGTACTAAGTCTCATTGCGAAAGGCATGCTCCTCCTAAGTCTCAACACTTAGCGAAGGCACTAGGTCTTCATCAGATATTCCTAAATCTCCCAAAGGCGCTCTCTACTGTCATCCTGCATTCTGTTAGGCTTTTTTTTTTTCCTGCAGTCCACATGCTTAAGGGAAGATTTTATGGAAATAGATGTTAGAGAGGATTTCCAAGAGAAAGGAAATGTGACCTTAATGTAAGTGCTGTTTGGACCTTTTATTTTGGAGAAGATTAAAGTTCCCCAAAATTGTAGCATCATTAACTATTAACAGAGATGATCTTACTGAGCCTCTTTCAATGATCAGTTGGAAGCACAACAAAGAAGATTCCAGGTCTGAGTGGGGCAAATGATTTGTGTCCTGCTCATGACAATGGGAATTCATGACAGCCTCCAGGGGATATATGGCTACACCACTGTCCTGTAAGAAGCCACNCATTAGCTATTAACAGAGATGATCTTACTGAGCCTCTTTCAATGATCAGTTGGAAGCACAACAAAGAAGATTCCAGGTCTGAGTGGGGCAAATGATTTGTGTCCTGCTCATGACAATGGGAATTCATGACAGCCTCCAGGGGATATATGGCTACACCACTGTCCTGTGAGAAGCCACATAGTGTTGCTACTGTCCGACAGTTGACCCTCCTGCACCAAATGTAGTAGCTGCAGTAAGAGGAGAAGGTGAAATGCAAATTCTCTGGATAAACAAAAGAAATGCATCAATGTATTTTATCTGCAGCTCCAACAGGTGTTGAAAAAGCCCTCCTAGTTATTTCGAACTTTTGCTATTGTTACTCATTGCCTTATGTCTACATAATCTCTCGAACCCTATGCTTCTTTTGTAGACAAAGAAGCAATACCATGGAGAGGGAGAGTTTTCTAAGGAAAAATTGTCCTTAAGTCACTTCAGCTTTCTCATTCTCTTCCATTTCAGCATCCCCAACAGTGCCCTGCTGTCTCTAGGCATGAAGAGTAGCTTCGTGCTGTAGCTGAGACGGTATCTTCTAGTGATGGTGCTCAAATTGCTCTACAAACTGCTTTGTTGCAGTGGCCTGCGAAATGGCGGTTTACCAACATCAGCATACCAAATACATTCAAACAGCACATATTCCTTAACCAAGAACACGGTGATAGGAAGAACTCTTCAGAGTCTTTCTATAATGCGCAAGTATCTCGGTGGATCAGAAACACAAAGAAATTCTATGACAACAAAGAGACTTTCCTTTTTGGTGTGCTAAGCTCAGGGCTCACAAACTTTTAAATGGCTTGATTAAGGAAATGTCTGTAACTGTGAAGTCTTCCATCAGGATATGGCACAGGGACATTGTTCACCAAAGACATAGAGTGTAGTCTATCATACTTAGTGTAAAGTATGCAATTTTGTCCTCTCTCCCTCAAATTTCTAAGACTCCCAAGTCTTTTGTAATTTCAAAAGAGTGAGAGGAGTCCCTTCAGTGTAATGAACTTTTCCAATTTCTTCGCCAGGGTACTCTGTTTTTCATATTTCCATTATAGGCAAGTCCTTTCCTGAATACTTGTTGAACACATTAAATTAATAGCTATTCTGTTACATTCGCATGTATAGATGAAGTAGAATCTGATCTTTTAAACTTGTAAGTTAAATATAAACACTAGAAAACAGAAAAAAAAAAAGGAAAATACTTGGCTAATGTCATTTTAGCCATGATTTACTACAAAGCTCCAGGTTTGATCAGTGATTTTTGAGTCTTTTACTGGACATGGAGGAATCAAATTTATTTCTGAATATTTGAAGTACTTTGCATTCTGATACAATAAGAGGAAAAATGTCCCCATTAGTTTTAGAGTTTTGTACTGGTTAGTTATTATGATAATAATTTTTTTTTTTTTACAATTCAAAGTAAAGGATAAGATTTGTCACAAAACTCTAGAGGCAAAACTCAAAAACCACAGAAAAATGAACTGATAGAGTGGCAGGCAAGGCTTTAGAAAAGTAGAGAAGAGTAAGTGCAGAAGGGAGGACAAATGAAAAATAGCATAAAATAAAAGTAGTATTTATCGAGAGGAGTCAGTACCAGCTTAATCCAATGCTTTTCTTTACTAAGACATATTTTCTAGACAACAAAAAGACAGTAGATTTATTCTAGATAGATGTCAGTAAAGCATTTAATACAGTGCCGTAGAAATTGCTAGTTAAAATTGAAATGATGGAGCTTAATGAAAAATATATTTGGCCAAAATATGGCTAAATGAACCTGACAAATAATGCTAAGATGTAAATAGGAGGATAAAAGAAAATAACAGTGATGTTCCTCAGAGATCAGACTGGGGTTTGACTTTTCATTTTTAGTAATTGTTTTCATTTTTGCCAAAACAAATTTGCTAAGGATTCAAGATGTTGTCACCAGTAAGCAGTATCTGGGTATATTACAGAACTGGCTCAACTGAAAATTAAACACTAGCAAAAAGTTGGAAATTTAATAGAGCAAAATGGAAGGTCATGTGCTAACGAAAAATGAAGAAGTGTTTACACCATAAGCTAAAGGGCAATAGCAGGAAATCCTGTGTGTACAAGTCAGTATGTGGCAAATATGAGTATTAATGTGACGTGACATTACTGTGAAAAATAAACGTGATCTTAGGACATATGGGAGAGAGACTTGATGTAGAGTTAGAAAAGTAATGAGGCTAGGTAACAAACAAAGGACTGGTCAGATCTTATCTGGAGTGTTGCATATAAATTTAGCAATCTGCAGTCAAGAAAGATTAATTCAGCAGGTGCAGAGCAAATAAATGAAGACCTAAGGATTTTAGAGAATGCTTGGTTCAGTAGCCTGATAAAATATAAACTGACATTAAATATGTCACCAGGAAAAGAACTATGTAGACTGAAGGAAATTTGGCAGAATAACAGGTGAATTAACATTGGTGAAAGGAAATCCAGGTAGCTGTTCTGGATAAATATTTTAACAGTGAGGTCAAAGAAAGAAATTGCTTTTCAGGATAGAACTTGATCAGCCAGTGAAAAGAGTTTTATAATCAATCCTGCAGCTGGGTTGAGTAAATCCCAAACATGGATACAGGCTGGGCAATGAGTGGATTGAGAACAGCCCTGTGGAGAAAGGTTTTGGTGGATGAAAAACTGAATATGATCTGGCAATGTGCTCTTGCATCCCACAAAGCCAATCGCTATCTGGGCTGCATCAAGGGAAGTGTGGCTGGTAGATCGAGGAAAGTGTTTCTCCCCTTCTACTCTGCTCTCGAGAGATCCCACCTGGAGTACTGTGTTCAGCTCTGGGGCCCTCAACATAAGACATGGCTCAAGCGGGTCCAGAGGAGGGCCACGAAGATGATCAAGGGGCTGGAGCATGTCCCGTATGAGGACAGGCTGAGAGAGATGACGTTCAGTCTGCAGAAGCGAAGGCTCCGAGGAGACCTTATAGCCATCTTCCAATACCTGAAACGGGCCTACAAGAGAGCTCAAGAGGGACTTTGTACAAGCGCATGTAGTGACAGAACAAAGGGTAATGTTTTTAAACTAAAAGAGGGCAGATTTAAATTAGATATTAAGAAGAAATTCTTCATGACGAGGGTGGTGAGACACTGGAACAAGTTGTCCAGTGTTCCCAGAGAAGTTGTGGATACCCCCTCCCTGGAAGCGTTCAAGGCCAGATTGGACGGGCCTTTGAGCAACCTGGTCTAGTGGAAGGTGTCCCTGTCCATGGCAGGGGAGTTGGAACTAGGTGATCTTTAAGGTCCCTATCAACCCAAGCCATTCTATGATTCTATAATGTAACTCTGCACACCAATATTAGACCAAACATTTCTAGACATCTTTTCCAAGGCCCTATCCTACTTTGTGGTAAATAGTACCTCTCCAAACTCTTCCATCAGAGGCACTGCTGTACAGAAAGGTGCCTGCTAGATATTTTGTCTTTTTACACAGAAAAAGTAGTTTTCTATACAAAGTGTCCACCATGTCCACCTTTGTGTAAAACTTCTCTTTTCCATCAAAAACATGACCATTTTTGGCAGAAATACAAATATTTATCTTTTGGAGAAATTTTTCCTTTTGGGGCTTTTCAAAACAACCATAAATTTTGCTAGAAGGGGAAAAAAAAGTATCTGCCAGGCTCTACTTTCTGAAGAGTTTTTGTTCAGTGGAATCTTTTCTTGGTACAAAGCAGATTTTAGGCCAATTTACAAAAGCTGGATTTGGATCTTCATTTTTTGGTAATCTGGGAGTATTTGTATCAGGAACTTTGTACTGGGCTCTTCTCCAGAAACAGGGGAAAATGAAACATTAAGACTTGTACTACAGGATGTTTAAAAAAGCAATGAAAAATCCAGGCCACTCCTAGTCTTGGTAAAGGGAGACAGGGGGAAATTGCATTAATATAGACAAAAGATTGAGTGCTAATTTTGCATTATTTTAAATCTTGGAATACTGCCAAGTAAATATAGTGACTTTTTAGTCAGAGTAAGTTACAGCCTGAGGTTGTTTCGATTGTAAAGTTTTTGTACCTGTAGGAGAGAATATTGTTTACACCATGGGGTTTTTTTCCACCACTTCAGGAAGAAGAATGAAGCTCGGCATACTTTAGAAATTCAGAACATCATTCTGTCAAAAACTTTGTATAGCCGTCAGCCTAATGGGATATACATTAAGCAAGAATTTGAGAAAGAAGAGAGATAAGATTTCAGTGTAGTTATCAATATGGGGCTTGATTTCCATTGCTTAGAGGAAGTCTACCCAGTAGATATGAAAGGAGAAACTTCATCTTCAGTGTAATCAAACTTTTAAACACTCTAAAATGTCTCCATTAAGAGAAAGATTCAACAGCATAAGGTAGTAAGTGAAGCCTGATTGTCCAGTGTAATGTGATCTGAATGACACTCTAATCAAGAATGGATTGCTAAAGGTTGTATGAAGAATTTTCCCATGTAACAGGAGAGCAAAAAAAATACACTTTGAGAAAACAAGTCCGTGTAATCCACAGGGATGTTCCATAGACAAAATCAATACCACCCACCTCAGATGCCCAAGTTAAACAGAAAATGTCTGAAAAGCAAGAAAAGCCAGGGCAATCGTGACACAGGCTGCCAGTGTTAATGAGTGAAGAAAGATGCATTTGGGTGAGCAGGCATCTGTCTGCAAAATGAAATATTAGGAGCAGATGAGTGCTCTGTCCTTCTCTAAAGACTAGATGCCTTTGTCTGTTCAGAATCCAGAAAACTTTGTGAAAAACAAAGGCCTAGTTGAGCAGAATTAATTCCTTAAAGAAAACCATCCCAAAACCAAAAATCAACATTAAAGTAGGGTAAAGTAGCTATGAACCCTCATGGAACACTAGTGTTGGGATTGCTGAGGACTTCCATTTCCACATCTTCCCTTGTTCAACCTGAATCAAGGCCATTGTTGTGAATGAGCAGGAGTGCCCCAATTACCAACGCAGAGGCATGCTGGGACCAGAAGAGGGTCAAGATTGTGCTGTTCTCTGTCGCTTGGTGGTGGTGACAGACAAGCCTCTCTTCTGTTTGGTCATCCATTTTAATGAAATATGGAGGAAAATTATGTCTTTGATACTTCCTCTTTGGGTGAGATGAGCTAGATGGATAGAAAATGACAACCAGAATATGGCTGTATAGTAGTCTGGCTTCAAGAGGACGCACAAAGGACATCTTTGAGCAGAGAGCCTGGTAGATTGGACAGCTAAGAGTTGTAATTTCAAACCCTCTCAGGCTTACGTGGCCCTGGAAACCCACGCTTTTGTCTTCTTGGGAAAGTGTATTTGTTGCTGTGGTATTACACAGAAGATAGGTATTGCCCACTATGGTTTTGAATAGATGTAATAAAGTGCTTGTAGGCCATGGATGCTTACATTTTGCTGGAAAAATTTATGTCTGTGGGCCAGATTTTGCCCCTTTTTTTTCCTTTCAGAAGTGTTAACTAAGGCCTGAGAATCTAACTCCAAAATCTCTTGCTCTGGTTCTAGAGAGGTGTTGAGTATCCTTGGGTTTGTGTAGCTGCAGTTGATATTGAGAAAGCTCAGAATGGAATTATTGAATCCTCAAGAGAAATTGTGTATTGTCTTTTTAGCCTTAATCCTGCATTTCTGGTCTGACCCTGTTTACCTTGAGATCAATGACAGCCGTCCCGTTGACTTCAGCTGGGAACATGATCAAGCTCTTGGCTGTGAAACCATGTAAATATTGTTCAAACTTAAAATTTCTATAAATCACACTGCTCTTTTTGAGGTGAGCACATAGCTGGCTGGTCTTATGATCATCAGAGAAACAATGGCATGGTCTCCTCCTTTTTTAAGTACCTTATAGCAGCTATAGTGTAGGGCACCTCATATGTTGAGAAATAATATGTGCTAATTAAATATGCCAGCAATTAACTAACCAAGTCTCCCAAACTGAACTGCCAGTTCAACTTTTCCCCAGTCACAATGCTATTTTGGTTTGGAAACTTAGAAATTCATCCAAAGAGATGTAATTTCCCTGCTTTAATATATACTGTTTTTAATGGAATTGTGCAGAATGATAAGTGGGAGGCAAATGTCAAAATACCAGACAGAAACTGACTCACCAGTCATAGGATTTAATATTAAGGTCAGGCTATGGAAATACAATGGTGCTCAGTCTTTATTGCCTTACAGCTTTTGTAGTGATTTACATTGGAGGAAAATGACTGGAGTGAATGTGATGTCCTATTTTTCCAAATTTGATGGTATTTTACATATTCCTTCCACAGTTGTTAGCAATGACACAGGGCACAAAGCAGTTAAAACAGGTCAAGAACCTAAAACAAAGCAACAAGCTCAGAATGTCCTAGAAGACGATTATGAGCAATTGCCTGTGGAGATTTTAAGGTTTACTTTTTTTTGTTTTGTTAAGCTAGATTGAAGTGTTGAAGTTCTGTCCAAATAGAGCATAGCAAGAGCATACACAGTGCACACTTTCCCTTCCTAGTTGCTGCATTTTCCCCACTTTTTCTTAATGCATTTGCATATGCCAATTGGTAACAAACCTTTAATGTTGATGGATTTTATTTTAAAAACAGCTTTCATCGCAGACCTTTGATTGCATGGACTGCTCTAAAGTAAATGAGCTCCAAATTACATTATGCTTGAACTAACTGCATCCTAGAAGTCTCTCAGTCCAGAGTGGCACAGGAAGACATGAAAGATTGTAAGATCAAATGCTAACACCAGCTTTCATGCACTACTAAACCTACATGTCGATGTTACTCATTTACTTCTCCTTTGCTGAAACAGCCCCCAACTCACACACCGTGTAAGGCTTTGCTGCAGTTCTGTCTCTTAACTGCTCATCATCACCCAATGCTGCTGATTTGCATTTTGGTTGTAGTATGATGATGAATTACAGGGCTCAGATTCAAAGTGTCATCTACTCATGTTTTCTATTGTTTTGTCATCTGATCTTTCTGTGCTGCTGTCTGTTCACCTTGTACTGGCTGGACACCAGATAGTATGTGGTAGTAATTTCACCCTTTTTCCCCTCAACAGCTTCATAAGGTCATTTGCAAACTTCCACTTGTCAAGCCATGATGCTAGCTTACCTGGGGAGTGTAATGTTTGGTCAATATCTGTATTTCAAAATACCCTGTGGCTCTGACTTTGACTGCAGTAGCCACAGCAACTTCATTACTACTTAATTTTGACTATATTACTCATAGAGGTCACCTACATAACTGAATTTGAAACTAAGAGTCTTTCAGTTATTTCTGAAAAGAATTGTGTGTTTCTGAAAATGAATGGTATGTTTTTCTGTTTTCTTGTAGCTACTCTGAAATACCAAGGGCTTGCCATTCTGCCAAGGGCTGTGTGTTGATTATGTTAATGCTGATGGGAAGAAAGGTGCAGATATGACACTGCAGAAAGGATGCATAAGGGAAGAATCACATTCAAGGAGGTAGCACAAAGATGAAAAAATGGATGTTTGCTCATGAAATGATGAAATGCATTAAATGTTCATGAAATGATAAAGTATGGAAAGGTCTATAGGGCGATATTCAACAGTCTGTCACTTTCTTTGGAGTATGATGCCTCTGAGCCTCTGCGGTTAAAGGATAAGTGATATCTCTGGATGAGATACTGATTTAATTTTCAATTGTGGGAGAAGATTCATAAACAAGAATGCCACTCCTGTTATTTCAAAAAGAAGAATTACATACAAAGGAGGAAGCTCAATAAAAGGAATAGTCAAAGGGTAAAGCTCTGGCAAGCAGCAAAGAGGCCGTTCACAGTCACCATATAGGAATTCAGGGCAAGTGCATCCCATTTTAGAAACACAAAAGGAAATCCAGCACTATCAAACAGAAGGGTAGGGGAGCTTATTAGAAGAAAGAAAGAACTTTTTGGAAGCTGATAATTTGCCCAAATCAGGAAAACTAGAAAAATCATGGAACTCCACATATTACACGTGAAAAAGCAGAATAGGACAGGAGATGAGCTTCCAAGTGGCATCAGTACTAATAGTAAAGTCTTTCTCAAGCATACCAGAAGCAGCAAGTCTGCTAGAGCATCACTACAGCTGATAGAGAAACAAGGTATATCAATGTTTTTAAAAAGATAAGCCATAGAAGAAAAACAAAATTAATTCTTTGCACCTGTGATCACAATGAAGGAGTCTAGAGAGTTCATCTGGGCAGAGCCTTGCTTATAAGCGATGTTTCAGGAAAATCTGTCTCTAGTCAAGATTTTGGTAGAAGTTACGGAACAAACAAACAAGAAGAATAGTAGCTGCTGGCAGTCTCACATATTCCCGAAGGATGCTAAAGGAGTTTCCAAATGAAAGAACTAAGCTACTAAAATAGTGTGCAATTCATCACTTAAATCTTTGTTACAGAAGACTGACGGTGAGTTAATATGGAAAAGATTTTTAAATGGTATTCCATGGGAGATATGTGGGTAGCATGAAGGTGAATAATGAAAGATTTCTTGTACTCTCTCTCAATACGAAGGCTACTTAGGACATGAAAATAAACTATCAAGCTACTATTTTCACACAATGTACAGACAATGCATAGACCTTTCCAGAGGATGCTGGGTTTCCTAAAAGTTTATACAGGTTAGACATTGAACAAACTAATAGCAGAAAAACCCACAGAGGTTTAAATACAAAGATATTACCACTAGCTTAGGAATGACTTTGAATGCAAATCACTGGATTCTGGGAGAATACTTATGAAAGACCAAATGTCTTTATCCTGTTTTTACACTTTTCCCTACATATTTGCTGTTTGCTGCTGTCAGAGACAGGCTATTGGATTAGTATGGAAGTCCTGATGGTGTCAGATTTTATATTCCAGCAGTCTCAATAAGCAAATGTATCTTTGCTGTTTCTTCTGCAAGTAGTTGAAAGGAAGAGGGTAAATTCCTTCTCCAGAATCATCCTCAGTAACCTGCAGCTGCACAGGATCTGGGAGTTCCCTGGGAGATGAACAAATGAGGCAAATAATCCTTGTTTATTTAACTCCTCTACAGCTCTACCTAAAATGTGTAAGAAAAACCTGAAAGATAAAGAATCAAAGAACAGGCAAAGGGCAGGCAGCATCAAAACTCTACCTTTTAGGGTTTTTTTTTCGCATTAGATTTAGTTTTAGTTTGCTCTTTGGATTTTCATACACTTTGTGGAAGTGTATACACATTAGTAAATGCCTTGTTTACTAATTTAAAATGCACATTTATTTCTTGTTGACAGGCTAGATTATTAGTAATTTTTAATGAGAATATATTTGCCATTTTAACTTAGCTTAAGGACCTTTTGGTGTCCACTTAATTGTAAGGAAATGGAAAGCTGAAATCATATCAATCTCAAAAGATTTTATTAAAGGGCAGAAACAGCAACTAGCAATATGTAATAGCCAAGTCTATGGCACACTGTATTCCCAAACTAGTGAGCGCAGAAAAATGCATTTAAATTGATATTTTCTTTGGCAAATAAATTGATTCTTACACCACTTATTCCATGAATTGATCAGGTACAACATACCTCTTACAGTCTAGGAGTCCCCTCATCCTTGAAGTTTAAAATAATATTCACAACAGGAGTTCCAAAGACTGGCAATGTATCGGGAATGACCCATAGTATTTCACTACTCCCAAAACAAAATTTGCATTGGCAATCAGTTACTGTCTGCAGCACGGCTCGTCTGTGTCAGAGGTCAAACCGAAAGATCTTCCAAGATGCTCTTTGTTAGCTCTTGGCAGCATAAATATAATATTCCTGTGCTATGTTATGTTCTCCTGGACCAAAAAAATATGAGGAATTTCAATTTTACACAACCCCTTACACAGGCTGAGCATTACAAAGTGATGGAACAAAAAGTAGGCAAAATGTAAAGAAAAAAGGTAGTATACCTCTATAAAGGAAAACCAATATAATGTTTTGCAAAGGGGAGTGAGGAAGAACAGAATGACACTCTCAGGTGTAATGCTACAGGCAAAAGCACACTTAGGGAAAACAAGTTTCCTCTCATCTCAAGTATAGAGCACACAAAGGAGAAATGTCTTTTGCAGATACTATTAGGACTGAAAAACCTCTGGCTCAGGAGCATGGGCGTGTATATATGCATATCCAAAAGATGGTCTCCTGAAGGGGAGCTATCTTCATATGAGTGCTGTTCGTGATTTGGGATAGTCTGTGAACACCATCCTCGGAAAGCTTCTTGTTGTTCTGTTACCAATAAATGAGAAGCAACTGATTTAAGCAACACCAACTAGTTATTTGGGAACATGTAGTTTTCTACAGTGATGAGTAAGTAACTTCATAGAAAGAACCGATTTCTTCCATATTGGTACGGGAATGTGGGATACTTCTTTACAGACTTTAACATTGCTCACAAGTTTGAGCTTATATGGCTACTGCAGCAAAGTACGTATGAGATATTTCGAAAAAACCTCTGTGCACACAGAAAGGACTGTTTACTTCCTTGAATCTTATTAGGCATGTATCAATATGGCACTAATTCCTACAGAAACACTGTATCTCAGGGCCATCTTAAGACACGTGGTGGGATGTTGCTTAATGGTAATTTTTTAATCTTCATTATGACACTATGACTGTCTTTGATTGTGGTATTTCTAAAGACTATCCAGATGTCTCTCTCAGTTAATTTTTCTTTTCAAATCAAGAAAAATCTGGCAGAGGCTGAGTTTAAAAAATATTGGCCAAAGAATGGCTAAAACAAAAGTTTTAAAAGCCTCAACACCAATTGCTGGTGAACAAAAGAAAAATGTGGTTCAGAAAATTCTGGGCTCAATCCTGGTACTTGAGACTGCCTCGATGAGGACTGTTGCCAGCTCCTGTTCGTGTTCCTAGAAGACTGTGATTTCCAAAAGCGTATGTCAATATGTTTCTAGACTTTGGCTATGATTTTAGTATTCCATCCTAAAAACATGCTGCAAGGTGAAGACTAAGCAGCCTTAACACCACAAGGCTGGATTGCGTCCCAATACAAACGTTCAAACTGTTTAGTTAACTCCAAGTATTTATACTTATAAAATGTATTTCAGTAACAAGCTTTGTATTATTTAGTAAAGTTTTCTCTGGAATTACCCAGAAATAGAAATATAAATTAATTTCCTGCAAGGTCAGTATTGCTAAGATGAATACATATCCTTATTTATTATTTCTGTTCCAAACTGCTTCATTCCTCTATAATAACTTTCTCTGGAAGATAAATCTAATTTCCAAATCCTTCCTACTGAATTATAAACAAATCAGATAAACAGCTATAAACCAGTTTCATCCACAAACTGAAGATGCAGAATTTATCCCCAGATTTTAAAACATATAATTGGGTATCAGGTCAAAGAAAATTAAATACATTCCTGAATGCTAGCACAGATCTTTGTTTCCAATTCCTCATTCCAGATGAAGTGAAATAGCCCAGATATTCTGTTTGAAGGCTTTGGCATGGATGCTTAATTATGGCATCAAA
>VZSC01014207.1:71100-88592 GCA_013398225.1 Steatornis caripensis | reverse complement strand
GGGGGGGGGGGGGGGGGTCCCCAGAGTGCTGCGGGGATGCCGAGACTCGGCAGAGACCGGGGGGTCCCCGGGAAGCTGCCGGTGCCCCCAAGATGGGGGCCTCTGCTGCTCTCTCTAGAGTTTCCCCCGGGGGGACTGGAGCCCCCCGAGACCGTCAGAGCCACCCCACGAACACCTCGGGGTGGGGGGTGGGGGGGCAGCGAACACCAGCTCCGCGGGGGTTCCCACCTTTCCCCGAGGGGGTCCCACTCCGATTCGGCACCGGAAAGCCTTCCCGGGGCTCGGTGACAGCACGCCCCGCGTTGCCCCGCTTCGGCAACCAAAAAAGTTGTGTTTGCCCCGAGAGGTGTTTGATTGCCCCCACTCTGGGATGAGACAACGCGATACATCATCATAATACCGTGTTTGATAAAGGTTAGCCTGAGCACGCGCCGCCACTCCCTGTCACCGCGGCCGCCAGCGTGCTTTTAACTTGGCCCGGACATAATTGTGTGGAAGATTAAGGCCCTCAAAGGCTTTCTGAAATTAAAGGGATAATAAGAGGAGGTTAAACCCCATATTTAGGATTTGTAGAATAATGCCTTGCAAAGCCTATTATTCACAGAAACATTTGTGTAATTGAAAATCCCTTTTTAGTTAAATGTTAACATTCCTGTCTCACGTTTGCAGCCGGGAGCCAACGCGCAGGGGTCACCGAGTTGAATCACCGGTGGTCGGTTCCCCTTCTGCAGGACACGAGCAGGTGGTGGAAGGGTTAGGCAGAATCTCTTTTCCAAAAAGCCCAGCCTAAAATAGGACGGTGCCACTGGTATGTCTCCATTTAGTGCCTGGTTTGAATCTGAGCATGCAGGGGGAGAGCCAGGGACGGTGATCGAAACTTGAAAGATGAAGCTCCCTCTGAGGGCTACCCACATCCACCAGCTCTGTAAGAGCAGCAGCACGCAAATACCAAAAAAACCCCTGAAAAATTGCTCCGTCAGGAACAAATTTAAGCATACATATAGATCCATGTCCACAGCAGCTCACTTAAGCGCCTATGCTTACTTTAAGCATATGCTTAGACCTAACTGATGTCCAGGGTTTTAAGCACACACTCAAATGTTTCACTAAATCGTTGACGAAGCTCAGCTCCCACCCAGCAGCCTGCATTTCGCTGGAGGACTTCCCGTTTGCCAATATCTGATGAGTTAAGGCAGACGCCTTTGCAATTAAATCATTGATAAACTAGCCTGAGAAAGCCACCCGGCAGGTATCGGACACATCCGTGATTTATTTTCCTATTTCTGTATTTTGCACCATCGCTGGCTAAATATATCACACCATGCTCCGGTTCGCTCGGGCAGCGGCTTCTGCACTTGCGTGCTGCTCTGCCGTTTCCTTCCCATCGTTTCCTCCGCGGCAATTTCACGGACAGTTACTGGCCACGATCCCGATGCAGAAAGATCTGCTGTGCTCCTGCTGCCACGATCCTCCTTTGCTACAGCCCCTCCTGCACCGACCTTTTTAGCTCGAGGTGCACGGGGTGCGTTCCCGTTCCTCCGGTTGTTATCGCAAAGGGTGCGAGACCCAGCTGCAGCGCTGCCGCCTGAGTTTTCCCACTGAATCCCAGCACGGGGGTCGACGGTTGCCCCTCGCTTTGTTGACTGTGCCGTCTCAAGTGGATGTTGCATTGTGAGAGCAGCAGAACGTATTTCTTCAAGTGTCACCACTCAAGCTGGAGAGCGAAGGACCCTGACAGCAGCCAGGGAGAGAGAGAGGAGTCTTCAAGTCAAGGTCTCAAATGTGGCCGTGCCAATCCAAGCCAGACTCCCTGAAAGTCATAATTTGAGTTTAAAATATCCCCGTAATGGTAAAAAATGACTAGTGTCAGCTCCGTCCGGGAAGGCAGAGCATGGGGCAGCTTGTGGCCATGCTGGGCGGCCCAGGCTTTCCCCCTGACAAAAGAAGCCCACGCGCAGACGGGTGCGGCGAGCCAGGCAAGCAAAGTCAAATCTATTTATTTATGAGTGCTGAGCAGGGCGCAGCAGCGACTTTTTGGAAACCTTGGTTTCTTGCTAGCTGCGAGCACTGCGTGGCTGACCTCCCCAGCCCCGCCGTGCTTGGCCCATCACAGTCCATCCATCTCCCCGTTAATTGTCATCTCTCCTGAGGAGCCACCGGCTCTTTCCGCGCGTACTCTCTCAAGGTTATTTTTAGCTCTGCAGAGTCACTGAAACACATGAGTTTGCATCTCCGGCATTGCAGCAGCGGGGCTGCTCCTCTCACTGCTTTTAACATTCAGCATCATCTCTTCTGTCCAGGAAATACAAAGAAATCCTCACCACTGCTCCTCCCCACCACAGTGGTTGCATCCGTGAATCACAATGAAATAAACGCAGCTTTTCAGTGAAACTTCTGCATTTTTTTGTAATGCCAATGGGTTTTCCCAGCTGGTGGGGCCACAGCTGGGCGAGCCACTCCTGATTTCTTTGGAGCAATCTTTACAATGCACACGCAGCCCCAGAAGTAAGTGCAGTGACAGTCATTAATGCTTCGCAAGCATTCGTTTGCTCCCTGCGTTGATTAATCAAGTCAGCAAAGCCGTGCCGTCCCCCCAGCCAGGGACAGTGCCTGCTCCCGAGGCTTTACTCGTTCACTCTACTGTCTTCATGTTTATAGCAAAGTGCATTTATAGCAAATTAGCATATCTGGGGCTGTTTAAAAGGTGATCGCTAATGGAAATCTGAGCTCCTTCCACTCTGTCAAATCCATTTGAGGTTTGCCTCCTAATAAATTGGCATCTTTGCTGAGAAGGCCTGTGTCTAACCGTGTATGTGATAAAAGACCAATTGCTGACATTTGCTGCTGTTTTCCCTTCCTTTGACATTTCATTAAGGAGAAAATAACATCAGCGACTACAAATGTGCTCTCGTTGACGTTTGTTGGCCATAATGTTGCGAGTTGCCCTGATGAAGTGAGTAGCTGGCAAGAGGAACGTACCCGCTCTCCAGGATGACAAAACTCCCCTTAGTCCTCCCACGGCCATGCAGCATCTCAGGGCTTTGCAGAAAAGGCTGAGCCGCTCCTCACTAGCTCCCAGCCAGAGAATCACCTTAACTCACCCCACTGCCACGAGACTGAGCTGTAACCAACCCAGACCTCAGATCATCACTTTAGTCTGTCAGTACAACTTCTAATTTATAGACGTGCTTAGGACTTAAATTAGCGCAGTCATTAACACTTCGTTAATGAGTCAATTAACATGCTTTGGGATCTATAGAGAAAGGGCAGTATAAATATGCATAGTGTCAAATACTGCAGAAGTAAGTATCTGACCGTACCGGTATTTGGCCAGGAGTCGCTGTTGATTGGAGCGAGCGTACGTACTCCGTGTGGTCACGGGGGATCGGTCACAGCAGTCGTGGTGTCACCCGTACAAAGGGCTCTCCGGAGGGTGCAGATGGGACCAGCTCCAGCATCAACGCCAGCACACCTTCGATGCCAGCACGCCCACGATCAGTGCCGGTCAGAAAGCAGCACCAGGCTGGAGACGGGAAACAAAGTCTGACATGAAAACACTCATTTAACAGCAGCCAAACGGGTGCTGTGAAACACAGCATGGGGCTGCGTTTCTATCCTGAAGTTTTTGCCACCCAGAAGTAAGGTTTTTAAGCACCCTTAGGAAGCCTGGAGCCGCACCCAGGCCAGAACCAAGAGCCCACTCTCTCAGAGTCAGGGATATTCAATCTCCCTCTCCCAGATCCCCGGTCTGGCTCATGCTGCTCCTCGCCCTGCCCCATACAACTGTGCGCAAACTCAGAGAGCAAAGCCCCAGCCGCTCTCACCTCCCTTACAGCCCCCCACAACACAGAGGGGCAGCAGGTGGGCTCACCCCGGTGATGCCAAATGAACACACTAATTACCATGCCTGCTGCTAGCATGATCCTCCCATGCTCCCACCAAACACCGTGACTTAAGTTTTGTGGGTTTTGTGACCTCTTTTGTATCATGCTCCAGAGCTGTACTCACATCTCCATAGCCCGGCTGCTTTTGCCTGCATCACCGATAAAAATCAGGCTGACGGCTGTACATGCTGAACTGCCCGTGCTGATGGAAAACAAGCCCAGGGCAACGAGAGCAGCAACTTAATTGCAATTAAGGCCTGTCAGCTTCGTCAGCGTGCCTGATCAGCTGCAGCTGATGGCCAAGGGCTGTGAGCTGAGCATGCAGCAGGGAAACTGGGGCTGCGTTTGAGAAGGCTGCAGGGATGGGGCTGCCAGCGCTGCTCCGGCACACGCACCACCTGCGCAGCATCTTCCTTCCAGGGATGCTCAGTGCCAGACACTACAGAGGATGGTTCAGGAGATCTCCTAATCCCTAGTAATTAGAAGCTAGCTTAAACCTGAAAGCATAAGACTTAATGTCTCTTACCCAATTTCATATATTAATTAGCCCAGCTCTTCAGACTCTTGGGTACCAAGAAGTAAATCTCACTCTTTTTCAGAGCTCTGCACACTTTTTGGTCTGAACAGTGTCCTGCACTGGAAATCCCATAGCCTAGCTGCTCTCTATGGCCAGTGTCAGTCTTCAAAAATCTCACACCTAAGGAGCTCTTGTGCTTTGCCCTGACAGCAAATTGTAAATGAGGCAGGAGCTCATGAGAAAAGCAGCCTCCCTCCCTGCTCTGCTGCTGGTGGAGGCAGTAGGTGCCTTGTACGTCCTGTCACTGAGACACATCCCCCTTCTTCGGAGGGAAGAAAGGCTCCTGTGACTGGGGAGGAAGCCGAGCTGGGGAGCTGAGCTCGATGGGAGGGAAGAGGGATGGAAAATCCCTATCAGCACTGCTGGTGCCCAGGGAAATTGGAAGCTGCACTTGTTCCCAGCGTGTTTGTGGTTTGTTCCCCTGCAGACTCACTTTTCTTCCCTCTGCAAACATGCGTTTGCACACCCAGAACATCGTCCCCTGCTTTGTTCGGGTGGCACAGCACGGCCCTGACTGCCGGCTGAGCGGCTGGAGCTGAGCGTGCCCTTGGGCACTGGGAAGAAATACTGACCCGGTGGGCACCGGCTGGAGGAGCAGATATCCTGGGCGTCCTTTCCAGCTCCATCTCGTCAATGGCTGAAAGCAGTCTCGGGAGAGGCTGGAGTGGTCCCTTCCCATCCACGTGGCTGCATCTCCAGGGTCACATCTGCTCCTGCACGCCGCGTCCTCCCAGGGGACAGCCCTGTGTGGGCTCCCCCAGTTTTCAGCAGATGGCAGCTGAAGTGCCAGGGGATTGAGCACAGCCCCAGGGAGGGCAACTGGGAGCTGGAAAAGGATGCTGGTCCCCAGCCACAGCCTGGCTGTGCTCAGAGGGCTGCTTTGGCATCACGGCATTTGGGATAAACTCCCGTCACATGCACAGGCCACCAGCACGGGGGCAGAAGGGGCCGCCCAGCTCCCAGCGCCAGCTGCAGCCCCTCTGACCCCTGCAGATGTTGATCTGCTGCAAAGATCAGAGCTGGCATAAAGCACTCAGATACTTTGGCTTAAAAAATACCGAGCAGCAGCAGCAGCAGCGTCTGTAGGTACCACAGAAGGATTTGGCTCATTTTTGCTGCCTGGGTGTTAGATGTCCAGTTGGAGCTAATTATCTGCTCTCCCTCTGCAGTTAAGAAGAAAGTGTCATCCCCAGAGGGTGAACCAAACCTCAGAGCAGACAAACGCTCCTTGGAGGGGTCTCTATATTCTCTTGTCTACTTTGCACCCAGGCCAGGCACTGAGCTTACATCACATTTTGCTTATTGACCAAAGCAACAAGGTGCACCCTAGCTCTGTGTGCGCAGCTGGGAGCCTCCCACCACCTCCTCACGCTTTCTGTTTTTCGTGGCTTGTTTGGCCAAAGTGATTTGCCAAGCGAGCATCTAATTCATGAATAGTTTAGTTCCCCAGGAAATGTCTTATTTCACAGTGAATTTGTTATCCAAAAAGATTGCTCAGCTTTAATGCAGGTGAGGAGGAAGAGTTACTGCCCATGCAGCTTCTCCAGTGGCTTCACCAGGTTCAAAGCTTTTAGGAGACCAAACCGCAGCGTACAAATCCTCCTGGCATACGCCAAGGATGTAGCTGAGAGTGAAAGTTGGCTCATGTTGATTTTAGTTAATTTTCCCAGTGTAAGGACAGTGGGACCAGGCACTCTTTGAGGAGTTTAGTCACTTATTTGGGTTAATCGCTTTTTATCACAAGGAATTCAGTCCTCATCGTAGGCTCATGTTCAACTAGATTAGTTTTACTGACAGTGCTGGAGCTTTCAGATTGACAACAGCATAACTTAGTTATATAATATGGCAAAGATAAAAATACATAAGGGTAAAATATAAACTGTTAGCGGAAACAACTAGAGCACCTACACATTTAATGCATTCTGAAGAAACAGGGAGAGAAATGGTACTGTAATGCACAGTGTTCTGGGGCATCTTTTATCAGAGGATATCAAAGCACTTTACACATCATTACTTATTTAAGCCTTGTCACATGCTGGTCAAGGAAGAGAACAATGCTGGAAGCAGGGCATGAACCCAGGAAGCATCAGCAGAGACAAGAAAATATTTAAACTAAAGAGGTTTCCAATGGGAAATGCTGTTTCACCAAGATTGAAACATTTTGCTGGAGCATATTGATGTCAAGGAAGTATTTGACAGAACAATTTCAAAGCAATTCAGCACCAAAATGGGATCTTGTGCAGGCAATATGTGGGAATGGGCCGGAGGTTTTACTTCAGTACGAGGTTTACTATGTCACGTGTACATCCCATGTAAATAGTTGTGACTGACCTTAGCTAAATGGGTTTTTTTCAGTCTTGCTAGTTGCGTGTTTCTGAGCGTAACTGTTCTGAGTATTTATTTCCATAACTTGGGGGAAGTTGCTGTGAATGTTCAACTTGATTTGCCAAAATAAACACGCTTTGCAGTTATCAGGATGCTCCTTACAGCTTCAGTAGATGCTCCTTCCTAAATCCTCCTGAAAGACCTCTGCCTAAGTCACCACACTTCTTTGTACCCCAAGCGGGAAAGGTTACTTGCTGCTATGAAGACTCCAGAGTTTAGTTCAGTTAGAACTGAGATCCTCTTTCCAGGACCTTGCATCCATGTGCTGACAATCTGATCCCTTGAACTGCTGTTTTCGAGGCCCTCACCCTGACCTCTTCAAAGACAAGTGGATCAGGGCTCTGCAGAGGAAGAGGGAGAAGGGATGGTGCAGAAGGCACAGCAGGGCTTTCCTAGAAAACAGAACCCATCAGTCATGACTCGTTTGTGCCCATTAGCAGATCTAAACCACGCTGCTGGCTTCTTGTCCTGGGAGGGCATTTACTTCGCATTCCGTGATGCACTTGTGGCTTCTGCTTGCTGGGATTACAGCTCAGCTCTGTCTATTCCTCTGCCAAAGAAAAAGCCCAGTGCTCGCATCGACCTGCCTGCACCAGGGAGAGCATCCTGGCGTGGTCTCCCAGTATCAAGTACTTGCTCTTCAGCCCACAAGAGTTTTGTGAGATTAACGGCTGCACAACGTGACTCGAGTTCTCACCAGCATGTGGCCACAGATTAAAATTGGGCACCCGGAGCTGCCACCACACCCAGCCCGCCCCCTCTGCCAGGGACTGCCACCCCGGCAAACCCATTGCATCCCCCTGTGTAACATCTCCTGAACTGCCGTAAATGAAATTGGTGGTCACATCCATCAGCAGGACAGGAGGCACCTGGCAGCTTGATTTTAATCCACTGGCACATGTCTGCTGGAGACCTCTGTGAGGCCAACATAAATCAGCATGGTTCTCTGGAAGGGAAAGTGATGCTGTGCTGATTTACAGCGGCTGAAAGCATCTCTCTTCCCTGGTCCTACCAGGTGGTGAAAACTCACCGCAATCAGCAGCGAGGCTGATTATCGCCTTGCCACGGAAACAACCTTTGTGATTGTGTGATTAAAGACAGAAAGGGCTCAGCACAGAGCGGGGATAGAAGACAGGGGATGTATTTCCAGCTCAGCCCCTTACCTGCAAGGTGATCTTGCTCGAGTCACTTGAACTGCCCGCTTTGCTTCTGCCTGTCAAGATTGCAGCTACGAATGCACCAGGAGCAGGTTTTCAGGTCAGACCGACCCAAAACATCAAACCAGTTCCCAAACGCAATCAAGGGTCACTCAGGCTTTCAGTGACTTTTGGGAGAAAGAAAAAGACAACGGTCATTTCAGAATGGTCTTTTTTTAGGGCTACTTAAGCTTTTTAAACCTTTTAAATTATCCACCAGGAACAAAAAAAACCCCAAAATTCCATTTTGAGACAACTCTTTGAACTGCGCTGCTTAAAAGAAAGCATCCAAAAAAACCATCCAGGCACTGAAAATCCCCCATAAACCTTTCCCCCTGTTCAACCCAAAGGACAAAGGATGTTTGCAGGTACATCCTGGACTTCTGGGATTTTGGACTGCCCAGGCTCTGCTCCCTCAAAGGCTGGGTGTTGCTGTTAGTGTCATGCCTCTTGGGATTAACCATTAGGGCCTGGCACCCTGATGACATGGCCACGTGCCTTAGAGAGGTGAACACACCCTGCACCCGTGTGGATGTGTTTTGAAAGAATTCGATATCATGACCTGAAAGACAGCGATGAATTCGTGTATCGGGAATGGTTTAGATATGTACGCCCCTGCACAAACACCCCCCACGCATGTACAACCCTCCGAGATTGCACCGGGTCCAGCATCCTTCCCTTTCAGAGGCAAATCTTGCCCTAGAAAATAGCCCCGTTGCTGATGTGAGGATTTCTTAGGAAAGAGCTTGCAAAATCCATCCCTTGATTTTTATGTATTTCCTTTGAAAAAGGTTTTATCCTCCTTCCATCCCCTAAAGCAAGCTCCTGGCAGATTCTCCATCTCCCTCATCTCACATCCTTTGCTGGTGTGGCAGCCCTGAGCAACATTTCTCTGTCAGGTTAGAGCAGACGTGGATAAGGGAATTTATAACACAAATGCCAAGGGAGTTAATTTGAACTGTGTGAAAAGCCACGACCGCCTCATGTAATATTACCACTCAGCTCAATTTAATGTGTTCTTAATTACAACCATTTTTCAGTTATTCCTTAAGAAAACTCGGTGTTGCTTTTTGTCTCTGCCCAGCAGTGCTGTGTCTGCCCTCTCGCCTGTTACAGTACTGCATTTAAGATGCTATTTCTCTCTCTCTCCAAGTTATTTTCTGCAGAGCCCTTCTTCCCCAGCTGCTTCCACCCAGCCAGCTTCAATACCTCCAGCACTGCATCACCAGTGTCAGATTTTGCTATCGCTGGTGTTCCTTTACATTCAGGTTGTACCAGAATATCAAATTTAAGGTGCAGACAGGAACAAAACCATTGAGGCCGCGTAGACGTAAAACAACAGATGGGCAGTGCCTTGCTGCTCTGGTTGGGCAGATTTGGAAGCTAATAATAATTGTAAACATCTCTCTCCATCTTGTTTAATCCTTATAATCTCCTTACCCTCCAGTCCAGATTGTTGTTTTCTTTGTGTGCTGGGATCGTTCCTTGTAGCCAGTATACCTCTGCCAGTCTGTATGAGCTGCACATTGCCTTTGGTGAGGTGTACCCAACCATCCAGACGAAGACTTCATTAGGGATTTCTTTCCCAACAAAATGTCCTTCATCCTTCCCATGCAGAAGGGGCAGGCAGGGCTGTGGCAGTTCAGAAGATGCCAGCAAGTTAAAAAAAGAAATAAACATTTCATGATGAGTACGTCCAGAGCACAGGGGTCACATTTTCTTCCCATTTTTGCCCTGGATGTTCTTCGTAGCTTTTGGAGCGGCCAGTTCTTACAAGCCTTGTTGTTTTACACACAGGCCCTAGGGTCATGTTATCAGATTACAAGTCTTCCCTTCCATTAAAACATGAGGTTTCTAGATTTTTGTGGTTGAAAATATGAAGAACAGAAGTTCAAAAATCCAGACAGCAAGCAGAGAAATTGGACTTTTTTTTTTTAATATTTAGACTCAAGGGAGGAGCTGACTCTGGGTTTTTGAGCTTTTAATAGTAATACTGGAATCTGGTCACGTGGCTGATGAGCTTGGCTCTCCCAAGGCTGAGCACTCAGGTCTCAGCTGACCGCAAAGGGAAGGGCAGGCACGGACCACTCTAAAAAGTCACCGAATCCTTTTCTGGAAAAAAGTCTTGGCCTTTACTGGCTTTTCTTTTTTTTCCCCACTGTTGCAAAGCAAAATAGTTTTCTCATTTTAAAGTGCTTTGAGGTCCCCGTGGGAGAGGTGCCACACTCAGTGGTGATAACAAGCCCGATTCTCTCTTCTCTCACCTTCAAGCAGAGCCAGCGACGGGAGGTGGCACCATGGACTCGGCCGACAACAAATGCACCCGCTCTGCATCTGGAGCGCAGCGTTATGGAGAGCAGCAGCTTGACCACAGGAGGCTCTTCAACCTGGGGACAAAGAGATCATATCCAACTACTGAGGATGAAGCTGGATAAATCTGACTCAGAATAGCTTGGGGGTTTTTTGTTGTGGTTTTTTTTTGTTTTGTTATGTTTTTTTTTTAAGAATGAGAATAATTGGCCATTGGAACAATTTATCAAGAATTGGGTTGGATCCTCTAGCACTGGAAAAACTTAAGCTAAGCCTGGATGTCTTGCTGAAAGGGAGAATTAAGTTCTGCGGCTTCTGTTATTCAGAAATTCTGAGTGACAATCCCAGCCTTCCCCTCTGACCTTTTATTAACTAAACTGGCTGCACACTGGGTTTCAGGTTGTTTCGTGCCAGGAGCATCTGATAAATCAGTTTATTCTGAATCCAGCTTCCTTTTCCTCCAGCTGCTGGTCTCCTGACCATATGGCAGAGCTACACATTCACCCGTGCCCCTGAACTGCTCCTCTGAAGGCTGCTGGTACCTGCATTGTCTTTACATCCTGTGCCTTGGATAGCGCTGATTCATACTCTGACACGATGCTGAATGTCATTCTGCTCTTCTTTGTACTGAATCAATTACATTTCTTTGGAAATCTATCTGCTTTCAACCCTGCTAGGAGGTATAAGAAACCAGAATATAGGTATTGATAATTCCATGTTAAGAACTTAAAAGAAGAAAGACAACTGTCCTTGAGCAAAGACAGAAGATGTTAGAATAATGATCTCCCCAGGGCAGGGATTATCATGTTTTTCATGAGCATCTTTGGCACAGAGGAGCGGTCCCTGTTCGCAAATGATACAGCTCGAGTCTGGGTCCTCGCCTCCAGCACTGAGATCAAGAGGAGCTTCGTTAACCCCAAAGGAAGCCAGACTGGTCCCTCCTGCTGCTCTTAGCTCTGTTGCCACGTAAGACAGCAGCCACCCTGAGTGTCCCATCCCGGGGCTAACCCCGGCTCCCTGCAGCCCTGGGGGACCCACCGCCCTGAGCCAGGTCCTGGAGACCCCAGCCCCGGTTCTGCAGGGACCACTTCTCCTCGGGAGGTCCATTCCTATGCTTTCCTGAGGGAAAGGGAGGATCTGCCACACTGTAAACAGTTTGGGGCAGTGAACGCATGTGTTAAGCCCTGCTGCTATTTATGGTGCTGTTTCCAGGAGAGGTAATACCACGCGACAAGTGCGTGACCACCCCGAACAGCAAATGTGGGGTTTGATTTGCAGCTTTAATTTGAGACTGGCTAGTGCCAAATGCTGGCTCTTCACATTATGGCATGCTCAGGCTGCCTGACTCAGATGTTTGGGGATGCAGCAGAGCATGCGAGAACAGGGATGGACTAATGTGCACCGTCTGGCCCTCCCCAGCCACGTTCCCTGCTGCCCAGCATACCAGGTCCCTTCTGCTGCCTCTCTACTGGGAAGCCCCTCTGGCAGCCTTAGTCTGATTGCGTGGTTCCTGATCCACCAAAACCAGATTATTTCTGCTGTACCATATGCAAAAGCTGTCTATGTGCTTACAAAAGTCCAGTATTTCCTATCACAAGCTCCAGCTCCGCCTTCCCACTCCCCTCCCCAGTCCTGGCTTTTCCACCACATCTGAGAAAGGCGATAAAAGAACAAAGAGCAGTTACCTGGAAAACAAACAAACAGAAAAGGTGAAAGCCAAGGTGAGGCAGGGAGATGTCAGTCCCATACCAACAAGAGGTTTCAATCAATCACATGTAAATTGTGACACAGCATAACGCGGGAAACAGATTGGGCAGGGTGCTGGTGCCCAGGCCAGTCCTCAGCCAACTGCTCAGCTAAGAGGGCCTGGCTGGAAAGAAGTGGTGCGGGAGCTGTGCCCTGGCTCTCTTCTCCCTGGCCAAGAGCCTTGGGTTGCAGGGGGTCACTGGCTGCCCTCCTGCCCCAAAATATGTGGCTACACAGGTGATGCTTCTAGTTAGAGAGCAGAGCTCGCTGGACAGTCTGTCCTTGCCCCAAAAGAGGCAATACTGCACCTAAGCTCAGGAAAGCAAAAAACACTAGCATGCCACATTCCCAGGGACCAGGGGCTTGTTCTGAGGAAGAATTATGCAGCCACTGTCTGTCCCTGCAAATCCACCCAAGCAGCTCCTGGCTCCACCAGCTGGTTTCACACCCTGCCTGGCAGAGTGATGGGGTCCCAAAGAGATGCAGTTCCTACAAGTTTCATGCACCCATTGAAGGTGGGTGAATTCACCTCTCTTGGATGCTCGAGCTGGCAAGGCACAAGCCCTGGGGAACCAGTCCCTCGGCTGGAGCAGGAGGAGGACACAGGCATTTGCCCCACAGCTATGGTGGCAAAAGTGCTGAGCCTGAGCCATACCCTGGTGTAGAAACACCCAAAGCAGTGCTGGGGGATTTCCCTGCTGAACCCAGGGAAGGGATGCAGGGTCTGGCTGGCAGGACCCCGGCAGGCTTTCCATCCAGGAGGAGGGAGCTCCTTTTACTGGTGCTGCATGAAATCAAAGCAGGTCCCACCATTGCAGGGAGAAATGTCCTTCCCATTCATTCAGCGATCCTGGAGGAAGCTGGGGCTGCACAGCAGGCGATGGGAGTATTTGACTCCCTTTTGCTGAAGTCCCACAGCGTTCAAATTTTTCTGAATGTGGCATCTCCACTTGCCAGGATCCGCAGGTCAGGCAGTGCAGCTCCCTCTGGGCTGTAAACCCTCCAGCCTGCCTGGGAAGGTATCATAAAATATTGATTATTCTCAGCACACTCCTGCCCTCCAGATGTTTAGCAGCTCACTCTTCCTGCAGTCAACAGCAAAGTAGAGACCCCTGCTCCTGAGCAAAATCCTTGCTGAGTGAATGGAAGTGCGGGGACAGGTATCTTAGTGAATGCAAGCACAGGACAGGGCTTTGAAATACATAAGTCTGGGCATTTTAATCTTAATGAGGAAAGAAATGCAGCAGCTGAGAAGCTTGTAGGGGCACTGGACAGTTGGTGTGTATGCGGAGGGATGCAGTATCCACAGAGCAGCAAAGTACCTCGTTCGCTTGCAAGTGGGGCCAGATGAAGTGCCGCTAACTGGCACATTAACCCCTGTCCGCATGGTCTCTGAAGTAACACTGCTTGCGCCAATTGCCAAATTGCTGCTCTGGATGCAAAGCAAGGGCTGTGCAGAGCCAGGCCATGGGTGTCACAGGCTCTGATGGTGCTGCATTTGACCCAGCTGCAAGAGGACACGTGGCCTTTCTTTGAGCTCTCAACAGTCAATCGTGAGGCAAGGGGTCATACAGCCCTCTCCTGCCAGACCCAGGCCTGAATGAGAGCACTGGGGTCACTGCTGACATCCAGTGTACGAGCACTTTCTTGGAGCGCTGCTTCTCCAGCTTCTCACCACATCAGGAGTGACTGTATCACAGGTTCCCCGGGGCATTCGACACCCGCTTGTATAGACAGGAGCGCTGAAGGGACTCGTCCTGGCCCACCAGCCCCATATTGGCATAGAAAGCATCTCCTGGATTGCATCTCCTGCTCCAGCCCTTGGGCGTTTCTACCTTCCCAGCTGCTTTCCACAGATCCACCCTCAAATAGCACATAAATCAGCTAGGAAGTCAGCCTAATACTTTCAGAAGCGCCCAGCTTTGCTGGAAAACTGCTCGCATGCAAAGCAGCCATGCCCAAGCCGTCTTTGCAGCCAGGTGCCCGAGTCTCATTGTCTTGTAGGTCCTGATGTAGGTTTTTCTCTACACCCTGCAGTCCTGCTACTGGTGAATAGCAACAGTACCTCCCTGGGGAATTTTGGAGCATCCCAGAACGGGGAGATGAAAGGCGAGGAGAATGGAAGTATTGCTGTAAAGCAGTCTCGGGAAAAAGAGGTCAAAGCACCTGCAAACAAGACGACGCATGGCTTTGTTTCCTCGCTCAGCCTTGCAAACTGCTGTGTAAGAACTGCCTTCTTTATTTGGAATCGCTACTGGAAAATGGGTCCCAATGGTCTTTTGAAAGCTCGTGGCTTGGCTACAAGCAGGAGCGTCAACAGAGATTGCTGGGATTCCCAGATGGATGGGAAACATGTTTATTTCTGCCAAGGCGTTTTTTACGTGCTCTCTGCATTAATCTTGTAGGAAGTGGCAGTGAGACAAGAGGAGAGCACGTTCAGTGGGGGCCTGGCAAATCTGCAGCATGGTGTTTCTTCCCGCTCCAGCCCCGCTCCTCTCCTGCACAGCTTTTCATCTACAAATTCTGTGATGCTGCTGCCAAAAGGGAAACCCAAAATTCATGGCCAAGAGGATGAGTTGCAGTGGCAGCGAAGTTGTTTTGTATTTGACTGCAGCAAGCAGCTGTGCCAGGCTCTGGGCTTTTCCCCCCTACTACATCAGAGGCTTGTACATAATTCTGTGCCTCCTGGAGGAGCTGGGATGGTTGTCCTGGCAGAGGTGCAGAGAGGTGCTCAGCACCCAGCCCTCTCCTGGCACGTGGTGACAGTCAGTGCTGAAAGCGGGACTGGGACATGCAGGCTGGACTAGAAGCACAGTCCAGGATGAGTGGGACTGGGCAGAGGAGGATGGAGGCAGCTCCCAAAGGGGCACCAGCAGGCAGTAAGAACTTGTTCAAGCCCTTTTTAGCAGCCTCTTCAGCTGCTTACCAGCACTTACTAGCTGTGGTTTTAGCAGCTGGTTCTACCTGGCTGGGCAGGACAACCCCCTGCACATCTGCTGCCACTTGAAGCTCCTCTGGAAACATCCACCTCGGTTGCTTTGGAGACTTGGCACACAGCTTGAAGGAAGAGAGAGGCTGCAAGCCAGTGACGGGGTAGGGACCAAACAGCAGCCCTTGATACAGATTTCTAGCTACCTGCAGTGCTGCAGGCATGCTGCAGAAGTATGGAGACACAGAGACTGTCCCAAACGCTCCCAATCTAACCTTTAGATACAATCATGACTAATAAATGATAAAGTGATGAAGAAAAGACGTTAAAAAATGATGAAAGACCAAAGGAGACAGCAGTAACCCTGCCAACTTGCTCAGCTCTGATGCAAGCTCCTTTTGACAACTCAATTACAATGCGATGCTAATTACTGAGTTGATGGTATTGAGTGCCAAGGCAGAATGGCACTACAAGAAAGGAGTAGTGGTAGGGGAAGGTGGCAGCAAGAGCACTTCTCGCCCAGAGAGATGCCAAACTCCATCAAGGGAGCACTGAAAAGGAGCCAAGATCTGGGGTGGAGTGTGGTGAGGAACAGTAACATTGGATCAGAAAGGGAACGATAACGAATGTGATAGTTGTCTGAAACAGCGGCTGGTCGCACACAGGCAGAAGGCAATTAACCAAGAGAGGGCATCAGATCCAGGCTGGTGTAGATGCCTCTCTGCTGTCAGCCCTTTAAAAGCCTGAAGGTGGGCATTTGCACTTCTCCTCTCAAACCTGGTGCTCCCAGCTGAGCCCAGTCACCACACGGTGGTCAGGGACCAAACCCAGACCCCTGACATGCCAGAAAAAAGCCCAGGGGCTTGCCCTTAATCACATCAAAACCACTGAAGGGTTAAAGTCACTCCACTGTGCCTCACATCCCATTGCTCACTGCAACATGCATAACAGTGCCTTCCCTGAAAACAGGGTCACCAACATGCTCACTTTCACTAATTCCATATTTAAAACACGGCTTCTCAATCAAAGAGCTGCTATTACCCACAAAGCAGCTTAAATTTTCCCTTAGATTTAAATACAGCCTGTTGCATAAAACATCTTTTTATCAATTTCACTTAGGGCTGACAAGTGCTCCCCCGCGCACATCCTTTTAATAAGTTCAGTTCAAGTCTCACAAAGCCCTTAAGTGCATTCCTCTGGGAAGCAAATATCCTTAAGGGCACCTTTTGTCATTGTTCGTTTCGTCCAGTTGCTGAAGAGCTGCTGAGAAGCCTGAGCTCCTATTGCATAGAGTCTCATTTCAGGAATAGCGCGCTCTGTGCAGTTTCCAGGAGGTGGGTGGAGGGTGCCAGGCTAGAAGAAACACCCTCAGGTGCTGTGCGGGGCACGAGAAGGGATGTTTTGCTTCTCCTCCAGGCCACCATCAGCCCAGTGAGAAATCCACGTTTGGGATGTCTGGTATGTGCAAGCAGAAATTTAGAGCATTGTGGTAGCAAAGATAGACCTTCCTCCCCAAGGATGCTCTCAGCACCAGCAAGCCTGACACGAGGACTAACTGCTACAGTCCCAATTGCCTGTTCTTGGCAAAGGAGCATCAAATCCTCCTACCCCACACTCCACTTGCTGTGGCTGTGTTACTGCTGTGTTACTTATCAGACATCAAATCATGTGCTCTTTCACAGAGCAAGAAGCATTAAGTTTTGAGATAGGTTGGGGAATCATTTGGGAATCAGCTGAGTGTAGCACTCTAGCACTTCAAGGGGAATCAAAGGGAAAAATAAGACTAATTTTATCAAGTTTTATAAGGAGAACAGGATGGAAGCAGTGTTACCTCATGGTTAGTGCACTGGTCTGGTACTTGGGGAACTTCGGTTTATTTTGGCTTCTGCGGATGGGCTCAATGGACGACAATTGCCCAGAACATTGGTTCTCTGTGTTTTAGCTTATCCTCTGCCAAATGAAGAGAACAAGACAAACGAACTGATGAAGAGCGCTGCAAAAGAGAGAGATTATGTGGTTAATTAACAATGGCAAGAGTTCAAGGTACAGACTTTCACGACATTTTCTCCCAAGCCACAGCACTCTCCTCCCTGCACGCTGGAGGGCTGGGTCAGGAGCAAGCCCAAAACTTCATGCTGCCAGCAGCCTGGTGCTGCAGCTGGCTTCCCATGCAGATTATCCATCCGTTCACCAAACCCAGCCTGGCTTTGTGAGCAGGCTTGATTACAGCATCACAGGCACTGCCAGCAACTGAGAACCAGACAGAAAAGGCATTGACTACTCATGCTGTTAAAAACTGCTTGCTGCTGGCACTGCAAACTTGTATGGCATCCGGACATTGAATTGGACTTCTCAGCAGCTGCTGTACTGGAGCTGGAAGATGGAAGGGCCAGGAAATACAAGAACCTTTTTTAAACTCAAATGAAACGAAGCTTTTTAAAAAAGACAACCCCCCCCCCCCCCCC
>VZSC01014207.1:7506-70975 GCA_013398225.1 Steatornis caripensis | reverse complement strand
CCCCCCCCCGCCCCAAACCAACGCAAACCCCACATACTTCATGATTTTAAAGAATCCACGAGAAATGTACTGGAAAATCTGTATTGCCTGCTGTTTAGTTAAATGGCTCCTGTCTTGTCATTAGCTGCTAGAAGTTGGTTTATCAGAAGAACTGGCATCTGTAGAACAATTGCTTCCATATTAATGCCCACAGGCTCCCTGCCAGGGAGCTGTGCTCTCCATCAATTTTTTACCATCTGTGTCCCCTTCGATGCTTTGGGATTTTTTCTCCCTTCCCTGAGCTTCAGGCTGACATTTGCTCTCTAGGATTAGGAGGTGGCCATCTTCATCGCTCTGGGAGAAGGGTTTTCACCCCAGAGACTCCAAGCCCAGCTGCCAAAGCACTAAAATTACTTGTGAAGGGATGCTGGGAGCTTTTTAAGTCTTACTGCAGTTGATGGAATGTGCCAGGCAGAGACCAGACAACCAAGAACACTGCGAGACTCAGCTGTGAAGGCCACTTACCACATACCCCAGCCCATGCGCCAGGGACTCCTTGAAACCATCCTGCTAACCGGCCAGTACTGATGCAAATGAAACGTGCATCCAAACGGACATTTGCAGCTGAAGTCCAGCCAGCAGTATCACAGCTCTCTTCTGGGTGGGGGCTGAGGCAAACCTTTGAGAAATCATTTTTCTATTCTTTTTTTTCCTTTACAAAGAGAATTTCAAAGTCTCTGTGCATCTTCCTCTGCCTTCCAGAACAGCTGACGCCACCTGCCATCCTCCTCTTTAAATCAGCACCCCTGTTATCGTTGCAGAGGTGCAGAGGCAACACAGCAGAAGCATAAAACAGACAGATTGGGGTTAGCACCAGTTACAGTGGCTAAGTGGACTGACGGATGCTTTTAATAACCACAAATGCTATTCTTGGTGCTGATGATTTAGCAGTCATCATAAGATACGGAGGGAATTAAAATGAATCTAAGGAGAGTACTTACTTTTCATCTATGCCTGCCTGCTGCCCGCTGGCGTGGCTGTGGCTCACAGTATTACTGCAGGGAGATATCACTGCCTTTCAGCAAAGAATCAAAATCCACAATCGGTTGATTTAACAGCTGGAATATTGCAGTCTTCCTTCTGCATGCGGTCATCCAAGGTCACTGAAAAACATCACAAGGTTTTATGTTTTGATTTTTGTTTTGGCCTAGAATAAAACCTCCTCAGCTCAGAAGCAAAAGACATGAAACTCAGGCTCAGCTAAGCGAAGTCATTAGTTACTTGGTTAAAATGCATTTTTTTAGTAACTCTACTTGAGTATGTGTGAATTTTTCAAACACACAGTGGGTTGCAGTGTTCCTTTTTAATCCAAGAGAGATTTTAAGGCCAATCATGAATGGTATAGTAGCCCCTCTGCAGGTGTGAAAAACACAGGGACACAATTCCCTGTGTAAGCATGAACTATCTGAGAGCCAGAGCCCCAGCAACCCACCCATGATCCTAGCCTTCCTAGATGAAACTTGCTGCCCTCAGTGTTAGCAGTTGGGGTCTCCACAAAGATCGTCCCAAGGCAGCAGAAATCCTTGTACTGAAAGGCTTCAGAGAGCAGAGACACTGGGTCTTAGGAATCTATGAAATGTTAACTTTTTTTCCCCACCAGTTTTGAACAGCATGGGTCCAGCAAATCTATTTCTACTCACTGCACTGCAGAAATATCCACAAGGCCCTTGTCTAGGCGGCTAACAGCGCAGGTTTTTAAGCATGCGTGGTACTACAGCAAAGACAGCCCCAAAAATGAGGCAGGGGCCACAGAATCAAGAAATTAGGCAATTGCAAGAGAACAGATGTGAAGGCAGAGACTAACTGCAGGATCAAAACAAGCACAACTCTGAAGGCAGAAATAGTTCATGTTAGAGGACAAGCGCAGCCAGAATAGGACAAATGTTGCATCGCTGTGATTAACGCCCATTAAGTGTGCAGGATACCAGCTGTAGGTGATCATATTTCAGCAGCTCAGTAAATCCATCAGCTGATGCCCCTTAGCGGTGCCACAGAGGCTGCCTGAGCTCACAGGGACCCATCTGCAAGGTAACACACCCAGGTTGTGGGGAGCAAGGACCAAGCCATCACTCAGCACGGGCAGAACCTGCCTGCCAGCGGTCAGGCTGGCTTGGCTGGCAGACAACACCACACAGCCAGTTAAACACTATTGCCTTCAGGTGTGTGCTCGTAGCCTGCAGATGGGACTATCCGAGGGCAGACAAGTCAAGACTTGGCTACAACTGGTTGTTCCTTTAGATTTACCAGTACTGGCTAAGATGCACTACAACTACAAGTTCCTGGGGCAAGTCAGGCAAAAGAAGGTTCATTAAAATAAAGCAGGTTAAAAGGTCACCTTTTTGCTTTGCGTAGATGACAAAGGGGCAGGGAGAACCCAGCTTCCAGGCATTTACTATTGTATTTTTCATTGCTTTCCAACAATTTGAATTTTTGCGTTCATTAAATCAGCATTATCAATTCTCAACGCTACCACTTGCCTCATTTCCTCTCTCATACAAGATCTCAATTTATTCCATTCAGATCCTCAGAGACAGCTTCCCGTGTCCCTATTCTGACCTTCTTTAATGTTTACCTCCTCTCCTGGTGCACCCCAAACCTCCCAAGGAGCAAGGGTCACAAGACTAGCTGCCCTGTACCTCTCTGGGTGGGGAAGGAACAGCCTATTCCCCCGATCTCCAGCCTGCGCTTTCCTTTGCCTCCTGGGTTACGTACTCCACCTGCAGCCCCCTGTGCCCTTTCCCCATGGATTAGGCATGAAGTTGATCTCCCAGCTGAAATAAAGGGGAGTCAATTTTCACACAGCCTATGGACACAGCCCCATCTCCCCTCCACTGGGATATTTTGCCATTGTCTATTTTGAAAGAGAAGGGAAATTGCATTTGGAACATATAAAGCATCTTAAAAATGAGGTGACATTGTCGCTGCTGGTGCTTCCATGGCAACCTGCATTTGTTTCTCAGAGCCGTTTCATAATAATTAATACACCACTTCCATTCACGTGGCCCATGTTCAGAGTGCATGGCACAGCCCCCACTGGGACTTTACTGGGTCTCATGAATTATTTATACCAAAGAACCAGAAAAAAGAACTTTTCTGGTGTGTTCTGGCCACTGGGACAAAGCAGTGACACACAGACATCCGATCACCCCTTTGGTAGCCCAGCTAGCAGGAGCACATTTGCTGACAGCAGCTGGGCAGAGCCCATAATGACATCCCTCCCACGCGATGACAGGGCAGCTAGAGAAGCCTCGGTCCTGTTGATGACACCAGGATGGAACAAGGCAGGGCTTGTTACACAGTCACAGCAACGAATCCAGGACTCTCGCCTCCATGCATTGGCAAATGCAAGCTGCCCTGCCTTGCCACGCTGCGCTGACGTGTCTAGACGTGGCCAAAAGAGAGGGGATTCAGGGAACTGCACCAGAAAAATCCTTAGGCACAGAGAACTTGCATATCTTGCATTCAGTCCCTGCTGCAGGTGCTGGGGAAGCGTTCAGCTGAACGTGGATAGCGCAGGGGAGAAGAGGATCAAAGATGTGGTCACCTGCCACAGGGGTAATAAAGACAAAGCTGCGAGCAGAGCCTGCAGATTTCCTGCCTCTGGGCTGCGATCCTGCCAGATCCCAATGTGAAGCAGCAGGCTCCCAGCTGGCAAAACCCGGATAGGGATTGCCAAAGATAATTGAGGTGCTGCAAGCTGTGTCTAGGAAAGATTTGGTAGGTGCTACTACATAGTCTTAGCTCCAGCAGGAAGCCAAGGGGTTATCCTGCTCCAGCGAGTCCAGCCTTTCATGGGGTACATAAAACTGAGTGGTTGCACCCAATGTAGCTATCAAATATCCAATGGCACTTTCACAGGAGGAGGGTGAGCCCCAGGGTCCTGGCTGAACTCCAATTTAGACCATTACATTCCACCAACATTCATTCTTTCTGCAGCTTCAATTGGATATGGGATTTGGAGGCTTTTCTCAGCTGAGATGTATTTCTGGTCCTTTCTCCTGCTGACTAGACTCTTAAAAAAAAAGACCCAACAAAAAACCCCACTCGCCAACCCTTCACGTGCAGTCTGGCCTGTACCCCACCAGCATCTGGGAAGAAATCAGTCATCTTCATAGGCTCTGAAATGCACCTCATGAAGGCACTCACATATGAAGTCTGGATCCCTCTCTGTCACTTGCTGTCCACATCCTTCCATAAACAAGAAGCTCTGCCACAGACAGCTTACAAATACTGACCTACTCCACGGCTAAAATACTGACATCCTTCACCAGGCATTGTACAGATCCACAACTGTCGGACACTTTCTAAAGAGCCTGGCATCGCAGAAGTGCGAGCCAAGAACTCTGCTCTCCCTTGTTGACCTTTCTTTTGCTGAGTGAAATGCTCCAATGGGGAACATCAAGTGATCAACAATAAGTGTAAATTAGGGTAGCGAAAGGGAGAGACCTCTCGCTGGAGCAGTGCCTTGGTATCATTTAAACAGGCCTGAGAGGCTTAATTGTAGGCTCTGGAAGAGTACAGACAGACTGCTTTACCCCATGCTCGTGTAGTCACAGCTACAAGCAGGAACCGACACAGCTCCTGGAGTCATGCAGCATCCACCGCCTAGCAGTGCTGGTGTAACTGAAACATTCCCATGTCCGTGTGAATTATAGTGAAAAGACGGCAGATAAGTCTCAATTGGCTGAATATACAAAACCTCTGAAGCCCCAGACAGTGTGCGTTTGTTTTCGTGCTGCTGTGGCTCCTGTTGTCAGAATCTGTCAGGAGATTCCTCTCTGTATTTCACTACGGTGGGAGCACGTGCAGCTTGGATTCTGCTCAATCCCCTTTTATCGGCTTAATTTGAAGCTGCAAAGGAAGGGGCCAGAATCCCAGGAGACAGAAGCTGTTTCTTTGAGCCTGCCTATGAACATCTGAGAGATTAATGAAGAGATCCCCAAAGCTGCAACAATTGCATGGACGGTCCATGAAGTGCAAGAGCTTTCCCGTACCAAAAGGTCAGAATTATTTCAATTCTCTCCCACCTGATGATCTCTCACGATCCTTTATCAGATGGACAGGGCTTCTCCTGATGCTATGTATCACAGGAGAGATCTCAGAAGTCCTCATCCTCTTCTTCCTGAGAAACAGTGCTTTCAGAGCAGACACTTCCAAGACCCTTGTCAGTTCTGAAAGATAAAGCAGCAGCAGCAGCATTTATTTCTTCGTGTTAGCAGCCACCCTTTCCGACTGCTTTTACATACTGACTGCCCTGTTTACTATAAAGAAGGTTTTTACTTTGTGCCCCTTGTTCACTTTGCGTCCCTTGTTCACTTGAGGTGTAGCTGCATCAAAGAGCCTTTTTGCTTCTGACTGTTCACCTCTAGCAGACTCATCTCTTGATAATCCCACTCTTACCAGGTTTCCTTTTGCAAAACACACCAGCTTCATCCCTCTGATGAAGGAATGAGCTAGGGAGCGCCTGCAGGGACTTGCAACATTATTATGCCTAAACCCCAGCAGCTACATGCAATGCTTTCCTCAAAGAGAGTTTTGTTTTGCTTTAAAGTTAAACATCCGTTCTCCTAACAACTACAGAACTTGGCAGCACTGCGACAACGCCCTTCCTACAAAGCTCTCGAGGGTTTTTCTCAAGGTTATACGTTATCACACTCGTTTTAAATAGGAAAAAAGGTTGAAAGCATAGAGAGGTTAAATGCTTTGCCCGAAACCACAAAGAAAGTGAATGGCAGGGTTGGGAAAAACTGAGGTCTCTATCTGCTCTTAGTATTACCAATCATCATTTCAGGACAATCAAAATGTTAAGCCAGATTATTGATGTCCTTTCCAATTCATTTTCAGTAGAGGAAAATACTCAAAGCATAGGATTCAGTATTGAAACACTGTCACAGGCTCTGGCTAGCCTGCAGTTAACTTGCCCCTATGAGATCGGACCAGAAAGGCATGCCTTAGACCTGGAATTAATAGAGAAGCTTATTCTTCCACTGGAGTAATGGGATACCAATCTGTTTTGGGGAAGATACCTGCTGGTGCCATTCAATTCAATGACACCTGAAGAGCATATATGGGCAACTGCACACAGAAGTTTTGGGATGACACCCTCCATCCCAGCCGCACAGCAGGCTGAGTTTTTACAGCACGGATTATTGCTAGGTGCTTCTGATTGCATGTTATTTCAGCACAGATTATGGGTGTAAAAACATAGCATCCGCTCATTTCCTTTGCATATCTGCCACACATTAATTGGGCTGTCAGGAAACTGTGCAGTGCAGCCCTTTGAGCTGCAAAACTCTACAATCCACCCTGAGGTTCATTTTCAGGTAGGGACACAGAATGAGGTGCCCATGCCTCATTCAAAGAAGCGCAGTAATAGATGTAATTGCTCCCACTTAATTAAAAAGGGTGACCTTTTGGGTTGCAGCTGTCCTATGGCAAAACAGCTCTTCCTCCAAGCTCATTGTTTAGGATGATCAGGCGGAGTGTAGTAGAGAGCACCAGTGCATATCATGAAGAGAAGGTAATTGTGCTTTCACCTGCTATTAGAGACGGGTTTTCTACTCAGGATTGCAGATGACCTTCTCCAATCAAACATTAACTTTGCAGCAAACAATCATTAGGGAGCATTTGCAGGCTTTAATAATTAACGCTTTTATTAATCCACTGACTCCACATCAAGCAACAGGTCTCTCCAAAATTAATTCTGTTGCAATTTAGAGGAGAAAGAAATGAATACCATTTCAAGGCAGAGAAGGAAGAAGGTGTTCAGCTGCACTTGCTAAAGGTACTGGATCTGCTCCTAGAACTGTAATTATGCAACTTATTAACTGAACTGCCAAACATAAGGCTAAGTAATTTTCAAAGCCTGGGCTTTGAGAAACAGTATTACCGGCAGCCATGCAATCCAAAATCCAATGAAGAGAGACCACAAACTTTCAATAGGCTAAAACTCCATCAGCTGCTTACTGGCTGCAAAAAGAAAGGGAGAATAAGAAAGAGGTCCAGCTAAGCAAATCACCTCCTTTAGAATAAGGGGCCTGCTTCTCTAAAGAGCCAAGCAATGAGTGGAGGGAGATGTAGGTCTTCAGAGCTGTACTGCATAGAAAACCCACCTGGGAGGGAGTAACTTCTACTTGTCCAGCAAGGTATTTCAGCTCAGCGATTGCCTTGGCTTGCAGGAATTTGCAGTTGTGCTGAGAGCCCCAGGAATTTTAAAGGCCAAGAAAAAAAAAGAGCAACAGGGACCCCAAAGCATGCCATTGCTCAGTTACCAGTGATGATTCTGAATTCCTGTCCAATAGCTCTTTTAAGTGCTATCACAGAACAAATAAAGTTGCTGTTTCACAAGCTCACTAGAGAGTCAACAAGATCAGATACACAAGCTGGAAAGAACTCAACTGTCTGTCTTACCCTTACTTTTTTGCTTCCTTGGATCACCATCTGTTTAACAGCAGGGCAGGCACACGGCCGGCGCAACTGAAATACAAAGAAATTGCAAAGCAAACTCAGCTAAGGGCAGAAGGGAATCAGTACGTGTTGGTTAATGTAACTACTAGCAAATATCCAATGCTGAAAAAAATAAGGAGGAAGTGCTGAGAAAATTCTCCTGTTTAATCCTTCTGCATCCTATGCTTCCCCATTAGCTCTCCAGATCAGTTTCTGCGGGGCAAGAAGCTGCCTTACCATTTCTCAGCTAAAACCTCCCTTTTTGCAGCAAGTCATGGCGACAGGGCTGGGAGCAGAACCTAGTCTTGCTCAGGGCTCTGCCTGAACCACCAGATAATGCTCCCTTTCGAGTGGTTTGGTACATGTGGGATAATTGAACAGGCTCCCTCTGCAGTGAATAACTCTCGCTTTTGTGTTTGAATACTTGAGGAGCATTTTGACTTTCTAAGTATTGCTGCCATTTAGAAACACAGCATGAGAATCAGACTGTTAACGCATTACATCGTGCCATAAAATGTAGTAAAACTCATGGTTTCACTTCCTCCAGCTTCTTCCCTATCAATGCCTAAGTGGGGATCCTGCTGTTCTCCATCATGTTACTACGTTTCCCTCCTTTTTTCTTTAGCTATGGTAACTCAGAAACAAATTAAAAAGAGAGGGACCAGAAGGTATCACACTTTTTTGTTAGAAATATGCATATATTTAAGTTTTCCTTTTATTGTTGCTGAAGTTTTGCAGCTGTGGGCAAGATAAGACATACAACGAAGTCAAATATTTTACAAAGTATCTGCCAGAAAAATTCCTACATGTAAACTATTACATGCAGTCTCTGCATTCTTGTGTGTCTGAGCCCAGTGAAGTCCCCCTCAGAAATACCAAATATTTTAATAATGCCCTAAACATTTAAAGCAGCAATAAACATTCAGTGAGCTTTAAAATATTTCCCTGAGAAACCAAGAAACAAAAATCCCATTTTACAGATGGGTAAGCAAGTAAAGAGAAGTTAAACAACTTCCTCCAGGATGTATACTCGTCATGAGCAAGACGGTATAAAGATTACAATGATTCTGATTTCTTGGCATTCAAAATTGGCCGTGACCCTCTAAAACCCAATATGCAAAATAAAGAACAGTTTCGATGCTTCAGAAGCAAAGCATGAATGGCAGGACTACTCTCCGAAAAGGAATAACGTTCATTCGTTGTCAGCCAAGCCTTTTTGTTTTAACAAGTACAACTTGGTTTGTTTTAAATAGGCTTTTACACAAAGTAGTTGCATGAACACACTAACTTGCAGTATCTGCAGTCCTGTTGATATGGGTCTCCTGATTAACTGTAAAGCCTAAGAAGTCTCGACCTCTACGCAGAACTCTTCCTGCAGCAGCTAATGGTCTCCCCCCTCCTCTGCTCAACTGCCTGCTTTCTCAAAGGCTGCAGGAGCTTGTATATCCTTAGCATGACTGATTTGCTGACAATTTTAATTGAAATTAGCAAAACTATTTAAAAATTAAGCTGATGTAGACAGACAGACACCCAGCCATTTACTTATATTTCTACATGAACACCAAGTAAAGGGGAGTAGGAAATATCCATGCAAATTTCTGTATTAGAGCCACAAAATTAAGAGTATCAGGCTTTGTCAATCTGCACCTATAAGGCACAGTTACTGGCACTCAGAAACATACGTTAAGAAGATTACCTATAATGCGTAGAATTATTTTTTTTAACATAATGACAAAAAACATAGATGAATGATACTCAACAAAATTCAGCAAATGCAAACAGGCATCTGGAAAAAAATGTGTCCTTATGAAACATTAAAGGGATCATTTATACCTGGTAAGCCAGCTGTCCACTGACGGAAAGAGCCTCAAGGTCTCACGTTGCTGCAAGTGGGTTTACAAAGTTGTGCTAATGATATGTAAAAATGCCATTATGAAAGGACAGGTCCATTTTTATACTCTGCACTTGCATTGATACACTGACTCCTTGGAGCAGCGGACATGAATCTTTAGATGTAGAAGCAGTTTAAGCCTGAATTGCTAGGTCTTACTCAAGTTGCCAGCTGTGCCAAGGGCTTGAACCTGCCGAAATTCACACAGCAAGATGAGTTTTGCAAAGAGCTCAGCTTCCATCTGGGCACCAGAATATGCACTGAGCAACTCTGCAAACGTGGCTCCAGCAGAGCAGCCTTTGAGGCAGTGGAGGAGGGGAAGCAAGCCCAGCATACTTGCATCTTGCTGGCCAAGTTGTAAAACAGGAACGCTGCTGTGCGTCTTGTTTGATTGATTTCTCCCTCTTCTTCTGCAAGTCCACTCAAGCTCTGAGCACTTCAGGGCAAAAAGCCCTCTCGTTGTCTGTACACATATAACACAAGGCACAAATGCTCCGAGTTCGGTCCAGACTTGTAAGCACTACTTATAGATTACTAATGTCAGTAATGAAAAAGGAGTTAAAAATAACTAAATGGAAAGGGGAGGGGGGAAAAAAAAAGGGAAAGCAAATTCATGCCATAATCCTCCTCATCTTCTTAAAAGAATAACCTCCCACCCAGCAGCCCGCTCAGTCCTGCTGTACAGCTGTGAGGCAATGCACGCTGTACACCCCAAACAATGAGACAAAGCACAGAGTTTAAAGGAGCCAGCGTGGAGAATTGCATTTAAATTAGGAAGCCAAAGGAATGAGCTAATGAAGGTCAACACAACAACAGGGTGTTAATAGGACATATTACAGCACTGGTGTGGTCTCTCCCTGCCCCATGTTAAAACTAGGTATAAAGTGTTAATTTATCAAAGATAAAAAAAGAATTATTTGTAAACACCGGGTATTTTTTATGTAGTGACTTTTGATGATGGGCATCTTTACTATAAATTGAACTTTAATGAGAAGAATTATTCTCGACAGAAATCTAAAGCAGCTCCTCCACACAAGTCAAGATACGTACTGTACCTCTTTGCAAATACAGGAGAGTTTCAGCAACTTGTTTTTTGCCCTAAGAAATCAGATACTGGATCATAAACTACACTTTGGTCCGGGCTTTGTCTTTCACCCGCATTTCTAAAGAATACCTTTCTTTTAATGGGAGGTGACAATTCTACACTTTTGGATAGCAAAGACATAATGGCTTGTAGGATGTCATGACTAGCCATGGATCTTTGGAAGATGGTTAAGCTGTGATATTATGGTTCCCGAGGAAGAGTGACTGGCAAGCTGCAGCTGAAGCAAGGAGACACCCAGTAAATGCAGCTCAGCAGGTACTTAGTACCGTCACCACAGACAGAAGATGGGTGAGATACTATAGGTGTATACACTCTGGACAAGTTTCCTGTATTTGCATCAAACTTCATCCAAGGATCTATATTGTTTCTGTTTCTGCAAGAGAAAGGCTTCTGGATATAGTGAATAAAGCAAAGCCTTCTTTCTTCCCTTTCTTTGAATCTCTATATAATATCACACGGAGAGAGAATGTTTGCGAATTGATTATACTTTTATTATCACACAAATCCCCGTATTTCTGAGCTTTCTGGGCTTCCCAAGATGAATTTCCTATTCTTTCACATAACAGAAAGGCTATGAAATAACATTCAGATGTCTGTTTAAAAAGAAACAGAATTTTTTCCAGTAGGTTGGTGACTAATGGTCATGCTTTGCTCCCTAAGCAGGGCCAGGCTCACTCCAGGCATCCTGGGCCCTCTCGTGGCTGTTCTAGAGAGGACACAACGTACTTTGCCTTTCAGCAAGTTCTCACTTTCAGAAAACTCCCAGACATGTTCTCTTCGGGCTCTCCAGATCCCAAACATTTTCACTGAAAACTGCTACGAACCACAACACTTAATTTGAGATCCAAATTTACCCAGGATTTAGGGGTATTTGGATTTTTTTTTTTCTTTAAGCTAGTCACCAATAAAAGGCTACTTCACTTGTAATCTTTTTTCCCCCATCAAAACAGTTCAATATTTTAAAACTTTAGTCGCTAAGGATGGCACACAATTCTGTTTTTTTTTACAGATGCGGCGCCCTGCTTTCTCTTTGGAGAAAGAGCCCCAGGGGCTTTGCAGATAGAAATGTGTTCCCAAGGGTAATGGATGCACCCTATACAATCACTTTGGTTTGCTTTTTGATACACAGGGCTGAAAGCAGATGAAGCATAAATCTCGTGATACAAACTGCTTGCAATTATTGTATATGGCAGTTAATTCATAGACAGGTCTAAGCAAAAAAAAACCCTAAGCCTATTTAAAAAAAAGAAATTACAGATAAACAGATGGTTTTAAGTGACACTACACCTGAAGAGGTTACAAAGGATAGAAACTGCCTAAGACGATCATCAAGAGACCACATTGTTTACGCAAGGTTAATGAAAGTTAGAATATAGTGACAAATGCATGAGGAAACAGATCAGATTAAGTGAGCAATTACGGAGATAAAGATTGTAAAATGCTGGTTATTTCAATCTTGAAAGAATCCCTTGGTTTTAGCACCATCTTAAATTGTCTTTAAAATGCTTGTCATGCATTTTGCATAAGGAATGTTTCAATCAGACTGTGAATGGAATGGCTTGAAAGCAAAGGATAAGAAAATTCACCTGAAGCTGACACTTGTTTTATGATCAGGGTACTGCATTACAGCTGGGTTTGTTAGGAAAAGGAAGTTGTTAAGCTAAGGCTTTAGGGTAGAGCAAGAAAAAGCTGTATTTCCCCACAAAAAAATGTACTAGTCCTGGAGCATTTCCAGAAATGTAAAGAGAACAGGCTACACTTTCACTAACTGCCACTATTCTTTTATTATAATAAAACCATTACTGTTCATACCAGCTACATTTTAATGGGAAATAATTTCTTGTTAATTACGTAACACATATAAAGATTTTCATTGTAAGCAGTGAAAACCAGTATTTTCTGAACTTGCCAACGTGCGCTAGAACAGCATAATTACCGCTCAGAGATTATAGGTAAATGAGCCACTTACATTTGAACTTGATTGAAATGGATTCTTGCCCTTTTTTCTGCCTGTTCTGCTTTATTACAAATGCTTTAGTCAAATGGTTGGGTATTATTTTAGTGCATCACAGAAGCTGATTCAATTAAGATACTGTGGCATCTCAGATTTCATTTTTATAATCTGTTATGTATGAACTTGCTGAAGGCCCATTTCTGACCTTGACTTCCAAATCACAGTACAAGAAAAGGAAGTGTCCAATAGTAAAGAAACACATCCCTCACTGCACACTAACCCCTACGTGGATATTTAATGCCCATTCAGCTTATGACTAAATTTTGTAAGTTTGAAAAAAATACAAAACCAAAAAAAACCCCACAACTTACTGCTGCAGACGATCAAGTTGCTGCACTACAGCGGTGCTCAGCACCAGTAGTACACAAACCTGATTGGACGAGGTCAAACAGCCTTTGGGTTAGGCTCACTTTCCACTCTCAGATGCTAATCTTGGGAACAGTCTTATTCTCAATAGCAGGCACTATTGGTAAAGGAAAAGGGTTACACTTTTTAATAAATGTTTTCTATCAAATGCTATTGGAAGGAATCCAATTTTTATTTTGAAGTGCAAAAAATCCATCTGTTGCATACAAACGTCATCAACGGCAGCACATTTGGAGCCGTTCGCTCCTGGACACAACGGCAGGATCAGAAAATGCCACAAGGCACGTTTCTTTTTGGTCTAAGAAACTGTCTTGGAGCCAGTTACTCTAGTGTGCCATTCCAGTGTGCTTGAGGCAATGCTGGGGTAAGCAAACGATTTCCAAATCTGATTTAACAATTAAGAAAGAAAGAGGGAAAACAAACCATGAGTTTGTTCTGCTTAAAACACTTCAGAGGAAACAGCTACTTTAAGGCAGATGGAAATTCACCTGCTTTCCTGCCCTGAAGGTGGTATCTCCAGCTTCATTTCCAGCCGGCCACAGAGGACACGTCAGTCAAAGCAACAATTTTTACATTCTGGAAGGTATTTGATGAAGCCAGCCTAAGTTCAATACATGCATTTAAGCCCTCCCTTCCTCGTCACCATGAAATATGCTAAGAAAGGGGTGCTAGTTCATCTTAGCACAGCTATAGAATAGATTCTATGAATAAAGGAGCTTTTCGTTAAATATTAAAAATAAAATCACATACATTCTTTCTGCTTTATGCTCTAGTTAAGATTTTCAGGAGGATAAACCCCGAGGTGCTCAAAACCATTACACAGAAAGTCCTGTCTTTTCATTACCTTTTCTCCCTGGACTTATACTGGCTGGAAGAAGTTCTGGATACTTCAGTTTTTCTTTAGTAGATCTCTCTAGAGTATGTATTCCACGGTAATATTTCAAAATTGACTGTAGAAAAAACAAAATATCCTAGGTGACCCTTCTGCAGTTTTGTGTTCTTAAATTCTCCATATAATCATCTTACAAGTACAATTTATTATGCGTCATTAAGATATTTTCCATTTCAGACATTTAAATATTTAAAAGATCCAGAGGTTGGCTGGTATAATATTTGAGTGCTTAAATTATCTCCTTCCACTCACTCCACTTATCCTGCATAGCAGACTTTCACCTTTCCTTAAGGCACATTTCTGTTTGAACTGAGGAGGATACTAGGGAATGCAACTTTTGCTGCACTGCAACGCCATCTGTTACAGTGGCAAACTTATTTATAACGTATTTTAATTAGGAAATTTTCTGTGTGTATATCAGACTGGGGGTGGTTTGAGAAGAAAAAAGAAAGAAAAAAAAAAAGAATGTGTCCTCAGGGAAGTGGGAGGTTCTGGCAGTGCTTGTAGCAGAATCACAGAATAGCCGAGGCTCAAATTCCTTGGTACCTGAAAATTTTTCCCTGGAGGTCTAATGCAGTCAGAGTGGAACACCCATGTGAGGACCTGCTACGGCAGTAGCCAAAGCAAAGATGTAAAAGACAGCTCATTTACCCTGAATACAACTGCAGGACGAAAAATTTTACAACAGGAACTGTGGCTGCTAAGAGAATTAAGCAGATATACTGAAAACCAGGGATAAGTTGTTCTTTCTTTTTGTCTAGACAAGGACAATGCTTAAACCTCCAAATCATCCATTTCGGCTTTGCTTTTGCAGTTAAGAATGGCTGGAAAGGAATAAAGGCTAAACTTACAGACATACTCCTGCAATTCTCCATAAATTTACCTTTTTTTTTTTCTTTTTTAGACCCCAGGGACAGGGTAACTTGTAAAGTTTGTACATCGAATACAAAAACCATCTGTTCTTCCTTCTGCCTCACAGAAGTGAAGCTCTGTTGCAAAAGAGAAGACTTACCTGGAATAAGAGAATGCTCTTTAAACAAAACATATTCTTTATACCAGGCTATATCAGATCAGTTAAAAAGGCAAAAAAAAATTATATTTTTTTTTTTATCTGCAAGAAAATGTTTATTTTTTGTAAACCCCACAGAAAAAAAAGAATGCAGCCAAGACCAAGTATTGAACGAAAATTGTGCCAAAATAGGCAGCAAAATTGGGGAACCTCAACACAAAAAGTCAGTGACAATATTTCATGTTTTGCACAAAGATGAAAAACCCATGACATTTCTGAGTAACACTTTCATGGTGACAATTACACAAGATGATTCAAAAATGCAAATGACAGCAACATGCACACCTGGCTAAAGCTAGAAGTTTTATCCCGAAAGAATATCTGTGATTAGAATGATGAAATTTTAATACTTCCATTGACTTGCCTGTCCTACTACTTTTTTTTTAGTCAGGCATATATGCCAATTAACATGAAACTTTTTTAAAAAATTCTTTCCTTTTAAGAAGAACTTTGTCCTTCCAGTGTCCACTGCATGTTTGCAAAATCATGATCTTGGGTTTGTAATTCTGCAAGTTTCCAATACAGTTTTGCTTCCCACCCCTCCAATCCCCACCCTCAAAAAGTCTGAAACATTTCAGACGTTGCCAGTGCAAACACTTTCCATCAATGTATAATATACATTTTAACTTAAACCTTTGTGCAATTTACGAGTTTCCTTTAAAACTCCTTAAAAACTCCTTGGCACAACAGCTGAAAAATATTCAGCTCCATTTAAATTGTCAAATACAAGGTGATATAAAGTGTAAATCACAACTGAATAAAATAAAAAAAACCCCAGAACTGCAGCTTTTATTAGCCAGCTTTACAGTCTCTTGTATAAAGTACATTGCACAGTTCCGCCTTCACAATAACGCTTCCTGTATTAATATTGTGCCTTCCACGATGCAGTATAATCAAGGCAAGTTACAGAACACTGCTGAGTTTATATCGAAATAAACAGAAGATGTAACCTTGGTTTATAATGAACATCCAAATTACCATGTACAATTTGCAGTAGACTCTGTAATAAGCTTGATATATAAGCTAGATGACAGTGAAGGGGGGAAAAAATAGTTTAAACTATCAAGTTTCCTCTTGAAATGTCTTTTCCCAAGGCACTGTGAACAAGACTGTTAGCAATTCTCAATGACTAAAAACACCAATGGGAATATAAATATTTCACACAACAACCACCGTCACATCATCATCTAATCTCTTATTCTTTCCCTTAAACAATGCCCCTGAAATTTGTTTGGTCCTTTGAGGGGTAATCAAATTATCTTCTGCAACATCACATATTTGTATTTAATACATCTATAAATCAAAGCTTTGTTAGATTATTTAACCCTTTCACTGTAAAAACTAAAGGTTTTTCCTCACTATTTCTGAATGAATCTGCAAATTCAACTTGATTATTAAAAAAAAAAAGAAAGGGTTCAGAATCAAGCAAAGCCCTGTATTTTTCAAGAGGAAACCATGCAAGAGTACATAAAAAGGCAAAATTGGCTACTTGAAAACCAAGAATTGTTTTTAATGCATTGGCCAAGGAAAATAAATTGCAAAGTTCTGTGAGGTTTTCTAAAAATTTACAAGAAAAACTGATGGGCAGTTCTAGTCAATCCAGATGTTCTTTTATCCCGTTTTAAATGACAACAAATACAGTCTCACACAATACAATTTCATCTTGACTGCAAGAGACACTCCTGTGTGATGCCTTCAGCATGACAAAATTACTGGGCAAAAAGAAAATTGGCATTCATTTCTTCAAGGGCTGATAAACAGAGGCATTGGGATCAAGTCCAGAAGGGCTGGTCTCCACAAATTTGGAAGAGTAATGTGGGGAAACAGGACTCAGAGTGCTGGTGGCTGCAGTGTATGTTATGCTGGGCATTACTGCCATAACTTCTGCAATCTTCTGTTTTAGGTCCTTGATTTCCTGATCTTTTTGAATGATTTGCCCTGAAAACAGCAAACAACATCACTTAGAACCAGGAGCGTGTTTTCACCCTCCACCAACTGCTCAACATAAGAGCTGTTGAAGCAAAACACCCAGAAGACATTCAGCGCTCTAACATGACATCAGTAAAAGCACAACTCGCATAACTCCCGTTTTGTGTTGAGGAACTACGTTTAATTACCTCTAGTGATCATGTAACACACCTAGACAGAGCACTTCCATTAGATTTTGCATTGTTTGGGTTCACAGCTGCATCATACCAAAAGATTATTTCTACGGCTCAAGTTTTGTCTGCACTTCGCCCTTCACATCTTACAAGTGCTTCACAGGAGCACAAGTGTTTGCTTACTAAATGTGTTCATTACTTTATTGTCAAAACTCCTATTCCCTCCTCTTTCTAAACCCTCTTTGTGCCCATCCACAACATCACTACAGCAATTCTTGAAACTACGTAAAGAGAAACACCAAGGAAATGAAACAAAAAAAAATTTCTCACTCTATTAATTTCCTGCAACCAAGCAAACTTCTGCAAGGAAATTAAACAGGTACTAAATCAAAAGATTATTTAATTTTGCTTCATGGCTTGCACAGCCAAAGAAAGGACAGTCTGGGCACAGTTTTATAGCGACTTGTGCTCCCTCTGGTGGCTCACACACCAGGCCAACACGGACACCAGTGCCCACACTTACTTCGTTGCTGTGAAGTTTAAACCAGGTTTGGTTATTTTTTGCCCCCTCTCACATTTAGGCTGTATTGAGTTCAGGAGCAAGGACAGGGGCTTAATAGATGGCAACTACTATTTTATATTCTAGCTTTTTAAAAGAAGTTCTCCAGCTTTAAGGTAACGGTTTATAAAAATGTAGAAGATCATCACAAATTAACTTAAACACCCATCTCAACGTTTATTGTTTCAGTTTAATAGCTTGGGGAAATTAGGTCAGCTGATCAGCTCACATTCAAAGCCATAAAAGACAAAAACCCATCGAAAGCTGAAATACTGCATGGCGACTACAGCCCACCCCTAAATAAAAAAGTAGGGTATTCCTGCTGTCATATTTTCACCATTTCAGTCAGTACCACATGTTCAATTAAACTATCCCATATTACCTTGGGCAATCTCAAGCTGCCGTTTTGCATCTCCTAATGCAGAGAACAGATCCAGCTTGATTCTTGTCTCTGCGCTCAGGCTGTTCTCTAAGTGCTGTGTTTTATCCTGCATGGCTGAAAGTGCTGACATTAACACCTCCGTATCCTTCTCATTTTCCTTGTACTTGCGCAGTTCCTGTAGGAGTAATTAGGACAAATGTTATTCTCATCAACTTTACACATGAGATACGCTGAGAAGTCTTTCTCTTCCTCACAGCACACCACTGGGCCTGGTATTAATACTGTAAAATTAAAATGATGGTTAATTAAGGACACTGTAATATTACCTCCAGTAATTATACATGACCATCATACAAGTGATTAAAGCCATATTGTACCATGCATAATTACAGTGCGGTGAGCAAGTACCATTTACTCAGCTTCTCAGCCCTCCATCACCCATATCGAGACCCTCCACCCAGAAATCCTCCTCAGCATTTCCAAACGCCAGCCAAGCAGACACAGAGTACTCTCAGCCAAGCTGTGGAACATGAAAACACTTCCCACAAGCAAAGCGGCTAGAATGGGGACTGACCTCTTGGTAGACAGTTTAAACTGATACTAAATATGCATTTTAAGCTATTTCAATTGGCTGATGGGAGGGATTTCTTTATCTCGTAATACTTCCCACATTGAACCTAACTGCTGCAAACCCAGAAATTTAGAAAAGAGAAAAGGAGGCAGCAAGCATTCTGCACATAAGGGACAGGCACCTTGTGGCTGGGAAGTATGCATTTGCATTTTGACTACAAAAAAAGAGAAATACTATAGGCAAGAAAAAAAAAGTTCTATACTTTTAAATGAAGAAACAATAATACAACGGGGGAAATATTAATGCCTGTAACAAAAAGCTTCTCTAACGGTTTGAAGATGGTAATAAAATTTAAAAGCTCCATTATAGCTCATTTTAATTATTTGAAAGCCATGCTCATATTCTCCATGGATAAACCACACTTGTTTTCAAGGGTTTGGTAAACCCAGGAACAACAAGGCTGCGTATGTTATTTGTAAACAACTTCACAATAACACCAGGTGGATTTTGAAGAGTGAAAAACCAGAAGACATTAAAAATATATATTGATGCAAATCATCAGTTGACATTCGGAGTGTATCTTTAGGAACAGACATTTTAAACTAATAAGGTCAACTTCAACTCACACATTTGAGCACTTAAACTCTAATATGCCAGACAACGTGTCTGCTACAAGTCTACCATGATGTACTTTCAGTTTTCAAGCACTTTCACAAAAAAAAAAAAAAAGGTAAGTCTGGCCAGTGATTAAGACTGCACTGAGTAAGCAATCTTTCTCTCTAGCAGTGAAATTTGTAATGACAGACTGGCAAGAAGCTCCTCAGACCAGACCAAAAATGTTGTTGAAGGGATTGCATTCTCAGTCTACTCAGACCATCGGTTTGGTGAAAAAAATTCTAATAATTTAAACAATTGAGTGGTGTGGAGCTGAGAGTATTAACCTTTCCCATACCCACGTTCTTACAAAGCCTGATGCAAGACATGCAAGACAGACATCTGAAGAGCATAATTCTTGAAGGTGTTGATTGCCTCTTATGTAGATCCACCAGTTTCAGAGGGCTGAAAGCACTCATTGTGATGCTGATCTAAGCCCCTGGTGCTTTCTCATTACCTGAACTTTCATTTCTAGATCTCGTATCTGATCTTCTTTCAGCTTTATGTCAATTGTTAGCTTCTTGCACTCTGTCTCCAGCTCTCGGATACGATTTCGTAAAGTTTCAGTACATTCTCCTCTGCAGAAAAAGCATTAAAAGAGAGGTGGTGAAGTAAGAATGAGGCTGTCAATCCTGAACTGTTTGTAACATGAAAATTAATATAAATATTGAAGGATAAAAAGAGGAAGGTAACTTTGTTCTTTTCAGCAAGAGAATTTCCCTTACGGCAAGAATCCAAAAAGCTGCAGAAAGTTACCCAATGTTATGCCTCAAGTATTAGGAAATTCGGAATAGTTAGGAAATATGGAGAACAGAAAAGCAGAAATAATCTTTTTAGACATTAGGAGCACTGCAGATTGAAGTCATCTATACACCTATGTTACTGCTGAAACATCACTGTGCTGAGAACCGGTAGTTATTGGCTAGAGCAGAATACTTTTGGGACGTGAGACCCGAGGAAGTATTTTGGCCAATGTCAAGGCAGGAATCCTTGATTCGCAGTCCCCACATGAAAGGGGATGTTCCTTTTTTTAAAGAAGACTGACCCATGCAGGGTACAACATCTCTCTGTTAGCACAATCAAGGTACAGCAGATAATTAGGCGTATATTCATCCTTTACACCCTGTAAATGTAATGCATACAAGTACTGAGACTCAACTTCATGGAAGGAGATCTCCCAAGACCTCCCACTGCCTTAACACAAATAAACCTCTTAACACAAAGAAAAGATTTTAAAAAATATCAAATACAGACAGCTCCTTTATGTACAGAAGAGTGACAAATGCCTCCCCAAATCCCCCCACAACACATTTCAGTAGCAACAGCTACATTTCAGTAATTTTCTGGAGCCGAGCTTGGCTCTGGGGTAGAACAAAATACCTTGTAGCAGCAGCAAATGCAACAGCACGTGCAGCAGTTGCTTCTTCCAACTTCTTTCTTTTCTTTTCTTCCATTAATTGTTTTTCTACAAAGGCTCGTGCCTCCTGCTCTGCCTTTAGTTTCTTCTCCAACTGGCTGATCATTTGTTTGTCTTTTTGTTTCATTTGTACAGCATTGTGTAATCTAGAAGGTAACAGGTATGAGATTTAATGGAGGATTTTACTTACTAAAAATAAATTGCTGTCAATGGTCCCAAATGAGTCTTGCTGGATTTGCAGACAAATGCCTCAAATTTTGTAGAGTCTTAAAGTAATACTTTCTCTTTACCAGACTACAGTCATCGGCAACTAACTTACACAGCTGTGTAGAAACACATACTTGTTCTGAAGCAGTTCATTTTCTTGCCGGAGCTGTCCAATTTCAGATCGAATTCCCCGCTCTGTGTTAGTCAGAGAACTGATCTGACTACGTAGCTCCTGTTCGATCTGCCTGCTCGCTTGCAGGTCAGCCTTTAACTTTTTAATATCTTGTTCCAACCTAAGAAAGACAATTTTAAAAGACGATTTCAATGTTATTTCCCAGTTACCCAAAAGTTCAAGCACATTATATAAAAATAAGCAGAGTAAACATCATACCATCTGCCAACCCCACAAACCCTGGATTCTTAAAATAATAAACTCTCAGAAATTATGTGTATCCTTGCTATAATAATGATGATGATGATGATGACAATAATAACAACATTTTATATAGCTCTATGTATAGCTATACACACACTTCATAACGTCCCACAGAAATTTTGTTTTCCTCCATGCACTGTAGAGCTGCAAATCAGGTCCTAAGGAACTATATTTTTCCTCTTCAAGCAGAAGCAAAATGGGTAAATTTGAGAAGTTGTAAACAAGGACAGGTGCACATATGAATAAATTTTACTTTTCTCAACAAATCACGAGTTTCATTTGTTAGTTATAGCTGAACTACGAAGCATACTGCTGAATTCTCACTACACATTTTTTTCTTGAAGTACATTATGTGCATGTTGAATAAAGAGTACGTGTTAAGTCATCCACAGTTCAGGAGTCAGTAAATTTAGTTTTAATTGCTCCTGAACAGAGACCATCTGCTATACACTTAACTGTAGCTTTAGAAAGTTCTTGAAGACTCATGAAAGCTTATTAATTAAAATATTTTCCACCAAATTTGGTTAAATAAAACACAGATTTATAAAGAGAGGTCCCCAGCTCACCTTAACTTTTCCCCCCCACACTTTCAAAATAACATTATTGATTCTTAGAATGAAAAGACGTCACATTTTTAGGAGCATTGTGTTACATACTCATTTAAAGCAAATATGCCTTTCAGTCATTCACATATAATCTTCACTTGCTCCGTCAGTTATTGATTTAAAAGTTTTTAAATGCTCATAAAGAAGACAAAGATGTTTTTGTTTCCTGAAGTTCCATACAGAATTAGTGGTAGTCAAACACTAACACTTGGGGAAAACAGTCACAAAAGTCAAAATGAACTGCCCTTACTGACATTTGCGAGGGCAGATGAACAGTTATAGCTTTTTGTCCGCATAATGAAAACACTTAGCTCTTTTGGGCTTCAGTGCAGGAAAATCTCAACCTAAAACGCTAGTGAGAGATGTAACGATATGAGGCATAAGAACAACCTGTGTGAATGAATCGAGACGTTAAATGCAGAATCATCAAACTCGGGGAAATTCATAACAGTACGTCCGTAATAGGCTAAAACTGCACCAAGAGGTCTACTGGGTAAGTTAACAGCAAGTAACAGCCCATAAGGGACCGTGGTCTATAATACACTCATATAACTCAGATGCTCAGATCCCACTTTCTACAGCTGTACTAAGCTGACTTTCTAGTTACACTGGAACTGCCCTACTGGCAAGATGAATTCCTTTTAATATAGTATAAATTGTGGTCAAAGGTACCTTTAAAAAGAACAAAACCCAGCAACTTATACTTAGTAGGCAAATAGTAATAGTACAAAGCAAACACACTTTTCACATTGAAGACCACAAATCAACACCTTGTACTCTGCTGTAGGAGGAAAAGAATTTGCAAACGTAACCAAATATTCATTCAACCACGTAACCATAGCACACAAACTAAAAATGGAAAACCCATCAGCAGACGTTATTAAGTATGTCCTTTCATTGTGTTTGGTATGTTAAGGGATAGAACTGGACTTAATCTTTCAATAAGCAGTAACTAAATGTTTTAGAAAGAGCAAACGTATTAACTGAAGAGAGTAAGATGATGTAGGCAGCATTAACAAACTGTTGCTTGCCAACAGCTCATTGGTTTTAACACAGATTTTCACAAACACGTGAAAAAAAATGGTTGGTATGACATCATCAAGGAATGCACATAAACCACACACATTTTATATCGACAATTATCCATAAATAATTCCAACATAAATCTCTACAATAAAGTGATAACTAGGAAAATAACACAGCTGTAAACAGCCTTTTCCCTATAACTACGTCAAACTTGCTTAAATAAGATATACCAGGACTTATTTTGGGTATTTAGTATTCCATGAAAAGAAGCGCTGATAAGGTAAAGCCTGAATAAATCAGAGGTGCTGGCACAGGACAAGCTGAATTTGTATTTTTGGCAACAGAGCATCGGCATTAGTTCAAACTTCTTAAGCCATCTGGTTCATGGCATTCCTGCCCGTTTCAATGAGGGCTCTGTACCTGCAGCGCTCATGGGGCTGGTCCAGACTGTGCTGCAAAGAAAGACGAAACCTGTGTGATTTGTAGAGTGCACACAAACGTGACTAGAACGGATGCCTACTTTCCAAACCAGGAGGAAATATGAGGCCGCAACCACAGCCTTCCTTTTTATTCTGCATTGGTGAAAGTGTCCAACCAGAGCTATGCACATGACATCTGCGAGAACTGGGATCAGGAAGTGCTGCACACTCGTATCACTCAAATCCTGCCTGAACACAGAGCCGAAGCCTCTTTCCACCTTAACTTTTCAAGCATGCTTCAAGCATCAAATATTTATCCTTTTACCCTGAAGGACCACTGGGGACTTTGCATAATTCTTACAGGAAAATGAGACCGACCTACTGTTCATTATGACTTTCACTGTAAATCACAACTAAGTCAGGAATAAACTCAACAAGAATTGGTCAAATTCTGAGTGCTTCAGTTGTTTATGAAAAACCAGTAGCCACACTGCTAAAACACATTCAGGCAGACCACATACCAATAGAATATTACTGTCTAGGAGCAGCTGGTACTGTTCGCCTGCAACCCTTAGTTCATTAAATGCCGCAGAGAAGAGTTTCTCTTTCTTTGAAACCACTAGCAGGTGTAAAGCGGGAACTGTATACCTTGTGTGTCCACTAAAACATGACTCTCCGAACATTTTCAGCCTAAAAATTTCCTCCTGTGGAACAGCAAGTCAAAGCTCTTCTCTGTATACAGACAGAGAGGTCATTCATCATTTTCACAGAAATACAAGGAGATTAAAAAACCCTTTCTGTTGCCCCCTTTCTAAAATTAAAGCACATCAAGGTAAACCAATACAATGTCATAAAAGAAAGCTTCACCGCTACGAGCAGACTAGTTAGTATATGGAGTTTTCCCTCCTCCCCTCTATGATAGTCTGCGCTACTGTTACAATGATAAATGACCCAATAAGACAGCACTTTTTTTATTATTATTATTCTTTCTACCATTTCATTTTCTGCTTGAGTCTCTTATTTCCAGGCTTATTGGAAAACTTACTCACAAAGGAGGGGGATGAAGAAAACTTCAGTTCTAGAAGATACTTTTCTCTCTTCCTTTACAAACTACAAGCCATTTTGACACAGGACTATTTTTAAAATGAGGGTTTCGTTGCAGATTATTACATTGTGCTGTTTATACAACCAAGGCCTATTTCTTTCTGTTTGTCATTACTATAAATGCAGATCCACCCATTTTCTCAGCACCACCTCGTATCATTCCTGATCTCACTAATGAAGAGAATTAATCAGTTATTGCCCTCCAAGACTGAGTATTTTTCCAAATGCTTCAGGGAAGATTGATGGATCAACTTAAAGACAACTCAGTTCAGCTTAATCCTCCTAAGTATTGACAACTGGTGAATAACATCTCCTTGTGGCTTAGTTTACTCAGTTAATGCAATTCCATAATCACCTGGCAACCGCACACAAATTAAACACAAGTTATGTAAAAATTAAAGTTTTAAAAGTCCCAGAAGGCACTTGGATGGTTTTCTAAGAGACTCATTTTTTCCTTTGTTCTGTTCCGGCTCAATCTGTTGGTGTAAGCATGCCCCGCAGTGAACTTACTTCTTTGAAGTAGCCAATGCGATCCTGCAGCATTGAGGTTCTCTTGCTGTAACTAACATGCTGTTACTAGCAATTCCTCAGAGCATTTTTCGTTACCAAAAAGACAGTAATCCATGGAGAGAAAGCAGAGTTACTTATTTTTCTCCTACACAGAACTGATGTAAATAGGTGGCATTTCAAAAGGTTATTCTGTTTCTGAACAACCCAAGCACTATGTTGATACTGGCTTGAAAATGGTCTGCGAGAAGGATCGTCTCCTAGGTTTCTAATTTATATTCCCAGTTCTTTTGCTTTTCTATTCTATACCTTCCTTTGCTCCCATCATATTTCATGAAACACTTACCATCTCCCCCACTGCAGGTGACAGCAGAAAGCCTTCTGGTATACTAATGCCATTTCAGGCAGGGGGGATAAGGAAGAAGCAGCAATCGCTCCTAGGACATCAACGGTGCCACAAAAGACGTACAATACTTAGCATCAAATGCATAGAAATTTACGTTCAAGACTGCCTCTGCAGGTAACATCAAGTTTTAGGAAGGCAAAAATAAGATGTGGTAGACCAGCCCTTGCTTCATGAATATTTTTCTTAGTCCAATTGCCAGAAGATGTCATTGTTATCTCTGAGAATAACTAGTACATAAGACAGCTTGTTTCAACGCCTCATGTGCCAAAGGCAGGACCTCTATGGATACAAACAGTTTTGCCAAGCTGCACTGCCAGGTTTTGTGTGTGGTTTTTGGTGGGTTTTTTAAGGGTGCAAATTGCTAGAGGCAGGACATGATTATTACTGTGGAATATGCAATACAAAAAAGAAGTTCTGCAGCAATGACAGCTTCAACTCATTCCATACATTGGGCCCCTAAAACAAGAACAAAACCTGCTGCACCTCAGGAGTGACAGTGAAACAGTAACAAGAAGTCAACTTGCTCTGTACCTACTGACAAACAATATTAAGTGTAAAGGGACACCAAGCTTCTCCGTCCACTGGCTACCAGGTGTATCCCTCCATTGGCACAATTACCATTGTGTTGGGAAATAAGGAGCTCGGATCACAGATTCAATTATTAAGTGCTTGACAAACAGCAGATTTACACATCCATCACGAGGAGACAGTAATTTCAATCGTAGGAACAACAAAAAAACCCCTAAGACAGAGATTACTTCCAAGGCTGATCAGCAGGGACAGAGCCTCTTGAATTCCTCTGCTTTAGCTATCAAGACGACAATAACATAACGTAATATTCACTGAAATACCTTGAGCTGGGGATCAGTAACTTCCTCTCCAGAAAACTAAACACATGTCCACTAACCATTTACCAGACAGAACAAAATTTAAAACTTGCTGTTTCAAATAAGAGTAATATTGTACGTATAAAATACAAGCTTAAATTAATTAGCAGTACCCTTTCAGATAGGTCCCATCAAGTATTTAAGATAAAAAGTTAACAAGCATGCAAGACTGTCTTGCTCTCAAGAATCCCCAACCTTTACTGTCTCCCTGTTAATCCTGAGTCCCTAGCAGTCGTAAGGCATACTTTACATTTAATACTGGTTAGTCAGCTCAGGGAAATAATTTGTGAACACAAAAGGAAAGCAGCTTGTTTTTGACATCCTGCTGCGAGTCTGCTGGACAGGAAGTCATAAAAAGCATCTTTATTTGGAAGCTGAGCAGATCTGATCTGGAAGTCAGACTCAAATGCAGGAGCTCACACAGCCCTTTTCAGGGTACAGCATTGATGCAGACTAGAAGTTTAATAGCAGGAATGAGTAATACTACTGGAATTGGAAAAGATGATGAACCTTACACTCCAGGGACCGGATAACTGACAAGTTAAAAAAAAAAAAAACATGAATTTTTAAATTTAAGTGCATCCCATCTAATTTGTCAGGTAAGCTTATGCTTCCATTGGTGTAGTAGTTACATACTCAATCTCAACTGAAACAAGATTTCATGAATGATTTCAGTCATCTTCGTTTGTAGGAAACTGTGAGCAGCAACACACAGGATGTTGGTGTTTTAAGTGCTGCTGGCTCGCTTGCACAGGGAAATCAGTGCACAGTAAGCAGCTACATGAATTTGTAGCACAACCACCACATCACACCCACGCATCACATAGAAACACTTGACAACAAAAGACTGAAGTAGCTTAATTCGCTTTCAGGGCAGAGTAAGGCTACGGTGCACAAAGGCACTTTCGGAGTACGCTACTTGTGTACTCTGTCCCTACCCAGTGAATTAGAGGAGCTAGACTTCTGTAAGGGCACAGTCTATTGTATACTCACTTCTGCTTTAGAAAACCCACTTTGGACAATTACAAAGACGACCTGGTCTAAGCTCACATCACAGCATACAAAAATTTCCATGAGTAATTTAAAACTTAAAAACACACAAGATTTAAATCTCATTCCTTGTCACAGCTACAAGGGATAAAATTCTTAGTCTGGCAGGTCATTCTATAAAGTGCTTCCCTTCTCTTTTCTCAAGACTTATGAATGTATTTTGAACTGCAGCAAAGCTGAACTGACCCGTTCTCTTCTTTGGTGAGCAAATAAGCCATATAAAGAACATAGAGATGCCCATCTGAAACTGGCAACATACAAATAGAGCAGCGTTTAGTTAGATGCAGCTTTGCTGAAGACAGAGCCATCTGCATGCCATTAATCTTGGCTAAATTTGATTCACAGATTAGATTGATTAGCTGGTTTCTTATTTACTTTATACAAGTTCTCTACAGACATTAGGTATCAATTAGGCTAGATATTTAATTGGCAGAGGTACGCCAAGCAGTGGCAGAGTGATTATCAGAGGAGAAAATAATATTTTAATCGAAATAATTGTATTCACATAGCACAAATCCTCAGAGACAGACCAGAGTCAAAAGTCCAATTATCAAAGGGTACCCACAGGGAAAGTGAACCTGGTCTGCCAATTAAGCTAGCCAACAAGGATTTGTTGGCCAAAGTGTTCAGCACATGAGAAAGGGAAAAAGAGAGACATAAGCCAGGAACAATAGGAAAGTGCATAATTGTGCAACAGTTTTGTTCTAGATGTTTCTCTACCCCCATTCTGAACAATTACACACTACCTCTTTCTTACAAGTACTGCTTCTGGTAACGTATGGCAACACCGTATGTCTCAAGACTTACGCGCTGTAAGTACTTCGCTGCATTTCATAAACACGTCTTTATTTAAACTTCAGACAAGCATATGTAAAGACGTGACTTTTCAATCTTTGTAGTTTAGAAGGCAGCTAAATTAAATCCCTGTGACCTGGATTTACACCAATAAGGCAGCACTTAGGCCAGCAGGAATCTGAACGCATCACTTTGAGGAGTTACATAGTAGCCGATACTTTGCATCTATACTTATCAATTGAAGATGAAAACAAAAGCCAAACATTTCAAGGGAAAACAAAACAAAACAAAAAATTAAACAAAACAACTGTTCAGACACCATCAAAGCCCACTGAATTCACTGGAGACGTAAAGGTCACCCCATGGAAGATTTGTCAAGAACACATCCACTGAGCTCTGTAATAACGATTCCCCACGTTTCCCTCATGCCTTCTATCAAATCATTGTCAAAGCTATTTATTATGCCTCACAACACCCCTGTGAGGTAGGTAAGGATCGCATACTGAGGTAGAAATGAAGCAATTTGCTCAAGGCTGCACAGCAAACCAGAGGCAAAAATCAGAAACAGAACCCAAAAAGTCCAGTCCCTAGTTATCTTATTCAATTACTAGACAATTCCGTCTTCTTTATGAGATCATAAGTTACATTTTCCTAAGAAAAAAGAAGAGAGAACTGATGTACTGACACAAAGGGAAGATAAGACAGCCTGTTGTTACACATGCTCAGATCGAACTTACCTTACCAGTGCATCTGGTTTGCTTAGCTGGTTATTAGGAATACAATTTTCCATTAAGTCCTTATGTGTGCTTGGGCTCTTGCTAGCACACTTCTGTTTTTTCTCATTTTTAGTAGATGAGGAAGGGATGCTCCCATTAGTTGCACTGTGACTGCGAGGCGAGGAGTTCACAACTCCGCTGACATTTTTGTAATTTTTGGACGAGGCAGTGCATGAGTCCTCTTTTAAGAGGTTTTCTGTACTTCCTACAAGATCATTATTTAATCTTTTACTATTGATATGGTTTTCCATATATTCAATTTCTTGTATTTTAGAGTCTACAGGTTGCAAAATATTGTTATTTATTCCAAGGTTGTGTTTCTTAGCATCCTTGTCCTTTTCTTTCCCTTTTTCTTTATATTCTAGCTCTGGCAACGTTGTAGATAATTTTTTATTGGCTGGAATGCCTCCATTGTGCTGCAAAAGTATTGAGGAATCCATATCAGATAATCCTTTGGCTGCTGTGATACCAAAATAAAAAAGATACTTAGTTAATTAAATCAATCAATACTGTGACATACCATTAAGTACACATCAATCATTTCTGCAGAGAAGAATCATTATTAGAGTCTACTTAGAAAAGAAAATCAGAAGTCACATGATATTTTAAGACTTTTTTTCTCATTACAGGCAGGAAACAGTAACCAAGGGATTTAATAATAAATAATAGCACTTCACAAAGTGCAGACTAGATTGATGCAGTTGCTAATAAAGAACTAAACAGAGGACATAATTTATTTCTCCTGTCATACAAACCACTGTCAAAATAATTTTATTTCTGGCTCCTCAAAGTTCACTGTACTGTCATCAAAACAACATACACTAAAGAAGCTCTTCCTTACCAGGCTTTTTTTTTTTTAAGTAGCAGATAATAGCCAACACATTAAGTAATAAGCATAACTTGCCTTCCTCTGCCTCCCTCTCTTGCCTTTGTAGCATCTGCTGTTCCGGGGGCAGAGCCTGCTGGAGAAGCTGCATGTAGAACTCATTCTCTTTCTGCACTTCTTTTTGTTTTCTTAAACGCATTTTGTAGCTGACATAACTTTTAAAGCCAAAGCCTAAAGTCACAACAGGGTAGCCAATACTAAGAAAAAAAGCAATATTATTATTCAAAATGTAAACATAATAGCAAATCAATAAATCGTAATAAATTATATAGCTGTGAATACATCTGGATTATAACTTTTCATAGAAAATTATACATAAAACATTTTTTGCTGTACTACAATAAAGCTACAGTTCCAAAACATAGGCACATCTTTATCAAGATAAAATTATAATTCATTACAGACAGCAATTAACTGCAGCATAGATTAAAGGATTACAACAATTCAATTGCACTACGCACAGCAAAGGCAGCTTTTGCACAAGCACCAGACTAGGAATTATGTGGCTTTTAAGGAGATAACAGCCAAACACAGCAGAGGTTCCCAAGTTCTGTTCCTAAAGGGCCACGTAGCATGTAAGACATTAAACTGGGAGATGCGTTAACAACATTCATCCAGAACAGTGCAAGCAGAAACTGACCCTTAGCCCCATCCTTTCACACTCAGAAATTAATAGCAGATCCTTTTTCCACAACTCCTTAAAGCTGAGACAAAACAATGGTTCTCCAAAACACCGCCCCTGCAACAGGCCCTGCAATACCTCCTCACTGAAGCACAAGCTGAGAAACAAGAGCTGGAGGAGCTGCTGGGACATACAGCTTTGGGGCTACGGCATTCCTGCAGAGGGGGACAAAGGCTGTGAGCCAAAGTGCCAACACCCACACCTGGCACAGCCAGAAGTGACCCTGAAGGTAAAGCCTCAACAACCATCTGCATCTGTTGAGGATGGCCACAATTAAGATAGCTTTTCTGGGCAACAAACGGCCTTTGGAAATTCCTCCATTAGGAGACCGACCTTGAACTGTAAGCGAAAAACATCAAATCTGTAAAACTTAGTTCTTCCACTTATCTTACTGACAGATACGAAGAATTTCACTTCCAGGCAAACTCTGCTGTTCCATTTGTTGACAAGGATGACAGAACGTAACAAAACTTTGGAATTATTTTTTGTGTATCAGCTTCTTCACATAGAATTTAAGTATTCTTATTAGCTTGTGACAACTGCACCAATACAGAATGCTAACAAACCACGCTAGTGTATTTATTAACAAGGATACTCGATCAATGAGCGAACGTCCCTGTACAAAAATAAATACATCTTTGACAAGTATTTTAACAAAGCACAGAGAAGTTGCATTTTAAACACTGAAGGTGTCCTAGATCAGAGGAAAACTCAGATGCTGATGACTATTAACCATTAAAATCTTCTCATTCTTTGCTCAGCAATAGCACTGTGCAAATTGCATTTCTAAGTAAGCTGCCAGAATGCAAGACTCATTTGCATATGCATCTGACATTATCTCTGCCAATGCTTCTTTTGTAATACTGTATAAAGCCAGCTGTAGCTACAGTTTTAAAACTCTGATGACAAGCTGCAATGTTTGCATCCAATTCAGCAGCAGAAAGACCTTTCTTCACAGCTTCTAAAGTGCTTTTGTAACCTATTACAGAATTTAATTAGTGTTTAAGGTATTTATTGTACAATGTAGACAATATAAATTAAAATGACAGATGTCTAATTCTCTGGAGTCTGTACCACAGGGAACTGGACCAAACAACTCCAGGAAAGAGAGGACATATTTTAAAAGTAGCCTGATCAATGCTAAAAACTTGCAGAATAGAAGTGCCTTTCTTCCAGATATGGATACTCTGCAGTTAAGTTTTTTGTGTGAAGCCCCTCTTATCACTTCCAAAGAAGCAGTGTAGTAAGTAGTGTTTGGTTTTTATTTTCTGTCATGATTTTCAGCCTGAAGATTATTCACTTCCCTAGTGAATTATGAAATCAGACGCTCATGAGAACCCTTCTCATAGGAGGGGAAGGAGGAGTGCTTTGTTAAAGGAAATAAAAAGAAAATTTCTTAACAGGACACAAATTATCAGTGAAACTAATTTCTTTGCTATTTTTACCATCTATTCCTTATGTAAATACAACATTTGTAAACTGACGACAAGAAATTTGCAAGAAATGCTAGGAATACCCATGCTACAAATTCCGTACAGCTCACAAGCACAGGTATCTTCAGAAAGGCAGCACTTGGTTAATGTTTAGCATACATTTCTCCGGGAATATTTAATGACAGATGTGGGAGGGGACAAGCAAATAGCCAAACCCTGAACCAAAAAAAAAAGTCCTGAATATTAATTTCCCTGGTGAAATAAAAGTTAGTAAGAAAAGGAGAAAAAAACCCAACACTTACCAGTGTGCTGCAAATGGACGACAAAGGTCTACGTGGAAGTTTTTTAAATCTTTAAATCTAATGGCTGCTTCAATATAAACAAAAAGTATCCACAGTGATACTGTTGGTAAGCACACACCCCTCTCTATTCAGAGAAGACAAAGAGAGAAACACCTCAGTAATATACTACAAGCAGCAAATATTTTAAAGTTACTTTTAAAACATTCCAAGAAACAAGGGAATTTTTCAGGCAGACATAAAGGGACTTCTAAGAGGGTTTTTTTCAGAATAAAGTATCATCTAGGATGTCTTAATTTTAAACCAACTCTAAACTTTTGTCTCCTTATCTTGCTTTATTACTTGTATAAGGCATCAGTGAAAAATAACAGATGCCTGGCTAATGAAATAGCTTGGCACAAAACCCTATACAGAAAAAGAACACAAATGGAAGAAACTGCAGAAGATGAGGTAATGTTACAGCTTATGATCTTTGAGTCAGAAGTGGTAAGCTTGGAGTACTTTTTCACTCCAAGTTAGGTATATCTTAGTAGCAGCAGCAAGCAAATCAGCTGAGCAAACAGGAGTGAGTAAGCACCATACATGTTACTCCATATACAGTAATGCAGACAAGAGCCTGCGACTCAAAACTCAACATCAGGGGAGCATTTGTATTGATTTATCTCTCCAGCACTACTGGTGAGAATGTGAAATAGTAGCCAAGCAAAACTAAGTCTTAAACCCCTTGGCCAATGGAAAATGCCACCACTGAAATATATCTGCTGCAAATTTCCACAAATCAATTCTAGTTATGTGCCACAAGCTTCATAAAAATAAACAAAGTTCTTGATTACATACTGACATCAATGTATTGTGTGCTGATTTGGAAACAGGTCTCAAATTTGAAACTAGAAAGAGCATTACTCTGAGGCCCTGATGTTATTTACTGTGGTTTCACTTTGGTCTCTCTTGAATAGCTGCAGTCTGCATAAATGAGAAACCTAGAGCAGAAACTGTCAGTGTAAAGGGACTCAGCATTTCAGCTGGGTAGACATATCACCTAAAAAGGTCGTAATTTCCAAAGGGGAAAAAAAAAAGACCACATTCCCATCAACTTAGATGAGCATTTAAAAAGAAGAATCCCTAAGGCTGCAGTGAATTAAAATATTAAACAAGCTCAACAGGTGCAGTTAAGACTGGCACATCAGGTTTTTTGTTAGGGTTTCTAAACATCAACTCTGAGAACAACTTCAGGTAACATTTTAACATCTTAATGCAGTACTAAAAATAACTCCAGATTTTTTATGTATTTTAAATTGGGCAGCAACTGGTTCACAGTATCTTCCATTAGCTCCCACACTGTCATTATTATAAATGACTAATTTGTCAGAAAGATGACTGCTTTCACCAGTAAGCTGAGAAATGATCCATGCTATCCTGCAAATTCTTGTGATCTGATGGCAAGTCTAACATGAAGTAATATGAAAGCCCAAAATCCCAAGGACCTGGGTAGACGAGAGTTACCTCTAAAAAAAAAATTCAAGTTTTATTCCTAAAATTTTCTAATTGAGGGAAAGACATATGGAACCTACGCCAAGTATTAGTGCTCATGCAAATTCAACCACCTCCTCCCAAGGCAACTGCTGGCCCAAAACCCCAGAACCCGAGGATTTATTAAGAAATCCCAAACAACTAAGGATGAAAAAAAAAAAGGGGAGGTGGTGAAGATTTCTTCATACATGTCTCAAACCATTGGGGCAGCCACTGGTATTATCAGCCTTTTTGCTCAGAAACTGAATCTGGTTGACACAAAGATTCGACTAATACGAATTTAAGCTATGATAATATCCAAAATGAACAGCACACTAACTGAGCAGCAGGAAGAATGTAACACTGTTTCACATACTTTTTGGATGTGCCCTGTATTTGCTGAACTGCTGCAGAAGTGTTTTGAACTCAAGGAAAATTTTTTTTCCTGCTCCGGAATTCCTGTTTATACACCTTCAGTTCCATTGGTTAAGCCTTAGTGATTGCTACAAGATACCCCCAGACATGTATCAAGTGCAAATCAGCATACTATTGAAAAGAGCTTTTTTTAAACTATAACAAAAGCGCACAAACGTGGTAACAAATAGAAGAGGTTTCCTGCACGTCACTAAAAGCTGTAAGAAACATATTCAAATCGGGAAGTTGTAAATAAAAATTAGTGACCTACCTGTGTGCCAGACATACTGTACCCAAACATACGTACTGGCAGCAAAAAACAGCCATTGTATTGGAATGAAGAGCAGACATATTATATTTGATGTGAATGCTACACAAACAAAAAATACTGAAAAGGCCTAAAAGAAAGGAAGGGTGGGGAGAAAGAGGAGTGTTTTGGTTTATTCCATCAAATATTACCAATTTATTTATTAATGGTGATACCACAATGATTTCAACATAGAAACACTAGTTGTAGCTTATAACCAGGGCAAAGAAATGGAGCAGTCTAGTCAATGAAAGCAGAAACTCTGCCAATTAAGAGAGAATGGGTGCAACCTGAGAATTTGCGCCCAACCACTCTTCCAACAAGTCTCCACACAGCTATATTCATTCCTTTTGTTTAAAGACTTTCATTTATACTATTGATACAGTATTAGCATTACTATGTTCTCCTTCTGGAAACTCCCCCCTCCCTCAAACAAACAGCAGCATAATTTACTCACGGAAAGGGTAGTAAACAGCTGAACACGCTAGGGCTTTCATTTTATTTAAAAATAAACTCTTTTATACAGGGATCTAAACCAATTCGCTAATCTCAGGAATTCAAACAATATTTTCCTATGGTGAAATTCTGATAGCTATATATTTCACTTTCCCTTGCCACAGATAAAATAGGCAGTCAGAGAGAAGAGACTTGAGCTCCAGGTCACCTAGTCACTTGAAAATTACTCCTCTTATGAAAATGATCATCAGCACCATTAAGTCAGTTGTCTAACATGGAATATGCTCTGAAACACTGCAAGATTTCCATACAAAGGGACAGTAATTTTGTGTTATACTTACCAAACCCTGGTATCTGAAGGAATCGTAAACACTCCTGATGAAGAGCCAGAATGGCCACAGATACTCAAATCTGAACTCCAGGACAAAATCCGCCAACAGTACTAGGGCCCACACTACCAGGAACTTCAGATACAGAAAAGTACTGTAAAAACAAAAAAAAGAAAGGTAATTTCAGGTCATGATTTCCAACAGAGAGACTTACTTTATTCTTCCCACCTCCCCCAAAATAAAAGTTCAAGAATAAAAACTACAGACTACTATAATACAGGTAAGAATACTTCATCCAAAATAATTTCACAAAACAGGTGGTTTTATTCTTACATTAAAATCAGGCCTGGTCTAATAAAGTTCATTATATTCAACTGCATTTGTTTTTAAAGTAGCAAAGAATCAGAAGGCTCACTGCTCCTACGAGACTTTCAGCGACAACTTCTCTTTAGCTTTGCAGCGTATTTTTACAAAGTCTTGCACAGGTACACTGGCACAGCTGAAATGCTTCTCTTCTAGTTTGCATTCTCGTACTTGGAGCTTAGAAGTCCCTGTTGCCTCTCCTCAACAGACTGCAGATGTTCACTCATTTTCCACATTTAACACAAACTGCAACACCAATAAATTGAGATATATTTTAAGCCTATAACTATAGCAATTAGGAAGACTGTTTTGATACTGAGTTGTCAGAGTTATACTTGAAAACATCCACATTAAAGTAAATGTATCTATTTAACAAAAAAAAAGAAAGAAAAAAAGACCAGTAAAAATGGAGCCACATGAGACTTGAGACCAGTCAGTCTAACTTCCATTTTTTTAATTATTTCAAAGCCACATTCTCTTACTCTTAGTCCTGCATTTTGAACCACTGATCATGCTTCTTGGCTACAGAGTTCAAAATATTTTGAGATCATATCTAACTTACACAGGAGCACTTGAGGGATCAGCCCAACCCACTCTGCTAAAAAGGAGGAGGCAAACCCCCTTTTCCTCCCAAACCCAGCACCCAGAGATCTAGTATGTTATTCCAGTCCCCCACAATATAACTACCTTGTTGCACTGTATTGGGTGACAACAACAGTGGGATTTTTTAAAATATATTTTTATTTTTTTAGATCGGTTTTTCCTTTTAGTAACTTATTTTTCCTCCTCTATCGTACTGCCAACAAAACCAGTAGAACTTTGCCCTGGAATGTTTACTGACAAGTTGCCAAGACTGCATGTGCAGTGCCAGGTAGGGTCAAGTTTCTGCACTGTTCACGGACACGCGGCTTTTTTAGGAAGTTGTTCAGAGGTTCACAGAAGACACAAAATAGAAGACTTCTATGAAAATTCTTACGTACCAGCAGAGGTTTAGAAGCAACTGAACTACTCATGCGATTATCACTCATGTTACTGTGTTGCATGACGTCAGCTTCCAAACCACACCACTGGGCAAAGACTTTGATTTCTTGTGAATCAAAGATTAATTGCACATGCATGAAAGTGACCCTTATCAGCAGTCCTGGCCCTGCAGCTTCACCCAACGGAAGAGTTTCTGCTTAGCTCTTCTCACTTACTGTATGTTACCAGGCTCTCCTTTAAAAGTCCAATTCCAAGGTTTTCACTGTGACTAGACCCCCTGAAAGGAATCGCTTCAGTGGAACTGCTTACACAACGGCCCTCGAATGTTCGCACACCAGTATATGCTTTAAATCAGCACCAACGAAAGAAAGACTTCATAGAAAATACATTTTTGAAGTCTGAGACAAATAAGCAACTATTCCTACATTTAACCCACCTTGGCCTCCCCCTGCCTCCCTGCATTTTGAATATTCTGTATCTGGAGTTTAACATAATAGGACTGGAAAAAATGCAAATAAAGAGGCTACCTGAAGCACTTCAATGGAAACAAAATTAACGACACGGACATTTGTAAAAGTTAAGGTACTGCTTTTTTCAGTTTTTACAGAAGCATCTCCAGCCACTTAGTCAAAAATTACTCCGAGAAGAATGCAACTACAGCATAAGTATTAAAAAAAAAATCCACATCAAAAACCAACCAAATAAAACCCACCAAAAAACCTTAAATGGACACATTTGTCCTGGCAGATTATGCTTGCATATGGCTGCTGATCTCTGTTTACTTAAAGTTTAAATCTTCAACAGAAATCTGTAAAAAGCAGCTGCATTCAGAGAATACTTAGACATAAAAGGTGACAGACATTTGCGTATGCAGTCATCACTGTGTTCATTTTGACCATGCTGTTGAATTGCACATGTGCAGCCCTTCACGTTTGAGACAATATATATAAGGCATCACAACCAGGCGATCATTATTCTGCCTGTTTAGCTGGAAAAGCCATTGTGCTGCATAGGCACTTTTTCCTGGGTTAAAGTTATGGCTATTGTTTATTTTTCTGCCACTGAAACCCATAGAGACTAAATTTTTCCTAGCAAATTAGGCTTACCGGAACTAACGCTTTTCAACTGTTAAGTGCAACTCTAAGTTAAAGCATTTGCTGAATAAGAGTTCTGTAATACAGCTGTTAAAGTTATTTCTCATATTAAATTCATATCAATCCGAAGACCATGGTGACATTTACCACCTTTTGAGGTCAAATTGTAACAATACAACACTTGTAATAAGGTTTTCCCAACAACACTACAGGGCGTACTTCTCAGACATCTGAAGGACTCAAAAGCAATTAAGAATTTAATGAGTACAAGACTCAGACACAAGAAAGATATTTCCTTTTATAAAAGACTTCATCCACTTACATTGGCCGCAGCAAGAAAGTTGACTGTTGTGTAATATATTCTATGTATGTATTCAACTATACGAGTCCACACACACACAAGCACTTACAGAAAACATTTTAAAGGTAAATCCATCAATTGGGTTTTTTACATCAGGACTCCTTGCTCCCCCCAATTAAAGCATGCAGGACAGCAGTCAGAGACTGCAGTCCGTAACTAAATACCCCACCCCAGCTTTAAAAATCAGTACTGGTAGCAGCCTAAAGACATCAGCTCCCTCCTCGACATGGGATGGTTTTACAAGCTGTGCTGAGCTTCCGTGCTGCCAGTTACGTACACAGCTGGGTGACGAGCAGCTCGGATGTCTTTGCAGCACACTGCAGTCTGCAGATGGCAAGGAGTCTTTGTAGATGGAAGAAAGGAACACACATCTCAGCTTCCCTTCTTCCATGAAGGCACGTTGCACACCAAGATTTGCTGTTGCTGGCAAGCACACAGTTCATCAGTTAATTTACGAGTGCTCAGTGAACAGACACCTTTTCAGTGAACACTTAAATTAGTGATAGCTGAAAAATGTCCAGCAAGAATGAAACCCCAAAGAAAACCAGGCGAATAGACCTCTCATTTGGACAGGCTAATCACTCTTCTGCTGTTTTATTTGAAAGGTCTGTCATATGAAACAAGATCACATGAATGAAATGACTAGCAAAATTTAACAGTAGCCCTCCTTTCTTTCTCTGCTTTGTACTAGACACTTTTACTTCATCTCTGCTCCTCAATCCCTTGATTCCTCCCAGACATTGTTCTTCCCTTCAGTGCGTTTCTATTGTTATCTAGTCTCTGCCCCCACTGCGCCTCCCCTCCAACACACTCATCCTACAGCCGAGACAGCTGGCTCTCCTTCGGAATCCAGCACCAGCCATTTGGTGCCTGTGAACCTCTGATAGTCATTGATCTTTCTGGGCACATCCACACATTTCTCCAATTTTGATAGCTGCTGCGTCAGTATCCTCACTTAGCGGTAATACTCACCAGGCAGAAGTGCTTTCTAACCTCTGCAGCCCGTAGATTAGAAAGGCTCAAATGTATTCCATGATGCCAATGATAATTCCAAGTTTATTCTCAAAACAAGGGAAGATTGTTGCAGATAAATGCCTAAAATCTAGGTTATCCAGTTTTCTGACACATGTCAAAAAATATGACTTCAGTGACCTGCCAGAGGTTTAAGGAGGACAGGGCTTTCCCTATAAAACTAGCACATGGTATCTAATCTTGTAGGGTAATACAAGATGAGGGGGAAGGATGGACACAATCATGAGAAGAGCAGCGTACTGAATGGCAAGGAGCAGTGATTACAGTGCTCCAAATTCTGTGAAAGGTCAACTGATTGCTAATGTATACTGAACATAAAGATTTATTCATAACCCAACAGTGGCTGTGCTCCCCCTTTGCATTTTCAAACAAATAATTTTCCTCCTTATTCTTCCTCCCCTCCCTCAAGTGCCAGATGCTATTTTCTTTTTGGGTTTGGTTTTTTTTTTGGCTTGTTCTTTGTTCTCTTTTTACTGCCCCACAGAAACAGATACTGTGCTTGCTGTAAGGTAAAAATATCTAAAAAGAAAAATCACTAGGAAAAAACCAATTATGCACCCCAAACCCAAACCGGTAGCAAATTAAGCCTCTATTCTATCCCACTATCACCAAGTGCCAAAGGCCGGACAGTGAATCTTAGCAGAATTGATGGCACATTTCATTTTGCAGCCCGACTCACACAAGACAATGGAGTGGAAGGCATCTTGAGGCTGGCAGGGAGCCAAATGCAGAGCTAGGCTTTAACAAGGTGAAGTTTAGCATGCATGTGAAATTACCAGAGAGTCAATAACCACCATCTCAAGGTTACCCATCCAATGCCAGACAGAACACTGGGGATGCTGACTGAATATCACTGGAGATTTTCAAATAAAAGAGCTTTATATATGTAAACATACAAATATATATATGTGTGTGTATGTAAGATATTACTAGTGGACAAAAAAAGTAGTACAGAATGAGCACAAGTAAGCAAGAGAGAGAACACGGCCGTTGGATGTGGTATGCATATTGGAAACTATTATGTAAAATAGTTGCCAACTAAATTTCTGAAGAGAAATGTAAAGAATCCCAGGAAACCTCCCTGACTACTTAATCAGTGACTTGATATGGCATAGAATATATCAATCACTGAACTACAGAAATGTAAGTAAAGGAAGACAAAATAGAAAACTCTTACAGCAATTCTGGAAGCAAGCGTAATAGGCTGCTGAACCACAGGCATATAATCAGCAATCGGTATTGTAGTACTGAAACAAGAGAAACTGTTAGCCCACTATGGTAACTCAGCTGAAAACACCCGAGTCCAGAACACACAAAATAAAGCTAGAGGAATTGCAGTGTGCAGAGAATGAAAGTCACTGGCAGAGGGAAGCAGTATTACATGTACCATTGGGGTTGACACAGTAGAACACATTTAAATGTAAGCTAAATTAGATTTGAGACCTGAATTTAAGTTAAAGTCATAGAAGATAGCACTGCTGGTTTGCTACAGACCTCCAGGGCAGGTTGAGAAGAAAATGTTTTTCCTTGTATAGGAAGCTTATAAAAAAAGTGCCAGAATAAATCACTAGGAAGAATCATTATGGATTTAAAAAAAAAAAAAGCCTAAAAAAGACCACATTCCTGGAGTTAGTAATGAACTGTTTTGCTTACAGTTTATTTGGCTGTCAGCAGAGTCAAAAATCGAGTCCTTGGAACCAAGCCATATCAGAAGTTAGGCGGCATACAGAACCACAGGAGTATCTCAGCAAAGGGATCGTGGTATCAAGAAATGCTGCCCAGTATGAGATGCCCAAGGGCACAGCCTGCCTTTATGCCATCAGTGGGTATCTCAGTAACCACTTGGAGATTACAGACACATACACATCCTCCCAGGCATTCACTTGGCTGCCAGCCCAGGTATTGCCTGTGATGAAGGGCAATATAAAAATATATATATATATATATACGTGGCTAAAAAAATCCCTAATACTAAAGGAACATACAGCGTTTAAGGACTATTGTCAGCAAAGCCGTGATACATAGCATAAATCAGCTGATGTTGAAGTTAAGCCAATAACATGTGGAATTCATCTCAAAACTTAACCAGCCACAGAACTGGTAGCAAGTGCCAATATGACTCAGTGGAGCCAAAACAAGCAGCATCAGCAATAAAGCTGAAGGATTTTAAATAGATCAAGGATGAAGACTGGGAAGTCTTAGAAACAAGCAGTAACAAGTAAACTTTAATTGCTTAACTGATGACAAGCTGCAATGAATACTTTAATTAACAATTAAGGTTTTAATGCATGCACAGTGTCAAAGGTATAAGAAGTTAATCACTCATGCATTGTAAAACAATGGCAACAGATAGCTTAAAAAGTGAAAAGACAAAGTTTCAAACATATACTGTGGAAATAACAACAGATCTCATGGTTCCTACCATTAGTTTGTTGGTTTTGGAGATCTGTCAAAAGCAGAGTTATGTTTTAATTATAAAAACGTTCTTTCTACAGATACTGCAATACTTCTAAATAACACAAGCCTTTATCGCGCTTGCACATACTATTAGATCAGGATTCATTAGGTTTTTCAGTGTGCAGGTAGCAATATTGACTTGCAGCTGTGATGCTGCACCACTGGTATCCAAGGCTTCGCTCGCAGCACACAGGAGCAAAGCAGCTAATGGCAGTGCTGGCATGCCGTGTTACGCAGTGCTTGTATGCAGCCTGAAAGGCCTTAGAGCTGTAGATGGGGAGAGAAACTAAACTGAAAGGATAAAAGAGGTAAAAAAGGCAGAAAGCAGAAGGAAGAAAAAACAGCAGAATAGAAAAAGCAGGCTAAAGCAGAAAAGGGAGGGCAGGTGTTGAAAATTTGGTGGGGAAGAGGGGAAGATTGGTCAGGAATAACTTTGAAAGTGTTTATGAAGGGCTGAGGCCAAACAGTCCATTTAATTTGGGTAGTGAATGTTGGGGAAAGTACTTTAAAGAACTACAGCTGTAAAATTTCAAATAAGAAAGGCTCTGAACCCTTAGATCAACTTGTTAAAAAGGATACTGCACAAGTTGGCAAGAAAATTAACATTCAGGGAGACAGGATATTACCATTTTCCAACGCAACTCAGAATTTTACGTTTCTAACTCTGTTCTGTGCCTAGAAGTTATTTTTCTATCACTTCTTATAATTTGCTTCAGATTTAAACATGTAGCTAACCCTGCCACCAGAGTTTTACTGCAGGACAATTCTTTCATTGCTTCACCTGCTCCCAAACTCTTCAGCTTTGCAGCTCTCATCTACGCTCACGTGTGTCTGTTAGTGACAACTGTGCCTAGCTCTGCACTGAAAGACTGGAGAGGGAACAAGGATGGGAAGATTGGTCTTAATTTAAAAAGCAAACAAGAATCCTACAAGAGTTAAGTATCTCAATCATGCTGTTTGTTCAGCATAGCTGCTTTGCTTGTAACACTACTATGCTACCCACTAATAGCTGTATTTACACCATTTGATGGTGACAATTAAGATAAGTTGAGTAAATAACTATAGTAATTACAAGAATTTAGAAATCTATAGTTATATGAGAAGCTACCTGTATGTAATCTCTCTGAATTATGGGGGGAAAGAAAAGAGGAGGGGGAAAAAAAGAGAAGGAGAGCAAAAGAAACAAGAGCCACAATCCATGTAGAAGCACCTCTCTGTGCTTAATTTCCAAAGCGACAAGCCTTCACCCTAGTTTCTCTTTTCTTTCTGTGGGACAATACTTTGAAGTCACCGAGTACTTCTGTTTATCAAAATGCCACGTGGAAAAAAGGCTAAAAATCCCATTTCTGAACTAAAGCAATGGGGGAGAAGTTAGTACAAGAAGCCAGATGTCTCTCTCAGCTGCTCACACAACTACCATGTGCTGAACACACTCATCACCTGGTGTTCTCATCTTTTTCTGGTTTTCCCTCCTTCTCTCACCCCCACCTTTCCAGCCACTCACCTCAGAGGTAATGGAGAGCACATGATTTTATATGACTTTTGAAAACTAAGCAATTATATAAGGAGTGGCTTATGTTTGAATTATCTTCCTAAGACTAGTCATCTTAAACGTTAACTCCTAAGCAATGTTTTTTCTTTAACATTCCCAGCACCGTTTTCTCAAAACCCATGAGCCTAAAGCAACAAGATGCCCTCTACTCTTACGCAGAGGTTCACTACAACTAGGATAAGCAGTATATTGTGACAATTTTTTTTACAGGCAGAGCTCACTATCAACTGTTTGCCTTATGGAAAGCCAACATCTGCATTGTATGAGTTTGCTCAAGTTTCCAGTGACCGCACATATAAACCTCAGCTGAACTAGAAACAGAAATGGGACATTATACTTACAACTTTCAAAAGCCAACTTTCCAGCCACAACTAAAAGAGGCTCCCCTTTATTCAGAAATACATAACTACGGTATTTCATATAAAATCAGGCATACTTAGATATTCAGGAGGGCAGAGCTCTAAAAGACCCTTTAAAATATGCTTGCAACAAGCAAATGCTTAGGAATCTGTATTTTGGTGCATTCTGCACCTAAACACCTGGAAAGCACGCTTTCATTCCAAGACACCGATAAGGTACACTCCGTGCCTAAGAACGCACCAGTTTCCTTTCTCATTTCGTAGGCCAGAGGCGAGTCAGACACCCACGGTGTTTTCACCACCACCAGGCCATCCATCCCTGCTCCAGGCGTTACCCACACAAGTTCTTGCTCGCATTCCTCGCCGCTACAGCTATCGCTCTCGCGTGCTTCCACTGCGGAGGCCGCAGCACAGGTTCCTTCGCCACCACGTGAAGACCAAGTTTGTTAACCTCAGCGCGAGAGGCTGCCGCCCACCGAACGCCGGCAGCCCAGCCGCCAGCCTGCTCTACCGCGCTGCCGTTGTCGAAGCACCGCGGCACGCAGGTCCCAGGTTTAGCATCTCTGGGAAAGCCCAGCCGTAAGAACCCGCGCGGGAAACCTCCGCCGGGAGACAGAGGGGGTGAAGGCCCGTGGGGGAGGCTCCCACCGGCTCCTCGCCGCTTTCTCCAAGCGGCGCCGACAGGACCTTGGCCAGCAGCTCCCCCCACTCCTCGCGCTCACCCCCGGCCCCAGCGCCTCGCCGGGGCCGGGAGCGGCGGAGGGGCCGGGAGCGGCGGAGGGGCCGGTGCGGCCTAGCGGCGGCGCGACCAGACCGCGGGGCGGGGCAGCGCCTGAGGGGAGCCGGGGCGCCATGGCGCGCGCGGCCCCCGCTGACAGGGACGGGGCGGGGCAGCCGCGGAGGGGACGGGGGTGCGAGGGGACCGGGGCGGCGCGTCCCCCCCGCTCCCCACCACCCAGGCCGCCGCTCGGTACCTGCCGTAGATGCCCTCGGTGATGCGGTTCCGCTTGAGCGGCCGCCGCAGCTTGCTGCAGTCCGCGCTCCGCCGCTTCATCCTCCCGGCCGCCTCCGGCCCGGCCCGGCCGGCCCCGCCGCGCACCCCGGCCCCGCGCTGCCTCGACCCGGCCCGGTCACGGCAGCACCATCCGCCCCCGCGGGGGGTTCCCTCGCGCGGGGCTTTTTTTTTATTTTTTTTTTTTTTCCCCGGGAAACAAAGAAATAAAAATAATTCCTGGTCCGTCCCTCCCCACCGCGTCCCCCCGCGCAGCCGCCGCGCAGAGCCCCACCTCCCCCGGCGCTGTCCAATCAAGCGGCTGACCCCGGCGCAATGACGGCGTGCTCGGCCAATCGACAGCGGGGAAAAGCAGACGGACAGCTGAGGAGGCCCATCGCGAGATCAGAAAGTTGGTCCCGCCCCAGGCTAGCGTGCGGCCCGCCCGCGCCCCTGATTGACGGCCACGAGAGCCCGTCAAAGAGAAGGGAAACGTGAATTGATGGCTTGTGGGCCAATGCCTGAGTAGGCTTTTTTCTCCTCCCGCCTACTGTCCTTCTGGGCTGGTTCCCGCCCCGTGTCGTGATCGACAGCAAGACTGCCCAATGCAACAGACAAAAATAAAAGGACAGCTCAGCTATCCATTCGGAAACGGAAGAAGGAGGGCTCAATTTCCTCTGTCACCGTAGCACTGAAGTACCACCCCTCAGGCTTGACTGACAACCTCACTGACAAATAGGCTGCTGGGAAAGGGAACGTTCAGTCTCGAGGTACAAAGGTAAGAGGAGGCGGCTCGCCGCGCCCCGCGCTTCCCGCACAGCGCGGCGCTGTAGTGACGGCTCACCAGAGGCGTGGGGGGAAAAAACCCCCTTAGACCGACAGACTCCGCCAATAAAGGACGCATACAGCAGAGTGACAAGCGATCGGCCCAATCGCGGGGCAGGAAGCCAGGGGGCGGGGCGACTCAAACTCTCTTTCCCCGATCGGCCCAAAGACGGACGGTGGTTGGAGATGGGCCAATCAGAGGGCATGAGGGAAGCTAGCCTTCGGCCAATGGGAGGCTAGTCCCTAAGGGAGACCTGTCGGGAGGGGCGAGGGTTCGGCCAATGGGAGGCGAGGGGCGGGGCGGAGAGATCCCGCCGCCGCAGCCCGGGGCTGCCTAGTCACGGCCGGGCACCGCCCCCTCGCCGCGCCGCCGCCGCCGCCGCCGCCCGTTCAGGGCCCAGGGCTTGGGGCCTCCCCGCCCCGCGGGCCGCTCGGCAGAGCCCCCGCCCCAAGGCCTGTGGCGCCCTTTGGGCTGTGGAAACCGTTGAGGAAAGCAATGGCGGCCCTCGAGCCTGAGGGAGGCCGCCATCGCGGCCTGGCCCGCCCCGGCTCCCCGCCTGCCCTTTGGTTCACCGGAGGGTGGTGGTGCCCCGGGCGCCCCGCGCCTGGCCTTGCTGCCATGGCTTCTCCGGCCTCGCCCGGAGCTGGGCTGGGTGCCGCGGTCCTGCCTCGCCATCCTGGGTATAACGGGCCTCCCTCAACCAGGGTCACGCCGTGCTGGGCTGAGTCCGAGGGGGGTGAGTCCCGGTACGGCGTTGAAACGGGCAGGAGAGCGCACGTGGTGTGGCTGATGGCCTCGTTGACTGAGTCGATGGGGACTTTTTGCTGGTTGTGAGGCTTTAACTTGAAAGTTACCCTGTATGAGATCGCTAAGACCTAAGGCTTTCTGTTTGGGAGGGAGTTTAAGCTGGAAATCCGAGCATTGACATTTACAGTGTGGCCTGTCAATCTGAGGGAAAAACATGGGTGAATTCCTAGCTTGGGTTTATCTTCCCTGAGTGTTAACGCCGACAGGGGATTTGTTAACAAGTTTCAAAAGAACTAACGGTGTTCATTTGACCGGGGCAAAATGATGGAAAGAGTTCTAGGTCATTCTTATCCTGAGTACGAGTCCTAAGGGTTTGTCTTGCAGGAAATAGATGATGAAAGCGAATTACGTACATTGCATTTATAAACTACACAACGACAATGCATCAGTCAGCTAAATCAAATTCTAAATTGCTGTTTCGGCAGTTGTCTTTTTCTTATCTAGAGAAAGCTCACCAGGCCTTCTGCTTCTGCCTAAATTATCCACGTGATCACAGAATTCCCATGAAAAGGAGCTGAACGTAGATGTTTCTGCATCAGGATTTTTCTGACGTCAGGGCACGTCTGGGAAAGTCCTTTGAATATTGTTTAGGAGTTTCTGAAATGAGGGTAAGGATACTTACGGTTTTATTAGGCCTAAGTAAAAGCTGGTAAAGTAATTAGATATTGCATGTGAGGAAGGTGCAAGGTATCACCGCAAATGCAAACCTTTCACAGATGGCTTGAAAACTACTGTTACGCCATATAGCTTGGGTTTGCGGGAGGAATGTCCTAAAATATGAGTGAGTTGGAATTTTTGTGCGTATGTTTTTGTCTAATACATCTTTCTGTCACCAGTAGGTGGCTTGCTACCCATTTGTATGCATTGTTACTATCTCAAACCCTAGCAGGCAAGCACAGCACTCAGTTTGAGGCGGCCTCAAACTAGAAAGTCTGGGGCATAATTACAGTACTTTAATCTCTTGGCCTATCTGATCAAAGAAGTTTTCAGTTTACCAAAAGCACAGTGAATATAGTGATGTTGGTATTATGGAATCATAAATTGTGTGTCCCCGACAGCTGAGTAATCTTATCTAACACATTACAATGTCTGTTCATAGGGATATACTGGACATAGTTAGGTTCCACTATGTAGCCCTGCTCATGTGCCCAAAATGCTCATACTAATGGCTCCTGGTTTAAAAAAAATACCCAACAACAACAAAATCCGGTGCCTTACCAAAAGGCTCAGAATCAGTAACAGGTACCTTGTAGCCACAACATGGCAACAGAAGTTGATACACTAGTGAATGAAGGCTAGGTCTGAGTTAAGGCATCAGGAGGGTGTAGGTCTGTGGTTTGGTTCTCAAGTAAAAGCTTGCAGTGATCTGAACGATGCTGCCTGCCTGTGACTTCCCAGCCTGGGGATTACCAAGGTCTTCCAGTGTTCACTGTAGCCGTTTCCGCAGCCGTACTATAAGCAATAGACTGATCAAGTAGCATAGGAAAAGCTACATCTCCTGTACATGTCCAAAGATTTTTGATCTTCTGTCGTTAGGTTGGATTCATCATGAATGAGAAGGTTTATCGTCGGATGTGAGTGTAGAGCTATAGCCTAACCAAGCCGAGAATCACACTGAGAATCTCAACAGGACTTTCTCCGACCTTTATGTGAAGGGATTTGGGTCTGGGATGGATACCAGCAGCGGCAATAAATAACGGCTTTGCGTGAACTTCAACATCCTACTCTTGAGTCCGTGTTCTTTGCGTCCGTTTAGCTGATACATAAGGCTCAGTAGCAGCTGAAGTACTGGATGGACGGCGTCCTGTAGCACTGCAGTATTGACAGCTTGGTACGTCTGTGTTCAGGAGTACTTTTTGAGTTCAGGCCATCTCAGTTGTGGTAAGTTTGGGCTCCTGACGTGCCACAGATAAGGAACTGTTACTTGCTGACGCCTCTTTGGCTTTTTATCTCTCTGAGTTTTTATTCCTGCCCCCCCACACCTCCCTTTCTGTTGGTTTGAGGTTACTGGAACATTTTTATAGAAAAAAAAATAATGTGTGCTTAATGTAGTCTAGTGCACAATGTCTTCTAATTACCGCAACTTCCGAAACAGCGTGCCGTGGCTAATCCTTTTTCTGGAAGCTATTTTCATCGTCCTCTTTTACTTTTTGTTCTCAGATGATGGTGCGTCCAGATCAAGGATCTCCTACCCAGGTAAAATCAGTAGCCTTGCTGTGAAAGGAAGGGTTAATGCCTGCTTTGATTTTACAGTGCAATAGGGATGGGATTCAGCAGGTTTGTGTATTCATTAGTGAGAAGTAGAATGTTTTTACTGGTCTTTAAGTACCCTACCTTGTCATGTATGGTGCATGTTTATTTATATCAAAACAGAGACAGTGAAGGAAGACATAAGTGATACTAAATTGCACCACTGGTGTGCCTTCCGCTGCCTGTTTGTGGTAATCTTGACTCCTGTGAACATAAACTTCTGAGGACAGGCACTGCTCTGTGTATTGTGCCTAACTCTATGAGGTGTTTGCGTGTGACGGCATTGTTGTGCTACACAGTAAGAATTCAGGATGGCAGTATTTTCCATTTGAATGCTTGATGTAAATAAATGAAGTGAATCAGTGGAATTAAGGGCTTAAATATATTCTGGAGATGTATTTTGTGCGTTGATCAAAGGAATGTATTAGCAGATTATGCTATGGCTGTAGTGTGTAACGTATTTACAGTGTTGTGCAAATATGAGCTCATTAATCCTCATGACAGTCTTGTGTTACCCTCCCTGTTTTATAACTGGAAAAGTAAGACCTACTTACCAGCTGTTTAATACTTTGCTGTATGTAGAGGCTGGCACAACCATATGAGAATATGACTGTTAGCATGTCCTGGGGGATGGTTCCAGGCCTACAGATCCAAGAGCTTATATCTTGGACAGCCTCTCTTTTATGCAATTGTGCTCGTTTCCAATTAAACTCCTTCTGCTCTTGTTTCTGTTCCTGTTCCTTCTGCCCAGATGAGGACCGTACAGGTTTCTCTTTGTAACTCGCTTCTTCCCTAATGCCCACAAGGAATGAATCAGCACAAATTCACAGCAATTCTTCCTGAAAAATCCAATCTAAGGTCTTTCAATTCACCTCAGGAAAAATGAGCGTCCAAATTTCATTGCTAAACATACTTCGTTTCTGTCCTGCTTTTTGACCCCTCAACTGCCATCCTATGGCATCCATTCAGATCACTTTGTAAAATTAAATTCAGGGTCGAGGGTATTGTTTTTCTGATTACTTACGGATTAGAAAGCAAGCTCTGGAATTCTTTACGAGTACTAAATAATAATAGCACCTGAATTTTTATCTGAAGGCTTCTTATTCTTAGTTAATTGTGATTTTTTTTATCTATTTTTTTAACCAGAAGTCCAGTCTGCATTAATAAATTCACTGCTGTCTCGGTCTTTTCTGTCATGCAGCTTTTCAAGATGTCAGCCACATGGTGATTTTTGGATTTGGCTTTTTCCTGACATTTCTGAAAAGATACGGGTTTAGCAGCACTGGATTCAACCTCCTGATCATTGGACTTGGTGCCCAATGCTCCATGCTGATAGAAGGTTTATTAGTTTTCCTTCAAACAGAAAACGAAGGTGGCCTGAAAAGGTAATTAGTTTGTGTTAGAATTGGAATAATCTAGAACTGCTGATTGCTCTTTGTGGAGGATAATACCTTGTCATACGGACCTGTTTGCAGTCATGTTTGCAGACATTTTAGAAGGCTTTGCCTTTTTAAGTACATTTTGCTGTCTGTCGTTCTTTCTTTATTGGCCCTGGCGGGTCCTGATACAGAATTCTCTTTTTCTTTCCTTTCTCTTATTGCAGAATAACAAAGGGTGCTGTGAGTATGACTGCTGTGGTCATCTCCACTGGAGCTGTTCTTGGAAAGGCTAATCCTGTGCAATTAATTCTGATGACAGTTGTGGAGATAATAGTTTTCCACATGAGCAGGTGGATGAACAACACATTTCTGCAGGTACCGTAGTATGATTTTCAGGCACATTGGGGAAAGTTTCACTGGGCCTTTGGAGTGTTGCCTTTTGGTGGTTTGTTAGTGCTCTTCTGACAGAAACATCAGTGTGTTTTATCTCACTCAGATTATGGCTATGTTTTCATTAAGAGATGAAGTCTGACTTTGGGATTACACTTCAGCACATCGAACTCCAAAACCTGCATAATCTATATAATCTATCTATATAATTGGTTCTTTCTTGGCCTTAAAGTGTGAGCTGATCTGATGGACTGGGATGTAGTGCATTTGGCCTTGCCCGTGTCCTGACCACCCCCAACACACTAACGAAAGCCTTGACCTATACTAAGGCACTAATTGCCTTTCAACTTTACCTCCTCCCTGTGTCAGTTCAGTCGGGAAGATTGCCAGTGTGAATGGTATACCAGCCCAGTCTGGGCCACAGAATCAAACTTGCATTTAATGTCCAATGTAAACATACCCAAACTCTCGGTATATGAATTGTGTGTTTATGAGCTGCATTGAATTCAGGTAAGTTCATCTCACAGAAATAACTCATGTGTAAACTGAGGGACTGTGAAAATAAATTGCTTATAGGGAGGTTATGTGAGCCACTGTATCAGGAACTGCACCAAAGGCTTCCTGTGGGATGAAATAAACCACAAATGTGATTGTTCTACTGATACAGGTTCCAGACAATATCAGCATGATGCAGGTTCACCTCTTTGGAGCCTACTTTGGTCTGGCATTCTCCTCGCGCTTCCCTGAGCCATCACCAAGGTCTGAGAAGAATGCGAGTACCCCGAAGTCAGATTTATTCTCCATGTTGGGTAAGGCGTTTTGCTTTAACATCTCAGTTGGAAGAAGAAATTGCAGTGAGAACATAAGGAATGTTTCTGGGGGCTGACCACAGCACATGAAGCTTTTGCATCCAAAGTGCAGGTCTGAATGCAGCCGAGCGTAGAAAACTGCTGCTGCTGTGGTTCGTGGTTTGTGACAATGAGTTGGTGAGTCTCAGCATGTTTCCTACCAGGCGTATAAGCCACTCCTGCGATGGCTGTGGCTTCGTTTGCTTTCCTCAGTCTCAGCATAAAGGCTATGCCAGGTTAACCGTTCCCTTTCCCAGCTAAGTTGTCCACTTTGGGTTTGTGTAGGCCTATCGGGAAGGGAGCTGTGCACCTAAGTTGAGGTCATTACTTGTATTTCATTAGTGCTTACAGTTCCCAGCTGGACCCAAGGCTCAGTTTTGTTTTGCAAGGTGCTGTACAGAGATATAAAAAGACAGTCCCTGCCTAGTAATGTAAATGAAAAGATAAAAGCCTGATGAAGGGTGGGGAATATGATACAGACGGGCACATGAGAAAGGATCTGAGTGATGATAGGCTGAATGTGTAGGAGTTCCGTTCTTAAAGGAGCGATTTGGTCTCTTTATTATTGTGACTTCTCTTATGTAACTGTCACCAGCTGAACTGAGATCTTCCTGCAGAGGCCCATGGAGTCTAATTCTCGGTCAGTCTTTGCCCAGGGAGAGAGAAATTTAAATGCTGCTCTTTTGAGTCCCTGGAGTTCTTGATAGAGAATTTGAGGAGACCAGTATTTTAATCTAACTCATCAAGACACTGTTAAGCCTTCATTACAATTTTAGTGCAGCTTGCTACAATCAAGTGCTTGTTATTTGGAGTCATTATATTGCCAAGTCTTGAAAAATTCTTGAGGTGACCTGGATAGAAAGGAGGAACTGAGCAGGCAAATTCCTCACAGTTCCTTTCTGCGTGCTGCTTCTGAGGGCTGTGTGAAGGGTGCTGAGCCATATTTGGACTCTATTGTGACTTTTATTTCCATAGCTGAGCAGATACTCACAAGAATGCTTCAGCGGCATTAGTAGATTTTTATTTTATTTTATTTTTTTCTTTAAGACTGACTAACTACCTAATCAATGGCAATCACATGGTCATGTTATGGATCACTCCACCAGCCCTCACTGCTACCATAGGTTTTGAATTGCCAAAATGGCCTCTCCTGTCCGAGAGGCGTGGTTATCACCGTCTTGGTGCACTGAAATGTTGGTAATTAGCAATGGAAACTGGATTCCAAGGAGCCAAGATAAGCTTGTACAAAAGCAGTAGCTGCCAGGGTTGCTAGAAGCTGGATTTAACCATTGTGCTTTATATTGACAATGCCTGCATCACTTCTTAATTGACTTGAACAAGAACACTTAAAATTTTACTGTCAGTTGCACAAGGGTCTGGTACCTCTGCGGCATGGAGAACAGAACATTGGCTATGGAAGTTGACAGGACAGCAAAAAATAATGACCGGACAAGGCAAAATAAACTGTTGCTTGTTTGTGTTGTCATCTGTGCCCTTCGAGCTATGCGCCGCTCTGGGAGCATAGGCACAGACTGAAATGTGTGGTCTGACTTGACTTGGTGTGAGGCCACCTACTTCCCTCTGCTGGCTGGAATTCCATCTGTGCTTGTGTATCGGCATGCACATAGGAAAAGATGTATCCTGCCAAGCAGTGAACTTGTGTTATTGAGGCTGAGATCTGTAAATGCTGACAATTAGGGCCCAGGTCATAGAAGCAGAAGAACCTGTTTTCATTCCCATTGTTTGCAAAGCCTGTGTGGTCATGGAAGTGTGACACTGTGCAGTGGTCTTACAGGAGGAAAGTGAATTGTTCTTTTGGACCCATATACTAGGGAGTAGCTGTTTGGTAGAAAACTCCTGTACAAATAACAAGAAAGTTAAGCTGTGTATAGCTGAGTTGGTGAAGCACAATCACCTCAGCTCAAACTATGTTGCTTTTGGTCTTTAGCCCTCCTCTGGAGCAGAGGAGATTTCTGTTCTTATGATCCAGTTCATCCTTTTTTTTCTCTTCAAACCTTGCCAGGAGGCAAGACAACCAGTACCAGTCGTACTGGCAGCCAAGGTAAAAGACATTCCAAAGTGCACTTTGGGTTTCTTTATAGTGATTTGTACCATGTGAGCTGTTTTTATTTCTTCCTTGGCTTGCTTTCTTTCTCTCTTGCAGCTGGTTTCGAAGAGTTATTCCACAGTTCCATGAAAAGGAGCAGAAATTTTGGCCAGGATGCTGATTGTTTGGAAATCAAGAGTGGAATTGTTTCCACTTGCATCTGAACCTGCGTTTAAGGGGACGATAGATAGGACAAAACTGATGTTAAAGGTGTTCTTGAAAAGAGCATCCTGCCTTCAGCTCAGCGAAGGACCAGCCAGATGCCAGTAGAGCTGTGCTTTGGCTGTGTGTTTGACATTACAGCGGTATGTCTCTAGGAAGGTGTTGGCATAGCAGGTAACGCTCAGGGCTGTCTGCATTGTGAAGTGTTATCCTTTGTTTACGATGTGGGAATTATAGTAAGTGCAAAATGTGGGCTGGAGCTCTCCAGAGACAGCCCGTGATGGATTCACTGTGGTTTAGAGCAGGTAGTGATCGTTGCTTGTCTTTGTCTCCAAGGCACTCTCTTTCTCTGGGTGTTCTGGCCAAGCTTCAATTCTGTACTAGCTGTGAACAAGGGGAGAGCAATCTACAACACCTACTTTGCCCTTGCAGTGAGTGCTGTCACTGCCTTCGTGTTGTCTGTTCTGACCACAAAGGATGGAAAATTCAGCATGGTAAGACATGACAGAAAATAACTGCATGGAGAAGGTATTTTTCTGTTACTCTCAGTAATACACGGGAAGTATAATAGCTACTAAGCAAAAACAAGTCCAGGTTTTTAAGCCTGACAGTCATCATTAGCCTCCCAAGAACACTGAAGCTGTAACTTAGAAATTATGTTCTCAGATTTTAATTTACAGTACACAGAGGCCCAAATTCACCCTACAGTGGTCGCACTTGCATAAGAATAGCAATCTATGATACTGGGCTGCTATAAGTGATTGAATTCTCACTCCGTGTTTTTGTTGTTTTATTTTACAGACTCATATCCACAGTGCAGTACTGGCTGGTGGGGTCACTGTTGGGTATGCAGCACACAGTATCGAGTATCCTTGGATTGCAATGATTTTGGGTCTTCTTGCCAGTGTGATAACCGTATTGGGATCTTACTGTTTACAGGTAGTACTGAAAACCTGAAATTCTGTCTGTATAAACTTCTTTTCCAGTGTAGGATACCTCAGGGGAAATCTCTCTTTCAAAGAGATTAAAGCTAGGAAACCTGAAGTCTTTTGAGTGGAGTGCAGATTGCAACTTCCAAGACCAAAGCTTATTTTCTAGGCCTGCGGTAGACAATATGCTGCTATCAACTTGTGTTTCTGTGTATGAGTTAAACCTTTTCTTCTTCCCAGAGATGCTTTAATCGTGCTCTCAAGATTCATGATACCTCTGGAGTTCACTTCACTTTTGGCTTGCCTGGTGTGCTTGGAGCTCTTGCCCAGATTGTTCTCTTAGTAATAAAAAACTGGACTAATTTATCAAGGTACATAAATTCTCACTATTAAGTAATAAACTTAGCTAATCATTATTGTAGTATGCCTTGAATAGAGTTCTCATACATACAGAAAGCCTGAATGTCATCACAGATAAATTGTTTTATACCAGATAACCTAAGATAATCTCTGAAGTCCAAAAAAGTCAGTAAAACAGATTTTCAGAGTTGAGCGGACTTTGGATCAAAACTTCAATATTAGCTTTTGGTCCTGATTTCTGTCTCTCTTTTTATTTGATATTAAATACAGCAGACATAGGAGATAAAGGCTGGGGTTGTGCATCCTTCCAAGACTCATTATGGCTTTTGTGATGTGTTTTGGGGAGCTTGGTGTGCTAATATAGGGGTGCAGAAATCACTTCTCTTCGAATGAGGCTTTAACTCTGAGTCAAAGGCAAGAATGCCAGTTCGGACTAAAGCCTGTCTGGACACTGAACTGGAAAATATACTTGGGGAGATACCATGCAAAAGGTGAAAGGCTCAGTTCAGGATATTCTCCATAGGTTGTTTTGATCTGGCACTGGCATCTCATTTTTGCCTATCAAGCTCATGTCGTGTCATGTAAGAAGTTCTCTGATTTTCTCAGTTTATGCAGGAATGAATCACAGTGAGGCACAATGGCCTTACACTTTTTTGTCATATTCGTATCGAAACAAACAAATTTAATGAAGTTTTAGTACCACAATGACGGCTTCTAAGGGGAAAATATGTCCTCTGAAGTCTGTATTAGGCTTCTGATAGGAACTCTTCAAACATCTAACTGCAGCTGCAGAGAGATTCAAAAATAACAGTTTTTCTGAGAGGTTTTGATGTAAAATGCTGTGTAGATGCAGGTTCGTTCACAATCTTAGCACTAAATTCAGCAACTGTAAAAGGTGAAACACTTGTTTTGCTTTTCAGGCTGGGTTATTTGGTCATGATTCACCTTGGTGCCGTCTGCCTGACCATCAGTGTTGCCTTGATAACAGGTTTTATTACAGGTCAGTATTGAAAAACACGTTTCAGTATTATCTTCCTCATTTCCTCGGTGCAAGGGGTACGTCATCTTACTGCACCTGCTATCATGTCAGTGCAACCCTCTGCAGAAAGAGGCCAGTTTAACTGAGGCTCTGAAGTGTGATTCTATGGGTAAATCATTTGTAGAAGAAGCCATAGGAAACATGAATGCCAGGGGCTCTTCAAATCCAGTCTTTTGAAGAAGAGGTGTACTCAACATAACTAACTTAGTAGCACCATTCTTTCATTGGTGAAGTTCAACACACGCTTAACAGCTGCCTTCAAATTTCAGACAGGAGATGTGTGAGGATGAAAATATTTTTACGTTTGGGTATTGTCTTAGTGACAGAAAAATGCTATCTAGAGCCTCTCACTTTTTCAGCCAGTTGGCATAAATCTGCAAAGTTTCACTAACGTCAGTAGCTCACATCAGCCAAGCACTAGGCCTTTGATCACAAGCGGTTTGGGATCATCAGGGCTCATGTGTTTCCCATATGACATTCTGGTTTACGGCAGCTGCTGTTTTTCTATAGCTATTAATTCTGCCTTGAATAAAGGACAAATGGCAGATGAAAATTGCTGTGAAATATACTCTAAAATATTTTTTTTGTGCTTTAATTGATCTGAAACCTCGCCATTACCTTAAGTGTAATAAGAAGTTGAGCTAATCAAGCAGATTTTTAAAAAACATTCAGCTAAAATAATCAAACATTCAGTGTTTAACCAATTGTTAAAAAATCTAGATGTTTCCATCTGAAATCCCACGCTAACACTGCTGATAAGCCCGACTGCTTTAAATACACAAGCATTTTTCATGCAAGAAGTTAATAATTTTTATTGTATTTTTAGAATCTGGCAGGCTGTTTAATGGGGTTTTACCCAGAGTAATTAATTTTTAATAACACAAGCCTTGATCCTGGCAAGCTTCTCTGTATTTAAGGTGAACTTAATCTCTGAATCAAGGGGCTCCGCTGAAGCATTTCGTTCTGAGTTTATATTTTGCTCTATGTTACATTTGGGTGCGTGTTACTAAGAAACCTCCAGTTACACACAATCTTCCCCTTTCCCTGATGCATGTATTTATATCGGATATATGTGTTCTTACAAATAGGTTTAATCTTAAACCTCAAACCATTTAAGAGCATCCCTGTACCAAAGTACTTTGAAGACCAGTTTTATTGGGAGGTAAGTTGCAGTGTCAAATGAACTGGGTGGGAGTATATGTAGCACCTTGTTGACTGTGACGAAGAACTTGAGGTCTTTGAATTTAATGAAATAAGGGGTGGGGATAATTCCATTTCACAGTACGTTTTGAATGCCGTGTTTGAAATGGATGAACTGTTCCCACAGTCGATTCAGAGCCTGAGCATCACAAACGCCTGTACTGTTCAGCTAGGCTTGTCAGAGCCATTGGTGGGCACAGGGCTACATCTGAAATGGTCTTGTTTGTTCTAACATGTGATCCGAGGTGCTCAGACGTCCTCTGGGATTGGCAGCCCTGGCCTCCATGCTTCAGACACGGTCCCTGAGGAGACATGAGCAGCATCTAAGAGAGGGATTTTTAGAAGCCAGGGAAGGAAATGAAAGGTGTTTTTTATGAAAACAGACAGAGCCTCCTAGCCTTTGTGGCTGCAGAGCAGCTGTGCAGTCTGATGCACAAACACAGCCCCTGGGCACCTTTAGGTGCTGAGTGTGATGCTGTGAATTACAGAAAAAAATAAATGGATGAAAATAAGCTTCTAATAATGTTTTCCATTGCCTTTTTGGCATGATGATTCGATTAATGTTCTGACACAAGAATGTTTTGTCTTCACAGTTTCCCCATTTGGCTGTTGGATTCTGAACGGAGGAACCCAGATGACAGATTTGACCAAGATAAGCTTTTCCTATTTGTCACTAGACAAAATGAATAGCTATGATGGGTTGAAAGAGCACTTAAGTATCAATTCTCAGGCTCAAAAAAGCCATCCCAATGGACGCGCAAAAAATTAGTAACGAATTGTTCTAGTTATTCTTAAAACGTAGAGTGTAAATGTACAGATGCAAACTTACAGTGCATTTAGCTTTTCTGCTTCGTTGGTCTTACCTTGAATATTTTTATGTAGGATATGTACACAAAAGTTGGCTGCATTCATTGCTGTAATGACTTATCAATCAAAATGCTTGGAAACTTTAAACTATTTTTAGCTCCCAAGTTTAAAAGCCAAAATATGTATTTTAAAGTATAAAGCTTTAAGGAGTACATACACATTCTTTATCTAGCGAAGTGTTTGAGTACTTGTTTTTAAGCTGAATTAATTTTGCTGAAGGCCTTGTTAAGCAAGGATTTGATGAGTGAGCTAGATCAGGGACAGAACTCTGCATCTTGCCAGACTGAGCTCTTTATCTGACTGCTTAAATGAAAGTCTGTATTACTTGGCCCAGGCTAACTATTTCAACGTTCAAATGGCCAGAAGTTAAATTGTTCTGCTTGTGGACGGTGCCCCTGAAACCAATGGTGTTACTCATAGTTACGGCTGGGCAGCAAACATCAGAACAGCCTGTCACCACCGTATCAGTCTGCACTACCACAGGGTCAGGTGCCCAGAGGGCTCTGGGCAACTGCAGAGACTGAGGGAATAGTCCTTGGTATCGGGGCAAAGACCCCAGTTCTGAAGTGTGTTATATTGAGCTGTTTTACTCCGAGACAAGCAGGGAGCTTTGGTGCAGCAGTCAGGGCCAGATCGGGCAGAGGATGCTGTGCAAGTGAACCCTTACTTTTAAATGGATTGTGATCCTCAGTGTTTCTTTGTTTCAAAATAGTTGATGTAGAAAAACTCTTTCAAAAATGCTTACATAATAAAAAAGTCAAAATTTGAATGTTTTTATTTCTTCAGCACATTTGTTTAAAAGTGAAGTCACAAGGAACAATGTAACGTTGAAGACAAAGCACGAGTTCTTTGATGCTCACTACGGTATGCATGCTGACCTCAAATCATTCCTTAGGGACTGTCCAGGTTTGCAAGTGCATTTTCAAGGATTAAGCAAAGAAGATCACTACAGTTAAAGAAGCATGAGACAGGTTTCAAGTAATGAAAAACTACTTGTGGAGGAAGGGCCAGTTTTTCTTATTTCCAGGTCACAAAGTAGCCAGCGATCGGCCGAGTTTATCAGCTGCCCACAGCTTCTGCCAGCTGATACTCAGCCTGGATGCACACTTACATGTTTGTGTTATCTCACAGGTAACACAGTACTACCCCTGTAATAGCGTAATCCAGGCTCAACTCATGCACTTCACTTGCTTGACTCTCCAGCAACCAACGAAACAGAACTGCTGCAACACCAACGGCTTCTGCCGTTTTCTAGCAGGAGTGCTTTTAAGTATTTTATTCCCTCCCTTTTCACCACGTGTCTGTTATCATTGAGTTTCCTTTGTTTTACAGTGGTTAGAAAATAGTTGACGGCAAGCTTTGTGGCTGAGCTACTTCCATCTAAAGCCACTACACAATTTGTACTTGTGCCTCTACCCTGTCATCCACAGTAACTGTTACTCATTATCGCCATAGGATAAATTAAATATTCAGGGAGCAGGGAAAAAACTCCTGAAGCGGCACAGTTCTATAATATGCAAGTAAAGCTACACACAAGTAAGTTTCGAAAATGAGGAAATGGTTATATTGCCCAGATATAGGAAATACTTAATAAATATACGTTAAGAAGTTGCTTTAAAGGATTTTTAGTAAGTCTTGGATTGTAAATAACATCATAGAAACAAGCTGGTTAAATACATCCATTTTCTACTATACTATTTACTTGTAGCAAACATCGTATCATAAAAGTGACAGTTATTGTTACTGGTAGCCGTTTTACATTTGTCAAAACATTACAACATTTAAATCGGCATACAAGAGTAAAAAAATTCAACAGAATAGAACTGGAATTTTTAGCGCTATGATTTAAGTTTTCCTTGTTTTATCTTTAGACACGATTGAAGGTCACCATTTACAAAATGCTTTTACAAAACTTTGAGAGTGTGCAGTTAAAAAAACAGTATGGCAAATGTACTTCCCCAGGCGCGTTCATTGCCACAAATCTTCCGTGCGACCGAATTTGAAGACCAGTCCTCTGTTTAAAACAGAATAAAAGGATGTGAGTACGGAATGGTGCAAATCAAAACACCTAGCATTTCAAATACATGATTTCAGGGGGCAAGCTGTAGTATTTGAAAATCCTGGTTCTGCAACAAAACCTATGCGGATGGAGCACAGAGATCTGCCCTTAACTAGCAGGGCTGGTAAAAACAGGGCTTAAGAAAAAACAGATTGCAAAAAACAGATTCAGTTTTAATCGTTAGAAACAGGTAAGAAATGAACAAAGGAAGATAGTCTTACCCAAAAAAGATGAACGCATTCTGGAAAAACACAGCTATCCCTGGGTAGACCACTGGTTTTTCTACCAAAAGAAAGAATCTCCATAAATTTTTGAGAAGTAATTTTCAAGAATATCCTATCTCTGACATTTCAGAGACACTAAATTACACTATGTTAGCAAAGATAACCAGTTTCTTTTAAATCCAAACATCTGAAGCCTATGCACTGTGAAGCAGTGGTAAGGAGCAGACTTCGACAGAGGGGTCCGTTACAACCTTGGATTCCTGACAAAACTGACAATGATCTTTTAGTGCTGTTGCTACTACTTAACAAATCTGTCTAAGCCAGAGCATTCTCGGGTGGAATTAAGACAGCACAGTGCAGCTCACAGACCCCTTTCATTCTCTGACAAGTCGGCCCCCTCCGATCTCTGTTGCTCAGTTGTGCAAAACTGAAGACAAGCATAAGCCTCACCCCACTGCAAAGTTCATTAAGTGGCTTTTGAGCCCCCCAGAACCATTTAGCTTTCCAAGCAAAAAGCAGCCTCTCCTGTTCTCTAACCCAAAATGTGCATCTCAAATGCAATGCTCATAAAGACTGTAATTATCCCAGCGGATTGCACACCCTGTTTGGAATGCATCTGTGTCTAAGTACATACATGTATACACTCATAATGACAATATATGAAATGGGCATGCACATTAGTAGCACTACTATGCAACTAATGCACCTCTGTGTCCCTGAAAATCGCCTGTGAATTGAGTAAGGCCAAAGCTAGTGAGAATGTAAATTAAACAAAACCAGCAGCGTGCCCTGACAGGTGTGAGATTCACTTCAGCTCCAGGTACAAGTAGTAGCTTTATGTTTACGTAAATGACCCAACTTCCTTTTGAAAAGCAGAGAGTAATACAGTTTTCATGTCTGTCTCAAGGCTTGCCTTCACAAAAAGTTACCGTGGTACGTGTTGAGGTATGAATTTAACTAGGCAATTTGAATCAATCTTTTCCCTTTCACTAATTTAGCATACAGGCTTTTGGAGAAATTTGCACTAAATCAGTAATTTTTATTCTTGGGAAAAGTGTTCACCAAGGGAATTATTGCCATGCAACTGCAGCAGTTTAATTGTATCAGTACAGTTCCCAGGTGACCAGGACCTGTGTTTCTAATGAGGCTAGCTGGAAGCTTTGTGACTTACAAGTAGGTAAAATCTACCCTGATAATAGTACATAGTATGGAATCATGGTGCTTAGGGAACCAAAATATCAGAGCTGGACCAGCCTAGAAACTATGGGAAAGTAAGTTCTAAAATTCAACAGTCATTTAAAATACTTCAGACTTTCAAAGGATCAGGTCACATTCCGTGCTGTACCTTACCTTTAACAACGTAGCCTCCAAAAAGGATCCACATGGAAGCAATCAGAGATCCAAAAGCCATCATAAACCCAATGAACAGCCAAATCCGAGCACCTTCAAAAAGACACAGGCACGTTTGGTGTCTTGAGTACAGACACTTGAGACTTTCAGCATGCTTTTGTTTCAGACCTCCTCCTGTGACACACCAGAGCTATGCAAATACACAACGTGCACGCTGGTGCAGTTCTTACAGCTCTTCCAAGGCTTAAGGGCTTCACAGATCTATTCTATTACTATGCAGCAGCCTCCACCACTGTACCTGTTTGTCCTAGACAGCCTTCGCTGTAACTGTCACCCCGCACTTGTCCATTAGACACGGCATTGATCCTGCATGAGCAAAACAGGATAAAACTGGGTAAACATAGGTAAGGCAAGAAGCATTTAGGAAACAATAGCAGAAACTTCTCAGAAACCTGTATAAAAAGGATGATGTTGTATTTTTTGGTATTTTTTTAAAGAGGGTCAAAGCTAAAACTTAAAAAGCATTTTTTCAAAGACTAATAAGGCTTGGACCTGTACTATGCACTTATTTTTTTTTAAATGGTTTCTTACTATAAATATCCACAAATATAAGAAAGATATTGCAGACATTCAGGTAGTAACCTGATTTGTTATTCTTAGTTACCTCTCCATTTAAAGACTATGCGTTCTTTTATTAATTGCATAAAATAAGTTCTAGGAGTATGTAGCTCTGATCAAGAAATTATACTTACATTAGGAATGCAATAGTGGCTATAACCCCACAAGCATGGTATGAATGGTTGAAGTCTTCCACTTTAGGATATTTTACAGCTGCATCTATGATTATCCACCAACCTGTAAAAAACTATTAAAAGAGAAGAAAGAGCACAATAGCTTAAAGTAGGGGCACAAGTCTTTCAACGATATATAAAATTGCTCTAGAAAAAATAGCATTAACGTATAAAAACATTCTTACAGCCTCCAACCCAGACTCAACCGATAGCATAACCAGTTTTGCTATCAACTTAGGGACAACGTTAAATGCAAAGGCAGACGTTTACCTACTCCAACAGTCGTCACATGGGTAGAAGCTGGAAAACTTAAGTAACACGTGGATGCAAACACCCAGAACTGATTTGGTCGTAAAACTCTGCTGCTGCTGGCAAGGACGATGTATTGCCGTTCTTCCTTTTACTTCCAACAGGCTAGTCATTTTTAGCTCGCCAACAGCTGACTGCATCTAAAACGCCTGCAAGCGGTGTAAGAGAAGCTGTACGTACCAGCACTCCCGCGGCGACTGAAGCGATCGTGTTTCGTTTCTCTCCCCAGTCAACACACTCCGAGCACCTCAAGCTCTCAAGAAAGCCTGACATTTTTCAGCGCTCTGAAGAACTACAGAAGAAAAAGGGCCGCTTATTTCCAAGAGGAAACCCATCGCACATCCAGGGCTGGCACGCAGCAATGCGCATGGTGCGAGGCGGGTTCGAACTGCTACACGCTACCTGAGAATCCCGCAGCCAGGGCCCCTTCCCGAGGCACCACCGAGCAGAGCAGCTGACAGAGCCCGGCCACCACCACCCACCCGCGACGCCGCTGGCGAGGCGACGGCCTCAGAGCCGAGCGAAGACGCTGCGGGTCAGCGCGCCCAGCCCGCCCGAGGCCGGGGACATCCGGTGGGGCCGCGGCCATCCCCGAGGAGGAAGACAAGACGCCGGCCAAGCGTCCGACCCTGCCCGGAGAGCGCTGCCGCCCCGAAGCGGCGCCTCATGCCGCGTCCCCGCTTACCTGAGGGCGGCGAACGACCGGTGGCCGGCGCCTCACCGGCGCGCGCGCACGAAGCCCCAACCACCGCCAGCCAGCCGCCAACCCCGCGCACACTGCGCACGCGCGGCGCTCAGCTGATGCGCTCTGGCAGTCACGCGACGAGGGGACCGTGCGCAGGCGCACTGGGGGCAGGCGCCCCCCCAGCAGATCCTCATGCGCATGCGCTGCCTCGCAAGGGGCGGGGGCGCTGTGCGGGAGAGCGCATGCGCCGAGGAGGGGGGGGGCGCGAACCTCTCGCCTTCTACGCATGCGTCCTCTGTGGCCGTTACGTAAGGGGCGGGGTTAGTTCTGGAAGGTTCTCCGCCGCTGTCAGACGCTGCTGGGTGGCGGGAGCGCGCGGCGGTTCTGTGAGGGCTGCGTTGCGGTTTGTTTCCTGGGCGGACGGAGCCTGGCCCGTCGCTATGGGGGTGACTCGTGAAGCGGGGCTGTCTCCTCGGGCGTCGCCACTGGAGCAGGATCCGTGCGGGGGAAGCCCGGCTGGCTGGAGCCGGTGAGTAGGTGGGGCAGCGCGGCGGCAGCTCCGCGGAGCCGCTGACGGGGCGGGGGGCTGTGCCGCTCCTGCACGAAGCCGTTCTTCGGGGCGGTGGCAGAGCGGTTGCGGTTCTTACGTGGGTCGGG
>VZSC01014206.1:30334-118279 GCA_013398225.1 Steatornis caripensis | reverse complement strand
GTGATCCATGCATACAAACTGAGATTTAGATCAGGATGTCACAAGCTCTGAGGGCAATCTCACAAACTCGAGAGACACAGATTTGGCACTTGCTTTGCAGCCCCGTGGCCAGAGCTGAAACCCAGATGCAGGTAGGACAATGCANTTAAGTTGCTGGTAGATTCAGTGCCTTGGCTGCAAATTCCAGAGATTTAAAACTTGCAGCTTGCTCTCTTGGCCCAGCTCTCTCTGCTAATTTGATTGCAATATTTTATGTTTAAGTTGTAGTTTTGGTTTCTGTTTGATTGTTCTTCCCACTATTCATCAGACTGTTAAAAGGTTAAACGCGCCCAAGTTCTTATCAGCAAAAATAACATCCAGGAGACTTAACCACAGGGAAGTGATCCATGCATACAAACTGAGATTTAGATCAGGATGTCACAAGCTCTGAGGGCAATCTCACAAACTCGAGAGACACAGATTTGGCACTTGCTTTGCAGCCCCGTGGCCAGAGCTGAAACCCAGATGCAGGTAGGACAATGCAGAACATCTCTCTCCTCCCTATGCTCAACCTCACAGCGCTGGAGGTCCGAGAAAGTCCCTTTCTGTGCTCATCAGCCGTGCTTGGGACCTTGCTTCAGGGTGCGCAGGACTTGGCAGTCCCATATCGCAGCGCGTGGGAGACAAGGAGGAGGAAATCTTCCGGTGCCTCCCCTCGACCTGGCCCATCCACCTCAGTGCTGCCATTTCTGGTGGAGAAGAGACAATCTGAGAGGTCCAGCCAGGCACCAACTGTCTGGCTGGATTTTGGAGCCCACATGATGTCTTTGTAAAACAAGAATACTGCAGGGCTCGTGGCCAGTTGAGGCGCCAATCTGTTTATTTACAATAAAGGAATTGGTGCTTTGTCATCTCCCACCGCAGATCTGCAGCATGCCCTGATCACAGCTCTCCCTCTTACCCTCCTGGATGTAAACCATTTCTAAAAGGGGTCTCACCCAACCTGGCCCCACTGAAGCACTTCACAGCTCACTTGTCCAGCCATGGGGTGGGTTGCACATTTTGGCTCCAATTCTTCTTTCCACCGAGGCTCAATAAGGTTTCAGTGTAAACAAGGACCCCAAATCTCTTATTCCTCTCTGTGCTTTTTCTTTAGGAAAGTGAATGACCAGGACTGGTGAGCAACGCCTTTCAGTCCTCTGCCTGTTTCAGTGGAGGTTGCAAAGCCATCGGAAGCATCACCAGATGCAACAACTGGAAGCATAGACCAAATTAATTCAGAAGGGTGACAAAGCACATTTCTTTTTTCACAAGAAGCATAAAGAACATTCGGGTTGCTTATCTAAAGATGTGCTGAGTTCTTCACCATTGAAGTTCCTAAATCAAGACTGAATGCCTTTCTAAAAATAGATGTTAGCCAGCAAACTGTGGGCTTGATGTAGGAATTGCTGGTTAAAAACTTGTGTCTGTACTAACAGGACACAGATCAGATGATTGCTGTCATCCCTGTAGGCATTGTATTTTTGAATATGTGGATGTAGCTAGTGGAAAAGATCAAGCCAATACGCAAATATGAATTAGAAAAGGACTAAATCCCTTTCTTGTGGTATTTTGACAAAAATCACAAAACTCCCTGTTATTTTGGTGTGGGTTTTTTAGAGGGAATTTGAGGATGAGGAAGAAAATTTTACTGCACTTTTCTATACCTTGCTTCCTCCAAACAACAGTTCTGTGTCATTCTTGGAGTATAATGAACTCCACAGCAAGGACCTGTAAGTGGGCTACCAACAGGCATACACAAAATGCCATTGAACTGTTGGTTGCTCTGAAGGAGCAGGATGGACATGAGCACCTCCTCCAAGAGATGCTGGTCCACAAGAACTGCACAGAGTCACAGACAGGTCTTCCTCCCAAAGCCAGGGGGAAAATGTCACCCAAGGGTCTGACTGCAGCCCAGAAACTTCTGCGTGGAAAGGATGTATTGGCCAGAGAGGGCTTTGGTTTAGAAAATTGTGGGAGGGTTTGTGGCTGGCTCTGAAATGACCGTGGCAGCAAGTACCTGCAGCAGATAGCTCAGTGCACTTGCAATTCCTAGAAAATGAGCAATCGAAAAATTTAAGTGCGGGAATGGCAGTGACAACCAAGAAAACTTCTGGAGTGAGACAACTCAAGGTTTTTGCTGCAGGAAGCAGAGGGTCATTACCCAATGCAAACCCACCTTGGCACCCACTGCACCTGCTTTTGATACCAGATGTTGAGAGGATGACAGACAGACAAACAAACTCATGACACACTGCACAGATTAAGGGTGCAAATAAGCATGATTTGTGATGCATGGGCAGTGACACCACAGGTGTCCTTACTCCTCATCCGTTCTCCATATTTAAAACCAAATATTTTTCTGGCTATTGAAAGAGTCACGTTCCCTGTCTCCCCTTTAGCAATTAGCTGTTTGATGGGTCTGCTCAGTCTTTCCTATGGGAGGTAGAGGATGGAGCCTCCTTTTGAAACCCCCATTAAAAAAAGAATGTTTGCTTAAGGGGCTAGAAAAGATATTACATAGAAATGGAGCGGGCATGAAAGTTGTCTGAGGTAGCTAAAGCAGGACACCTTTATTTTCCCATACACTTGAGGTTTTGGACAGTTAATTGCTTTTGTCTGGTGGTCTCCCGTGGCCTTCTCCACTCATCTCTAATACCTGGAGATGCCCGCAGTAGTTAGTCACCCCCTAAAAGAGCTCCTCTGCATGCAACAGCCACAAACAACACAGCCAAACCCTCTCCCAACAATCTCAACCTCACTTTAAGGACAGGAGAAGACTGAAGTGAAAGCTGAGGAAGCTCTTGACACTTTTTCAAACTTTTATCTGAAAGACTTGATTTGAGTTGATGGAGGTGTCCAGCTCTCCTGAAGGACAAGCATCTGCCTGCAATACTTAAGCCATTTGTAATTTGCAAAGGTTTTAATATTGAAGCACCTATAAAATTGCACCATGAAGCAGCATGGCAATATCTAATCCAGCATGGAAATCAGAACATGCTCCACCTATGGCACGGCCCTCGTTCTCTAAATAAACCCAACAAATGTACAACTCCCTCCGCCAGAAAATCCTCTGAAATTTTGGCATGACTTTCCAGGTGAGTCCAGTACTTGAGGCAGAGTCAGTCCTTCAGATGGTTCTTATCTTGGCAGCACTGAGCTGCAGTAACAAGCAGCCACAACTCAGGATTGTGTGGTGCTGCCAGCAGTGGGGCCAGGTGCCTGAGCCCTCTGCGGAGTGACAAGGACGTGTTTGTATGGTCACCGATCCCTGGAAACACCGAACAGCCTGGGGACAGTGGAGGCTGGTTCAGTTCTTGGCTAACTGTGCAGGGGGATGAATAGTAAATATTGTTTGCCTGCTGCTTTGGTATTGTTCTCAAATATGGCTCGAGTAAGAGAAAGTGGGGAGAAAGGAGGGAGAGGTGGATGAGCCTGATATTTTCAGGTCTGAGGTTTCTATATCTTCTCCTGGGAAGCTTTTATGGGTTGAGTGACTGGGGGATTCCTCCGGGAGAAACAAAAAAAGGGGGAACTGGGAGGGCTGAGCCTTGCAAGTCTCTGCTTTGTGATACAGATGGAACGAGGAGAGTCTCCATGGTACTCAGTCCCTTCCAGAGCAGCTCCTCCATGAGCAGCACCCATACGATGGATGTTTACACCTGGGACTCTCCAATGCTGACACTAAGCAAGAGGCAGGTCCAGAGCCCCACAAGCAGGTAAGAGAAATACAAAGGGAAGATGAAAAACAGAGGCACCAATAAAGATCTATCTCGCTTGGTGTGGCAAACTGGGGATAGGTCCAGATTTCCTATGTTTTCCAGCCATACCTGAAGACGCAACCAGCATTTTAGAGCACTTAGAGGACAGTAATGAGCCAACTTCATGAACATGAGAGTTCGCACACGAGAGCTCAGTCCCTCCATGAGGGACCTCAGTTGAAGCCCCTCAATCCCTGCCTCATTGCTGACTTACTTACCTCAAATGTGGCCCCAACAGACAAATTTCCCCAGTCCAACTTGCCTAGCCCTAGGTTCTGTGTTTTGAAAGACAACAAGAAGTCGCCACAGCCAGCAAAAACTGGGTTTCTTTTCAGGTTCATGGACCTACGATGTACATCACAATGACATAACCATTCAGCGAGGAGGACTTAGTTGGACGAGTACCTCGTGTGGGTAATTAACACATTACAGTCCTGACCCCACAACTGCCTTAGAAACTTACTCGACTGCAGTTAATTCTTTACCAGGTCCAGTCATTAATGCAGTTATTTGTCTTTCCTGGAGTGTGTGAACTGAACTGACTGACCTTGCATGGGATACGGGTATTTTAGTAGGAAAATCTGTTTAATATTAGCACATTTTTCAAGTGCTGCACAGGCCTTGACAAGATTATTTTTAACAGATGACACACAGCTATTTGAAAAGAAGATAAATGGGTTTTTGGCGCACAAAGCAGAGCACAAATATCTCATTTGGGTTAGTGGGAGGAGCAAAAGAAAAGAGGAGGCTGATTAGGAAAGGCAAACTGGAAAGTTAACCAACATACCATCATTTAGACACTTCTGTCACCCATGTGCAACTCCTAATCCTGGCATTAGGGCAGTCACGTGGATGTCTGGGTTTGCCTAATGAGCCAGATCTTCCCTTGCAATGAGCTAAGTGGACTTTCCTCTGGTGTCTAGGAGCACCTGGGCTGAGAAACCAGCTCTCAGTAAAGATGTTATGCATCAACTTCTGGGAGAAAAAGAAAGACACTTTAAATGAAAATTGCAAATCAAAACACTAAAAACAAAGGTGGACTTGTGCAGAAGTTATTCAGATGAGACACCCCACTGCCTCTGAGATGCATTATGGAGCATCATGCAGAAACATCCAAGTGTCAGCATTGTCTTGGCACTATTTGTGCCAAACCTGGATCAGACATTGGCTCATAATGCTCCCCAGCTCTTAGGTCGTGCATCACACAACATAGACCTGAACTCTCTACGACCATGGCCCAGGCAAGTCCTGACTCAAAAAGATAAAAAAAGGCTCATGCCTAAGTAAGAATTAACAGTACCATGAAAACACAATGCTTTCTGCATAGTTTGCAATTTGCCTAGATAGCAGCAGCAGCTGGCCTGGGTACATAGCAGTTGTGAACTGTAGACACCAGCCGAGAATCTGACCCTGAGAATTAAAAAAAAGGTAAAAAAAAAAAAAAAAGATGTTGGCAAAGACCCTTAATATTCACAAGATGAGGCACGGGTTTTGTGAAAGCTTCACACCAAGAAATCAGCCCGAGGCGTAGGAAATGTCAAGCTGAATGGCTGAAGTGTGGCAAAGTCACGTGTAACTTAAAAGAGGTTTGTAATGGAAAGGCAGAACAAACTACATGCTGTGTGTTATGCTCCATTGCCAAGGAACAGTCTGAGAGATCCCTGAATTTGGGCTCAAGTGCTCCAGGGCTATGGGGAGCTGTAACATAAAGAAGGGCAGCAGTCTGGCTCCTCATCTCACAGCACTGCATTGTGATACATGGGGCAGTGCTAAGAGGGAAAAGATGATGGATTTTCCCAGCCTACCCAGTAAATCTGCTCTTGTACTTACCAGCATCTTTTCAGAGATGTGCAAATTCCTTGAGGCCCAAAAGGTGAGCCAGGACTCCTGCAAGGGAAGGCTTTTTCTGATTTCCTTGCATTGCCCCTATCTTGGCCCACCCTCCTTCCAAATGAGATTTAAAACCAGAAACACAAATGTCTGTGAAGCAGCCAATGCAATCAGGCACCTGAAGTGCAAGACCTACAAGGAGAGCTTGAGGGAGCTGGGCTTATTTAAGGAGGGATCTAAAAGCAGCCTCCAAATATTTGAGGAACAATTATAAAGATGGGTAAAGCCAAGCTATTTTCTGTAGTGGCAAATACAATAGGCAATAGATAGTACTGTATTCATGGTTGTGTGGATGAGAGATCTACGGAGGTCCCTTTCTACCAGCACTTCTTGGACTGCATGAATAATATTGCTCTGGTTTTGTTTTGTTTTGAAAGTTAAAAGTGAACTTTTATTGAACACAACGAGAATCACTCTATCAAATTGGAAGTGGTTTCTTAGCAGACCTTATTTCTCTGTATTTCCCCTGCTATTTGTTTATCTGATGGATTTGATTGAAGTACTTTCACTGCTAATAGCCAGCATCTACTCCTACAGAGGTAAACTACCGCTGTAATTAATAATAGTGAAGTTAGTGCAATCATCTGAGCATGCATCTATCCATGAGAGGAGGTAGGCAATGCTGTATCCTTGAGAACCAAAGGCAAGGAGGTCACAGTCTGGCAGGATATTTTCAGGTGCAGATCCGGGACCCAAATGGTAATCTATACGCATTCAAATTCAGGAGGACCCAAGTGATGAAAAGTCTTCCAAGTGACATGTCCCCTGTTCCAGCCCTCAATGGCAGCACATCAAGGCAGTGCTTTTGACTTTCACCCACAGAAACACAACCACCACAAGTCAAGGACCAGCCAAATATTCCTCTAGTTGGCCATTAACAATCTGGGACTAACACAGGATGATTAACAGGACTTCACCAGCACTACATGGTGAAGGGATGAACTGTGAATACCTGAGACACCACATTGCAGAGCCACAGAGGTACCATTTCTCCTCCTAGCTGACTCCTGCACAACATCCCAGGTAAAGACTTCACCATAGCTTGAAAAAGGTGCGTTGCAGAAGTCTGGCACAGGACCTCATGCTGCAACAGCAGATAAAAGAACCAAATTTCTTTTTGTTATTATCACCGCAAGCCAGCAACAATAAATCATTCCAGTGGAGTGATTCTGTATTCATGTAGCTTCCCCACAGCTGTTCAACTTGGCGGATGAACTCAACCCCTCCTGTGATGTTTTGTCAGATTTCCACCCAGATGACAAACCTCTTCTCTTAGGAAACCTGCATAAACAAAAAATCGGGTCGCCTTTTATTGTCCTCTTCTTTTGTGCTTCTTAACGTGCAAAAAGACCATGCTCAGGGCAAAGATCTGGTGCAAAACCTCCGCTGTGCAGGAGGCAAAAAATGGGAATTGCAGACTGAAGAAAACAGAAGTGGAATAATATTCCAAAATTTCCCAAAAATATTACCAAACTCTTTCCGATTCAAGCCTGGCATTTATACCATTGACATGCATAAGTGACAGGCAAGGCAATTTTGCATACTATACTGAGGTGCAGAAGAAATTACTGCAGATAATTGCCCAGCCCACTCCACCATGGAGACCAATGTCAAACACCTAGGCTTTCCCTTTTGTTCCTCTCAGCTGCTTCTTATATTCCATTGCATCCCTGCCAATCATGCAGAAATGATGAATCTGAAGCAGCAGGCTCATAAATTCTGAGACTGGCTTAGAAATGATGAGAATTAATGTACCCCGGATTCTTTTCCATTGACTCCTTGGCACATTTAGACACACTCAGGACATATATTCTAGCTTTTTCAACATTCATGAGAGCTAAAATAAACATTTTTCTTTTTTCTTTCTTTTTTTTTTTTCCCCCAAGAGAGGGAGAAATGAAAACCCAGATATTCAGCTCCTGGAACTGGGTCTCTTAAGAAAAACGATAAACTTCATGACCTGCACAATAAAGTCATCAGAGTTGGCAATTGTCTGGACTTTATGTTTCAAAAGTCGTTGTTCTGTTCTCATTAACTTATTCTATCCGGTGTGACACATGGCTTCTCTGGAACGGAAAGAGGAGAAGGGAAGTAAATTATGAGAGTCCCTTTCCCCACCATAAACATCCTCTTTCTGTGTTTCCAGACACACCGTTTTGCTAGTGGCTCCTTCTTCTGCCTTCATTTGAGGTGCTGGAGGTCTCTGGATCAGCATTGTTTGGAAGGTGGTATATCAGTTGTCATAGCTCATGTTTCCACTCAGGGGTGATGGGTGATACTGGACTGCAGCACCCAAATTGCCCTTACTCCTCCAGGTCTCTTTATTCTTTGCATCTTTCAGTGGCAGGATGTTGTCCTTAGTTTGGAAGAAGAATGGATACCATTGGGCTCTGGGCTGAATTGCATCATCTGGGTTAAATAAAGCAATACTCCAAAAAAGCACAAGTCGTGTTCCCGTGATAGAACACAGTGAGATTTACATCAGATGACGAGATGGCTTTGCAACACCAAAGGCCCAGAGCCACTCAATATTAACTCGCCTTCACTTCCAAGAGTGCATTTGACTTCAGTGGAAATCAAGGGTTGAAATACCTTCCTGGAGGTGAGCCAAAATAGCTATTTTATCATGATCCCCTCTTGCTTGTCCCTGTAGAACTATAGGATTGCCGGGGGGCGGAGGGGGAGACGACGCATTTTCTTGTCACTGATGAAAAAGGAAATTATTTTAACTGGGCACTGAAAAAAAGAAACCCCTTTTCTCCCCATGGTAACAATAAAAAGTTCTCAGGCATTTCCTCATTGATACTACAGCATCAAGCAACCATTGGTGAGACTCCTTGGGTTCATAATCCAACAGCATTTGGCGTCATGCAGGTTCTGTGGATATCTTCCAGGTTTTTGCTACCACAAAGAGTCAGATCCCTGACCTAACGTCAAGGATGGTGATTAAGGAAACTATTTCTTAAAAGAGAATATATATTTTACACCTTTCTTGCTATAACTTAGCAGATCAACTAATTCCCCTACTTGGTTCTTGTGTACTGCTGATCGTACATGCCTTTTACCAGCCGGTACATAAGTAGCTGATCAATGTACGTTCTCGTTACTTGAACTAATGTTTCTTTATACAATGAGGGTCCCTAATATGTTGCATGTGGTTTCCATTTGGGGAATTTTGGGATCTTTTCCAGGAAGTTTCAGGTCATTACCTCAAACCTTCCTTAGCTGAAAAAGGATTGAGGTAATAACCCACAATATCCTCGAGGAGAACGGGAAAAGAAAAAAAGAAAAAGAGAGAAAGAAAAATTTCTGTAATGCATTGAAGACAAGAGAATGAAAATTGTGTGCAGGGTAGATAGAAGGAATGTGGCCTTTAGCCCTCCAGCAAAGGTGTCATAAAATGTGCCGTATTGAAGCAATATGTCAAACCGCAAGATCTTGGGCAGGAAAAGGAAACTGCACAAAACCGAAACTACTGGCATCATCGCAAAGTGGTGGGCCTGATCCCCAGCCCCTGATTGACTTTCACCTAGCAGAAACTGAACATTAATTAGTTAAGAGGTTTCATTAGAATAACGGCTGGCTTTTTAAGATGAAAGTGAAACAGAAAGTGCTAAGAAACCCCTTAAAAAGCTNAGCAAAGGTGTCATAAAATGTGCCGTATTGAAGCAATATGTCAAACCGCAAGATCTTGGGCAGGAAAAGGAAACTGCACAAAACCGAAACTACTGGCATCATCGCAAAGTGGTGGGCCTGATCCCCAGCCCCTGATTGACTTTCACCTAGCAGAAACTGAACATTAATTAGTTAAGAGGTTTCATTAGAATAACGGCTGGCTTTTTGAGATGAAAGCGAAACAGAAAGTGCTAAGAAACCCCTTAAAAAGCGTCCAACGTGATGGAGGTGGTTCAAAAAGATCAAAAGGAAGATCAATTTTAAGTCTAGCTTATCTGACTTTATTCTCCATCTCAGCCAACACTATACTTCAGTCTGCTATTCATTCCTTTTTCTTCTCCCCATCTGAAATTTGCTTTGGCTACAGAAATTACCATTTAGGGCTACTTTGTGTTTTCTGGTTGGGATCCAGCCATATACTGACCAAGATAACTGACCAAGATCACTGACCCCAGGCTTCAACCGAACCTATTCAGCACCTACATCCCTTTTCAAGGAGGGGAAAGAACTGCCTTGCAGGGTCTCAGGAGAGGGGAGGGAGATGGGTGCATGTTATATTTATAGCCCCAACACAGGCCAATGACTTTAAAACTGGGCTTTTCCAAAGTACTGAGCTCTGCCTGCTCCTCCTGTCTTCTCTTGGCGTTAGGAGTACTCAACAGTTTTAATGACCAACAGTGGGTGCCTGAGATGCCCTGGGTATTTTGTGAAGCTTTAGCTCAAAAAGTATCTGCAAAGCTTTTCAGGTGAGATCTGAAATTAGTTGAAAAGGTAGAGAATGAAGCCTCCCTGAATGGGAAACTCCGGGTGGAAAAGGCCGTATCAAAGCGGCTTTGGAAGTGGGTGAAACTATTGACTGTCAAATGATGGATGGTGTTATTGTCTTTTCTTGCCTTGTTTTCTTGTTGCTAGCCTGATAGAGTGAAAATGGTTTCTTTACTTCAGAAGTTGGCATGCTCCAATTGTTCTTCAGAGCACTGAAGCAACATCATGCCAACAGGTAAAGGGGGGTACTGATATTTACTCTGCAAGTCTCAGATTTCCAAAACTTTAAGGTGACTCTGGGTCTCTACATCAGAAGACTTTCTGAGGACCTTGTTTTGAGAAGTTGTTGAACAACCTGTCTTAGAAACAGGTCTCTTGTTATCTGCCCTCCCCAACCAAATCAGTCAAAATTCAGTTTGAAACCCTTTGCCTCTGGTTTTGTAAAGCAAAACATCACATACTGACAAGCACTGTCATCTTGTCTGTGACTCTGAAGTGATGGGAAGTGGCACATTGAACTCCGAAGCACTAGGGATCTTCACAATGCTAAATATTTGCAAAGATGCCTCTCCCTTCTCCACTCCTAGCCCACACCATCTTTACAGTTAATACATTTTCTTAACATCCATAAATAACTGATATAGCATTCCTGTCAAGCACCAACATCTTAGAGCTTTCTAAGACCTGAGGCAAAAGACAATGTTTTGTAACCAAGGGCAGCATGCATTTTCCTTCCACTTCTCATTCCTCCTGTATTTCAAAGTGCTGGTGTCATCACCTGCCAGGACTATCCAGTGGAGCCATCCAAAAAATCATGAGCCCACCCTAGGAAGTAATGAAATCAACACAAGATTCAGAAAGTGTTTCTGGGATGAGACACATCTCGCTTTTCCTTTGTCTTCTGGTTTCTACAGAGCATCAACGGACTGCAGACTGTGATTTTATACCTCTGGCATTTTGACTGCCTGGACGTCCATTTCTGTTTGAGCGATGAGTGATTCCCACAACTAGTTGCATTGATGACATCTCCAGAAGTTACTTTTATTGACAGAAAATCTTTTAAACAACTCCTTGCTTCTCATATAAGGCTCCTCTGCCCAGAAACACAAATAAAGTCACACGAAGGTCTGTATTCTCTTGAAATACAAGATGGAATTTCAGGACATCTCTGCACTTGCTCATCCTGGGCTTCAGAAACACTACAGAACAGCACTAAATTCACACATGAAAAAAATCTGAAAACAGCTAAAATAGTTTCCCAGATTGAGTACTGTGGTTTGTAGATTCGAAAAAAAAGAATATTTTGGGGGTGTGGGATATTCTATACCTTAGAGCAAAAGGAGCTTTTTCTGCATGCTGCACACTTTTAGAAAAAAAGAAAAAAAAAAAAGAAGCCTCTATCTCTGTTTCTGGATCCTTTCAGCAATCGTAATCAAATCCACACGATTTGGACTAATATCCAAAACCAGAAACATGCCAAAAAAGCCTGCAGACAGACCAGTTTAGATTAATAAACAGTTTTAGATCATAGTGTAACTCCAGGAGGGACTATTAGCTCATCTGACCTGTATATTGCAGGCTATTTAATGTTGCCCAGTTACCTGTATATTAAGCCCAATAATTTGTGTTTGACCGCAGCTCATCCTGAATAAAGAAACACATCTCTTTTCAGAGACGAGGGAGATATCTTCCACTTCCTTTGGTGTCTTTTCCCAGCACTAATCGCACTTACTTCCACACATCCATGCCTTAGAATTTGAATTTGTCATGCCTTGTTTATGAGACATCTGCTCACATTAGCTTTTCTATTTCTCCATTGCATGAGAGCCCCTGGCAACTTGTGTTCTCCTCTACAAGATACCTTACCTAGTAATCAAGTCACACTTCAATTTGTCTCTTGATGACTGAGCAGACTGAATATTTAAGTCTCTCACTGTAAGATATTTTCTTTTTTCTCTAGCTTTTTCAGCATCAGAAGCCTAAATTCTCTAATAATTTCAACCACCTCTAGAAGTCAGGCATCTACACTACATGAGTTGTCCAGGTCCTTTTTGGACAATGAGTTCAGCTCCAAATGGAATGATTTTTTTCCTCTGTGTGTGTCTGTCTTTAGTTGTATGGGACAAAAAACTTACCTGCGATGTGACTAAAGTCTTTTGGGACAAACCCCACTCCTGAGGCTTGGAGAAATCCCCTGAAGGCCTGCAAAAAACAGGTCATGAAGAAAATGCTTTGTAGAGAGAGATTTAAACCATTGAGCTGCTTGGCTACCCAGCACTAACTCTGGCAATGATCCTACAAATTTGATGTTCAAGAAAGAAAAACTGAAACAACTTGTCTCTTTGTCCTTTGGGGAGATAACTTGCTCACCAGCACACTTCCAGTTTCTTAGCTGGAAGGGAGCAAAGCTGTACATTTCTCTTCTCTCTTCTGAGACTCTTTCTGAGCCACATGCCACAACAGTTACTTCAAAAGTGGTTATCTGAATAATGTGCAAAAAAAGGAAATTATTTCTCCTGTCTTCCAGTCCTTCACCCCATCTCTTTCGCTTCTGCACCATTTTCCAATCTGCTTGACAGATGATGCATTTGAAAGAAAGTACCACAAAGAGTCCCACTACTTCTGTTGAAACTCCAGGAGGTCTTCAGACAACCAAAACCAATCCTGAACCAAATATAACTGGAATTGCAAGCCCCAGAAGTGCCTCAGTGTGGCCTAGTCAGAACTTTCCTCATGAACAAGGCAGCTTTGAGACAAGAACATGTTTGAGGACAGGTGTGAGCATAAAGAGGTGACTGCATAAAGGGGTGACTTCTTGACCAGGAAAGTCTTTGTGAAGTGAAGCATTGGAGGGCCACAGCTTCCCAATAACTTCTCCAGGCATTAGGGCCTGGATCTCGTGCTGAGAGCTACTCAGAGGTTTTGGTGCATCAACAAGAATCGCCAGCTGACATCTAACAGGTGGTATAAAAGCAAGGGGGAGACATGGAGCTTTCCAAACTCATGATCCTGAAAAACGTGCCCACTGGATTATCCCCAGTACACAATTCTCAAGGACTATAATTCTTCAGTCTCTCCTTCACAAGGTCAGACCATTGCAAGAAGACCCCTAAAGTTAACTCAGGATCCCTCCACCTTGAGAGGACCTATCCATCTGCCTCCACTCATCTAAAAATATTCTTAAACAATGTGCTTCCCTTAGTGGTCTGTGTAGCACAGTATTATTTCCTTCTTCATGTGTTTCTGCTCTTTCCCTGGTGTATCTCTCTATTTGTTTATTGAATTATCCTTTGAACTTGCTTCTGCTTCTTTTCAGAGACCTTCAAATTATTCTTTCTATGCTAATCTTCATTTTTTTTTCAGGCCCCATATTGGCCTGTGCTGCCCTTTAATCCTACTGAGACTTAACAACGATGAATTTAAATTGCAAACTCTTCCAACTATTTCTAGTTTTCTGCAGTAAAATTCTCCGTGTATTCTAAGATCACAATCATGATTCCTCTGGGCGTTTTATGTTCCCTCTGAGTCAGCTGAGCAGAGGTCAAGAACATTTAGCATTGCCTCTTCCAACATTTCATTCCTTCCATGCCTTGCAAATCCAGCAGTATTGTGATTCTTTGAGATGCTCTGCCTTCAGATCTTTCCTTTTGCTCTTATCTACAGCTTTAGACCAGACCTTGGCTATTACCCAAGTGGCACCATGCACAACTGCTTCTACTTCTCCACATCCTTGGTAGCAGTCAGCACCCTCTCTTGCTCTCTCCTGAGTTTCAGTTGATTTAAGTCATTCAACTTGCAGTCTCCTCTTATACTTCCTGTCATTTGAGTGCCATTTTCTTTTATGACTACAGTCTCAAAGGAGACTAGAAATAGGCCATAAACCATCATTCTTGGCACTTTGGTAGTTCCTTCAGTCCAAGTACTTGGCAAACAATAATCTAAGCTTCAGCATGAACGTCCTGTCCACTTACGTCAAGTAGAGTTTGCTGCAACATGAACTAACTTTCTGCTGTGGATATTTCAAACCTGTGTGCTATGACAAGAGCTGGCAGAACCTATCTGTATCGTTTAATATTTATACTGCTGCATTGGCCAGAAGTCCCTGTTAGGACCCATCCATGAGGATGTTTTGTGAACTTGGGCTTATCTGAAGCCTATTGAAATCAGACTCTTCCAGTGACGTTCAATGCTGGTTCCACAGACACTATAAAGCACAACAACAGATCCAGGGTGGGAGGCACAGGTATAGGTGCCTTTTCTTTCACTGGTCCCTAGCTTTCATTTACACAAGAGCAAGAATATTTAGCAGATAACCTCTCTTCCAACAGGGTACTTTGCTCTTGAAGGTCACCTGCTTATAAGTCTTGATTCAGCCATGAACGTTATAATGTGGGCTTAGAATAAGAGCTGCTGAATCTGGTAGCCTGGTACAGGTAAGATTGCTGTGACTCCGTGTCTCCGTGTTTCTTATGTCCAGCACATGCATGTATACACAGTACAAATGTATGTATATACATATATATGCATAAACATGTCTGGCCACACAGATCAACACAAATGGAGAAAACAGCACTCACACCAACAGAAATGGTGCCAGTGGCCTCGTCTTCTCTGACTAAACATGGTGAAACCCCATTGGTTGAAAATATCATAGAATCATAGAATAGCAGGTTGGAAGGGACATCAAGGATCATGAAGGACCATCANCTCTGGGCGTTTTATGTTCCCTCTGAGTCAGCTGAGCAGAGGTCAAGAACATTTAGCATTGCCTCTTCCAACATTTCATTCCTTCCATGCCTTGCAAATCCAGCAGTATTGTGATTCTTTGAGATGCTCTGCCTTCAGATCTTTCCTTTTGCTCTTATCTACAGCTTTAGACCAGACCTTGGCTATTACCCAAGTGGCACCATGCACAACTGCTTCTACTTCTCCACATCCTTGGTAGCAGTCAGCACCCTCTCTTGCTCTCTCCTGAGTTTCAGTTGATTTAAGTCATTCAACTTGCAGTCTCCTCTTATACTTCCTGTCATTTGAGTGCCATTTTCTTTTATGACTACAGTCTCAAAGGAGACTAGAAATAGGCCATAAACCATCATTCTTGGCACTTTGGTAGTTCCTTCAGTCCAAGTACTTGGCAAACAATAATCTAAGCTTCAGCATGAACGTCCTGTCCACTTACGTCAAGTAGAGTTTGCTGCAACATGAACTAACTTTCTGCTGTGGATATTTCAAACCTGTGTGCTATGACAAGAGCTGGCAGAACCTATCTGTATCGTTTAATATTTATACTGCTGCATTGGCCAGAAGTCCCTGTTAGGACCCATCCATGAGGATGTTTTGTGAACTTGGGCTTATCTGAAGCCTATTGAAATCAGACTCTTCCAGTGACGTTCAATGCTGGTTCCACAGACACTATAAAGCACAACAACAGATCCAGGGTGGGAGGCACAGGTATAGGTGCCTTTTCTTTCACTGGTCCCTAGCTTTCATTTACACAAGAGCAAGAATATTTAGCAGATAACCTCTCTTCCAACAGGGTACTTTGCTCTTGAAGGTCACCTGCTTATAAGTCTTGATTCAGCCATGAACGTTATAATGTGGGCTTAGAATAAGAGCTGCTGAATCTGGTAGCCTGGTACAGGTAAGATTGCTGTGACTCCGTGTCTCCGTGTTTCTTATGTCCAGCACATGCATGTATACACAGTACAAATGTATGTATATACATATATATGCATAAACATGTCTGGCCACACAGATCAACACAAATGGAGAAAACAGCACTCACACCAACAGAAATGGTGCCAGTGGCCTCGTCTTCTCTGACTAAACATGGTGAAACCCCATTGGTTGAAAATATCATAGAATCATAGAATAGCAGGTTGGAAGGGACATCAAGGATCATGAAGGACCATCAAACCTTTCTTGGCAAAAGCACGGTCTAGACAAGATGGGCCAGCATCCTGTCTGGATGAATCTTAGAAATGTCTGATGTTGGGGAATCCACCACTTCCCTGGGGAGATTATTTCAATGGCTGATTGTTGTCACTGCGAAAAATTTTCCTCTTGTGTCCAATCGGAATCTCCCCAGAGGTAATTTGTACCCATTACCCCTCTTCTTTTCCATGTGACTCCTTGTAAAAAGGGAGTCTCCATCTTCTTTGTAGCCACCCTTTAAGTACCAGAAGATGGTAATGAGGTCTCCCCTAAGCTTTCTTTTCTCAAGGCTGAACCAACCCAATTCTCTCAGCCTTTCCTCATATAGCAGGCTTCCCAGTCCTTTGATCTTCATATGTATGCATATACACTAGCCTTAGATGCTCAGTCCGCCCAGTAGCTGCCCCAGTCTCACAGTTGCCTCATGCACAGACACATGCATGGTAGCTAGTCCAAACCCATGGACTTACCAGCAGCTGACCACCAGACCTGAGGGTCTGCCCTGTAGCTGGCTTGGATTCCCAGTTCCCTCCAGATGCCTTGTTCTCTCCAATATCTGGCCCAACACTATGGCCACTACAATACTTGACTCCCAAGTCTCTTCTCCCTTGCTCCACCTTTGATCTTTCCCTTAAATGCTATGTAAGACTCTCACAAGCCCAAAGTGTTTTTTCCTCAGCATTTCATGAGTCCCATACACTGTAGGCAGCAACATCCCTCAGTCTACAAGGAGACCCTGTGTCTCCTCTCCTGGGGTTTTCACAGCAGGATCATGAGTTTCACATCAGAACCATGGGCTGGTATTCTGCCTTTGATATTCCTGGGAGCAGCAAACAGTCTGAGGTGCTCTAAGGGGGGTCCTGAGGTTTCTCCACCTGTGATGGTTCATCTGCTCTTCTGAGTTTACAAAGACGAATGTGGCAGGCATGTTGGTCACTGGTGGGCCGTGCAGAAGTTCATTGGGGTGGACAGACAGCAGGAAAAACCTACCTATGTGGGACAGTTTAACACAACTAGGACTGCACAGTCATCCTTGGAAGCAAAGCTCCGGGTACAATTTGCAGCCAACACTCTCCTCACCCTGCTGTCAGTAGTGCCAATCTCCATCACATGTCTGGCAATCACATTCACACAAATGAGATTTCTGCACATAAAATAAACTGAGTGAGAGATCCTCACTGTTGATAAAATCCCCAAACAAACAAAGAAACAAAGCATGGGAAAGAATTGTCTGGAACATCTGAAATGCAAGATCTTAGTTTTCTCTTGAAACTAAAATTTCCAGTCTTGGAAAAATCCGACAGAAACAGAAAGATTCCTCTAACCTTTGCAAAAATATATTCCCCTTTGCCAGTAAAAGCCATTCCTTCGCAGCACCATTTGGATAATTTGCCTCTACATCTTGTTCATCTGTCACCTCATAGGCTTCAGATTTTTTTGTGTTTTCATCACTGGTCTGTATATAAGAAAACGAGTGGGGGGAGAAAAAGGAGGCACAGATTTTGGCAGGAATCCCTGCCTGGAATGAATATAAAACTTTGTTTTATTTAAATGATCTGGTTGTGTGTGAGAGAGAGAGGGGAGAGAGAGAGAAGGGAAACAAATAAAGATAGTTTTTTAAAAAAGTGAGTGTGAAAGAAATTCCCCAGAGAGACAAATAAAGGACTTTTTTATTGCTAATAACACATGTTCTGGCATGTGCTTTGCACGTTGTTAACCCACCTTGAAATTGGTGAGTTTAGGTGTTGTTGGTTTAGGTTTGGGTTTTTTTGAAAAAGCTTTCTTCTGGCTTTTGAATTGCTGCAGTAGGGGAAAAAAAAATCATTTTTTAAAAAACCTGACACACACACAACAAAATCCCATCTTCCTTCTTGCTGTTTATTTGGAAACCCTGAAGGATAAGGGGGTGATTTCATTCTTTCCCCTTGTTATATTACTAAATGTCCCTGATGGACTGGGGTGGCTTTACACTGGCTGATGCATGTACATTTGGGCTAGACTAACAGGACGGATGGTTTCAGCAGCTGTCATCTTGGTGGTTACCGTTCACTTGACCTGGGTGGATCTGATCTCAAAAAGCAAAGCAGAATGGAATTTTATGAAAAAGGGGAATAAAATTCCAAAGGAAATAAAAAGGAAAGGTCAAATGCATTCTGGCATTAACTATGCTCCCCACTCATGTCTACCAACCGATAGTACATAACGTGCCAATTTGAGACAGGTATTTACCTAAACCTACACTTTGAGCACGCCCTGGACCAAGGAAGAATCAGAGCACGTGCCTAAATGTTGTCCTCAACATGGCCCAAATTTTTGTTACCTATTTCAAGTCAAGTGTTGTGGGATGGGGTAACGTAGCCCCTGCATGGGAGCGTGGTCAGTTGAGGGCCCTCACGTGCAGTCCAAATGGATCTCCAATATTAAAAAAAAGTAGGAAATTAAAACTCCGCCTCCCATCTCACGGTAAGATTTCCAGCATTACATTTCTGAAAAGTGATTATCTGTGCAGATTGATGGCTAAATGGCAAGAAAAATGTTTCGTGTGTTAGTGTTCCCCACTTTTTTGAAGTACAGGCTTTGAACAGGACATTACCAGTCCCTTCACACAACAGAAATAAGTCAGTTCTTCACCCAAAGCAGTTCTCACCAAACATCTCTGCACTCCCCAGAGCACACTCAGGCTGTAAATCTGGCATTCACTGCCATCTCCGTTCCTCCATTGCCATGTCCTTTTCTGATGCGTTAGAAGAGTGGCATCCAGACCTCTCACTGGCAGTGACCCCAGGTGACAAACCAAGCTCCTAGCCCATTCTGCCATCTGCTGACCATCTCCTTGCTGGACATTCAGTGCCCCTATACAATCTATAAGGTCCCAGAGTGGGACTTGCTTGCGCCCATCCAGGGAGCAGCTCCTGCCCCCTTTTTGCCAGCGCTGAACACATCGAGTCTCACCCAGAAGTATGTGGTCACCTCTGTCCCACCCCATGTTCTCTGGAGCTGCTTGGCAGCAGGGCAAGAAGTATGCCAGGCTGGGGACAGCATTCCAGTTTGGTCAAAGATTTTCTCATAGCCTTTGCTCAAACCCAAAAGCTTACAAAAATCTGGTCCAGGTGAGCCATGCAGTTGGTGGACTCCAGAAGCCTTGTATTCATTGCTCAGAGCAGGAAGGTTCAGATAAATATGCAGGAGGTTTCAGTGCTTTTCTGACCCTTACCACTTTCCCCCAAGCCTTTTTTGAGCTTTACCTTATACTACTTCACATCCTTCAGTCTAACTTTTCCCAGGCCCATAGGGATTTCCACAAGCAGGAGCTGCCAAACCAGGACGGTGCCTCTGTGATGATGACAAACATCTGGGAGAGCACTAAGGAAAGAGGCTGCCAAATTTTCCCTCTTGTGATTTGAGTGAGACTTGGCCTTCTCCCTACCATAACCCAGAGCTTTCTCTGGGTGGTGAAAGTAACCATAGACATTCAGACAGAACCCTGTCCTTTCTGCGCCCAAAGGTACCTAAACACTCAATGCTGCCGTCTCATTGAGTTTGAAATCACAGAAAAGCTGAGCTCAGAGATATCCAGCTCTTTTATAGAGCACTGCAGACCTGGACTTCATGAAGAACAATGACACTGATGTGCTGACTAGAGGGTCTCCATCCAGAGATACTGTATCCCCCAGCGGCAGTAAAGAAGCCTCTGACCCACCATATCTCCCAACCCACAACCTGAGACATTGCTGTCTCATATGCTGGACATGGAGTTACTGATGAATTTTAAGATATAGGAACACAAGGCAGAAGGGAATTTCTCCCCAAGAAGAAAAGGGAAATGGCCATCAGCCTTTCAACTCAGCTCTCCATGTCATACAACACAAGACCAAATGGGACACGGTGTAGCTTCTCTCCCACTTTACACAACCAGGTTTTCTAACATGGGAAGAGCACAGCAAAGAGCATGGTGTTCCTTCGTGCCAGGGGGAAGTCGTGGGGGCTGACTTGCTGTTGAGAGACAGCGATCCAGAAGCAGTGATTATTTTCACTTTGATGGTCTTGATTCTTGCATGGTTGTAAGATAGTTTTGCTCAGGAGACATCTCTGTCAGTTAAGAATTCTGTTGCACACACCAATGGACTCATTTTTGTGGGCATCACCTTTCACCCTCCCATCAAATACTATCCCATAAAGGTACCAAGAGCTACAAGCAGGCAGAGGAAGATTTTAACCTAACCCACCATCAAGTAGCTCAGTCTTTGAGCTGAAGAAGGGACTTTGGTTAATTGGGCTGTTCCTCAGCCATTATTTTGCAAGGGGATTTCTCAGTAATCCCTAACCTGGTATCTTATTCTGGGGCATGAGTGATGACTTGTGGCATTTTGCCCACCGAGCTGTTTGCAAATGACTTTCTGGAGAGGCAAAAGTCAAAGAGAAAAATCATTCTTCTCCATTTCTCGACAAGAAAAGCCAGGAAAAAAAAAAAAAAAAAAAAGCTGTGTGATTCTGTGATACTGTGACGTGATCAATGGAGAAACCTCTGCAGCGTTTTGTCAGGCTGGCTGGTGCTCAGCAGCCCCAGTGGATGCAGTGCAGCTACTGCCTTGTTATGTCTTAATTTTCTTCCTCCAGTCCAAGGCGGATGAAACACAGGGCTTCTCAAGCTGACAGACAGCCAAAGTGCTGCTTCTTCAACTGTTGGAAAAGTCTCTTATTAAAGCAAAAGCCATAGATTAGCCTCAGAAATTGTGAAACATTTCCAAAATCCTAATATGACCAAACCCAAGAGTTTGGTGTGGCTTTTGTAAGAGGTATAGCACAGTCATTTAATTTTTGACCTAGCTTGAGAATTGATCTGCCTCAAAACTGTTGTTTTGAGGTCTGGAGATCACTGTTTTCTGCCCAACCAAGAGGAAAACATTGTGTGTTTGAGAGATCTTCTCTGTTTTGGTGGATTCCTCAGCACAGCATTGAGTAAATTGTACAAATGGACCGCATACCATATTGTCTGCTGTCTAAGATAATGGCCATCCGTGTCTCAGGATTAGTCCCTCCATACTAAACTACATCCAGAGTCTACTGCAGCAAACCGAATTACCTTTCATCTTTGTGAATTCTCCACGTCACTTTTCACCTGTTCCAGCTGCAAAATGAAGCGTGGTAACTCCAGTCACTGTTTTTAGCCACAAATGAGTGCTGCACTAATGCAACACCTTATCCATTGCCACCACGCCGCATGAGATGCCCCTAAGAGAATTCTTTCTTACCATGACTTGTGTCACACGAGAGAGGGCTTTTCTTCTTTGCAGCTAGGAGATTTAACTCATCCGTGTCTGAACTAGAAGTTTCCATTTCGGTACATAAATTTAAGCCAAAAATGTGACTTGTCCCTTTCTAAATATCTCACGTGCAGCTCCTCACTGCGATCCCGTTGGTGAGGCAAGCATAATGTTCTTTTACTAGGGAGGAAACTGAGGCAGAAAAGGTAGAGAAAACTAAAGAAATTCTTGAAAATGCTCTAGAGTACTCAGTTCCTATTATTTCATTAGAGAGATCCTAAACCAAATGAAACCTGCTGGTTACTCAGCTCCTTTGAAGTTCAAGCCATGTCATGGGGGAGGGGGGGAGCTACATCTTAAGCTGTCAGCTTTGGAAATTTTTGCTTCATTGACACATTGATGGCTGAACTGGGAACTGTCAGAGCTAGCAGGAGTTCCTGACTCCCAGTATGATGTTGTACAGATCAGAGCATCCTGTATCTATTCTCCAGCCAAAGCAGCACACTCCCACCTCCCGCCCATCTGTCCACCCTTTGCAAGGCAACAGGAATCACTTGCAAATCTGAGCCTTGCATCTGGCCTCACCTACCTGGCTGACACCAATCAGACTGGAGTACTGACTCCCACACACCTATTTATGGCTGGAAAGGCAATTTTTCTAACCATCTCCAGTAAAGACACTGGTGAAAGTGAAACTGAATACAGAGCAGGTGATGATCATAACTGAATTCCCCCAGATGATACTATCTCATCTCACAGCCAGTAGCTTTTATTTGTTGGTGATGCTCTCCTTTCCTTCCTTTCCCCTGTAGATCAATAACCATGTCTTGTCCCTGTTTTCTCTTAGATGGAAGCCAGTTACCTGACTTCAGACACAAAGTACGTGTTTCCATCCTCACCTTTCCCCTATCCTGCCTCTTGCCTGTAGTGATCGTCCAGCCATTTGGCTACTGCATTTTCTGATTTTACACCACTGTGGCAACGATGACACTCCTATCACCAACACAGTCGCCACAAAAAAATTGGACAAGCATCTGAAGGACAGTAGCACAGAACTTTAGAAACTCATATAGCAAATACAGGGGAAATTTGAGGTGTTATATCAATGACTTAATATCTTTAAGGTGAATTTGGCAAGTTTTTTAAGGCTACTTACCTGTGCACTTGAATTCTGGCTTTCTTCCTCTCTTCATGTCTCCCAGGTATAGATATCACCTCATAAACATCTCACATCACCACAATTATTATTTTCATACAGCAAAACACCCGGAAGACATATGTGACCTCACACCTCAATTTCTGCAGGGATATTCATGCAATCAAGTTTTCATGCAGACTGAAGCACACATCAGGACAGCACTTAATGACGTGCACCAAGCACATTATCTCAAAGATGACCCACCTTATCATCTTGTTATCTTGCCCAGCTAAGTTCCTGGGTTCTGGTTCCTTGGCAGTAGCTGCTGAGATGCTAGGAGTTTCCTAGCTGAAGTTTGGCAGCCAGCAGCCCACCACCTGGTGCTACAGTGTCTCCAGTCATCTCAAATCTTATGCTTTGCTTGCATTGTTTCAAGCCAAACCTGATTTTAAAATTTGAGGTACCATTCTCTGTTACAAAACTGAGATGGTTCTTCTAATATAAAGGGGGAGGGAAACCTCTTTGCTCTCCCCAACCAGTCTTTGGGATTTGGGACATCTCTGGGGGCTCTAGAATTCTTCAGGCTAACGTCTGTGTAGTCTTCCATGGAGCACCCTGCCTGTGCAAGTCTGGTGGGGTATGGCACGGTGAAAAAGACGAGGTTCGCTAGGATCAGTCCTCCACCTCAAAGAAGTAGCCTTCTGGACCAGTTCAAGATGCAGATCGGAAAGATCTCTATTATGTGCAGAGTAAAGAAAAATCTCAGTGCCCACAGGCATTGCATTTTACCAGCTTGCTTATGCAGGGTGATGATAGAGACCAGGGTTAAAGGCCTAGGCTGAAAATCTTCATTTCATCAGGAAGTCATTAGTCAATAATAATTTGGAGGGAATGGAAGGAGACATTTCCAGCTAGAGATTCATGCAGGCAAACTGAGGTCCAAGATATTCCTGAGAAGGGCAAAAGGTAGATCACCTTCTGTCAGTATTGACAGCTGAGTAATTCATTGAATGTCAAAGATATCCCACTTGACTTTGGACTTTCCTTTGTCTTATCTGCAAATTCAGTGTCTACCAGAGGGGCTTTTTTGTCTAACAGGGTTGTTGCAATGGGGGCTCATGCCTTACAGGTGATGGCCAGAGGCGTTGATTGAAGAGACACAGCAAGAGGTGGGTGCTGGGACATTCTCTGCTGCTGACACTGCCCAGCCAAGGATTGTGCTCAAAACTTCACTTTGATCTACCAGACCTCTGCACTTTCCAAAATTACTGACGACTTGCCATTTTTGCAATTGATTTGCTGATTATTTCCTCTTGGTCCAAACAAGAACAAATGATAGGGGGAACTAAGTTCAACCTGGATATGTATGACCCATCATCTGCTTCCACCAGAGACCAACTTGCCCCCAGGAATTAAAACGTGCAGAGGAGGCCAGCTGGTGAAAACTGAAAAGCTCCCTGGAGAACTCTTGCCTGCCCAACTTTCTTTTTTCTTTTTTTCCCTTGTTTTTGTTGCTAAAGGTACAGTCTCACCACACACTTGGTCTCCTGTAGCTGAGCCTTTCCTCCAGAGCCGCATTAAGCAGCTCTTGGAGAATCCATCCCAGCAGTTTTTTATGTCCCTCCTTTTGTAGGCTGTAACACGGGAGAGGTGGGGCGGGGGAGGTTTCCCATCAAAATATCCTCTGTCAAATGCACTTCACATGTAACTTTGCTGACACAAATCAGGGCTGGAGGAATGTCATTAAAGTCAATCCTTTTGTCTGGAAGGGGAAATCCAATAAATTCTCCAGCAGCTGGGCTTGGTGTTCAAGGATGATTTTTCTTCTGTCTTTGCTTGAAATATCAGCCACTCTTCCAGCTCCGTTCCAGTCCAACAACAATCTTTTCCTTTTACATCTTCTTCTGTTCCTTTCATGTTTTCTTTCAGAGGAAAAAGTAGCAAACAAACAAACAAACAAAAGTCCTTTGGAGTGTAATTGATGGACCCAAATTATTTAATTTGGTCCGGAAACCTACTGAAAAGAAAAGCTCAAAAAGATAACAACTAAATTGGCATTGACCCTTGTAAATAGCTTAGCTGGAACAAGGGCAAAGCAAGATTGGCAAACACAGTCTCTTTGATGTTAGCTGAGGGTCTGTCAAACTCGCGTCATGTCATCTTTCTGTAAAATATGTGAACAGACCACACAAGTACCAGGAGGGCCAAAGGATGGCAGGGGATTAACTGCAAGCGACCAGCCAGGATCACTGATTTACACTCAGCAGCCTTAGCTGTGCACTGCAGTGCAGAAATGTGAGCCGTGAGCACTCACAGGTTATTAGAAGGGACCAAACAAACCCCCTCACACAGAAGACCTCATTCTTTAATTACATGACAAGAGAAGTGACATAAGCCTATTATTTGATTTTAAGATCCTGTTCCCAGCTATATCAGATGCATTTGTTCTGAGACGATTGACCATTTCTGTACTCAGCTTTGCCAGCTCTTCTTTGCACCTGGAGTGCTCTGTCATTAGCAGTTTTGAGACTTCAATTCAGCCAAGATTTAAAAGTTTTCAAAGGGCCAATCTCACAACAAAGATGTTTTTAAAATAGATACATTCTGGACTATCAACAAAATGTTTAAAGTTTAAAGTTTAAATGTTTAAAGGTAATGTTAAATGTTTATCAAAAAAATGTTTTAAGGGGAATATTCCCTTTTGCATTTTGCAATGCTTGTTTCACATTTTTCGACCCACAAGGGGAATGCAGGATGATCACCACCAGTTTTGTGCTGGTCAGTTTCCAGTCGCCTTCACTTTCATTTATATTCAATTTCCACATTGTTTTCTACAGTTTCTCATAGGCTGGCTTACAAACATGAGCTCTGAAATTGCAAACAATGAAGAAAGAACCACTGATATACATTAAAAAATAATAGCAATATTATAAATGCCCGTTTTTTCTAGGGCTATAGTGACTTCAGATAGTACAGAAACACCTCAGCTGTTCAGTGACCACACTATGCCGGCAGTGCCCTGGAGAGCAGCACTCTTGTGTTCCTCCTGCTATGGAAGCTTTTTCCCACCTCCTCCCCACTGATTCCCTGGGGCCACCACAACAATTTGTGCCATTGCAAGGATTGATATTCCTGCAAAACAGCTCAGGAAGAGTTGTTTTAATTTAAATTCAGTTTGGTTGCCTGACCTGGTGCAACACCCAGAATTTCTGAGGCAGGAGGTGGTGAGTTACCTTTTCCCCATGGTGGTGACAGCTTGTGACAGCTCATCACGTTCGTTGAAATGTGGCCTTAAAACCTTCCAGGATATGAAGGACTCTGTTATCCTTGTTCTCTAGGACAACACAGAGAAAGGATCAGATGATGGTTACACCATGGAGACATTTAAACACAAGTTCACAGAGCAGCCCCTGAAGTGGGACACATGAATCAAAACCTCTTGTATGGATTCAAAACCTCTTGCAGGATTCATCCTGCTCTACTGGGTTGTTTGGGATAGGCAGGCAGCTGCTCAAGGCTTCTTCTGGAGTTGCTGGGAAGACAGACCCTTCCAGAGGGCCTTGGTTGGGATGACTGGCCAAGAGCTCACATACTCCATGCAAAGAAGAAATGAATCCAATTTACTCCCAGACATGCTGCAATTATTCTGAAAAAGGGTTGCACCTGCCCTGGTCCCAAAAAGTATCTTCTCCCCCCAAACCAACTCTGCCTATGGATTTGCTAGATGAAGGAAAAAGCATATCAGGGCAATCTAGCAGAAATATGCCATAATCATGTAAATACATGTGTAAATATATATAAAAAAGCCACATCAATAAGAAATAATGTAACTAGTCTCCGTAGCCAGCAAGCCTGTGATGATTCATAGCCGTCACTTCCCTCCCTTGCCCCACTGCCCCCACAATTTGCTAAAGCCCCAGTGGTCATTATTCACTGCAAACTACACAGCTGGATAAACTCAGTGATCAGACAGGTCTTTCCTATTTCTAATGGGAATCCTGCCTGAACTCTGGCCTGCCTGGGTAGCCCTGGGAGAAATTAGCTGATTAAAAATGTCCAGGGGGAGCTGCAAATGGGAAGAGTTTTATTATTCTAAAATACAATTGGCAACACATCGTGTTAGTGAGTTATCACAAGATACTGCATGACCAGAATATTTCATTAAGGCATCTCCTTCCTCCGATTCATTGTCTGCCCCAGGTTTTACACACCCTGAGCTGGGGGGAGCGGCGTGTCTCCAGCCAAGTCCCTGGGAAAGTCAGGCTGCACCTTCTGATCTTCAGCTCTAGGGCAGTATTTGCCTTCCCTTTGCCTCAAGTACAGTGAGTTTGTTTTTATGTGTGCTGCCCCCTCTCTGCTCAGTCTGTTTTCCTTTCAGTGGAAAGAACGCTCTTAACTCCTAAAATAGTAGAGCTGAGATCTGGCATGCTTTGCCGGCAAGCGCCTTCACTGTCACTCTGGGGGAATTCATTGCGGTGAAATCCATCTTACTCAGCTTTCCAGCCCCACGCCTGCAGACATCTCCATCTGAGCTGCATAGCCCGTGCTCCCCAGACGTTAGAGTCAAGAGAGGAAAACAGGCACTTCTGAGGTGCAATTCATCTCAGCCTCATGTAGACATTTCTATTAGGTCAGAACCATGCTCTGTTTCTCTTCACTGGCTATAAAGGGAGCCTGGGGTGACTAGCTTGCATGGAGGCCTCTTTCATGTAGATGCCTATGTTAGGGGAGATTAATTTTGTCCTGTAAGTCAGTTTGCATAGAAGTCAGGCACCCAGTTTTATGTCAGAGCTTTCATTTTGGAGTATTACCTGCAATTTTTGCTTTTCTTTGTCCCTCTCTTGCAGCAGCTGAAGAAGGGCTCTGACAGCAGTTGATCAACTCTGTAATTTTGATAAACCTTAACAACATCAGGCCCTGTTGACATCTGCTTTCGTGACTCATCCCTGGTATTTTGCCCCATCCCTGGAAACATTCAGGGTCATGTTGGACAGGGCTTTGAGCAACCTGATCTAGTTGAAGGTGTCCCTGCTTATTGCAGGGGGGGTTGGACTAGATAACATTTAAAGCTTCCTTCCCACCCAAATTATTCCATTCTATGATTTTATGAATCACAGCAAGTGCAACAACCCTACTGGGTCAAGGAAAAGTCGTGCTGCAGATGACTTCTGCAGAAAGCTACCGTGTCTCTCAAGAAAACCAGGCCATGTACAGGCAATGATAATACTCTGCTTCGCGTGTATGTATGTTAGGGATTAGATGTCCTCTGACATATCATCAGCTCAGTAATGACAAGGTGTAAATGTCGTCAACCTGGACCACAGAGCTCTGGGTCTTTTAACATAGCTCTAGTGGCCTGCAAAAACCAAATGGAAGAAGATACAGGCAGAGTGAAATTCATAGACACACAGTGCTAAACCAAAACACCACCATGCTGCTAATGCAGATGTCAAAACAAAGAATGAGCTCTGGGATTAATCTTTTGCCAGTTTAGTGCAAACAATTTAGCTCATGGAAATTGAGGAAGGAAGTCTAGCTTCAAACACGTACAGAAAATGAGTGGGAATGTGGACGACATCCAGCTCTTTTGAACTTGGTTGAGATTAAGAAAATGAGGGACTGATAGTCACTGGTTAGCTATGGAAGACAGTGGTACATCTCTCCCAGAGCTGCTCATCCAGCAGATCTGACTGGTGCAGTAAAACATCTCTTCTTGTCTTGGTGATAAAACAGAAAACAAGGGAAGGACCATGAAAGGGTGTTTAACATGAGCATATACATCACCCCGATCTAGGTCTCTGATACATGCACTCCTTTTTCTGTCAAAGAAGGAAAGAAACTTGGGGGTGTCTGGATAGAGGAAATTGCCGAGGGGATCTTATTGGGTGTTTCTTGGACAACGAAAGAGCAACTGACAACATCTACCTGGACTTATGCAAAGCATCTGACACTGTGCCACATGACATCCTTGTCTCTAAATTGAAGAGACATGGACTTGACAGATGGACCACTCACTGGATAAGGAACTGGATGGTCGCACTCAAAGAGTTGCAGTCAATGGCTCCATGTCCAAGTGGAGACAAGTGACAAGTGGCATTCCTTGGGAGTCGGTATTGGGACCAGCGCTGTTTAACATCTTTGTCAGAGACAAGGGCAGTGAGATCGAGTGCACCCTCAGCAAATTTGCCGACGACACCAAGCTGTGTGCTGTGGTCAACATGCTGGAAGGAAGGGAAGGTACCCAGAGGGACGTTGACAGGCTTAAGAGGTGGGCTGTGCAAACTGGATGAAGTTTAACAATGCCAAGTGCAAGGCCTACAAGAGAGGTGGAGGGGGACTTTTTACAAGGGCATGGAGTGATAGGGCGAGAGGTAACAGTTTTAAACTGAAAGAGGGGAGATTTAGATGAGATATCAGGAAGAAATTCTTCACGACGAGGGTGGTGAGACCCTGGCACAGGTTGCCCAGAGAAGCTGTGGATGTCCCCTCCCTGGAAGTGTTCAAGGCCAGGTTGGATGGGGCTTGGAGAACCTGGTGTGCTGGAAGGTGTCCCTGCCAATGGCAGAGGGGTTGGAACGAGATGGTCTTTAAGGCCCCTTGCAAGTCAAACCATTCTGATTCTATGATGAATCTTCTTGGGAATAATTTTTAATCTTGTTTCCAGAAGTCCAGTGTGTTTGCCTCTGCTGGTGGTAGTAGACACACCTCTGGAGAAGCACAGTGGGATTTTAATCCATTGGTTAGTCAAGGATTTTATTCAACTCCAGAGCTGATCATGCTGGCCCTTCTGCCCAAGACTTCAGCAGCTGTGTCAGTAAGATAAAAGTAAGTCATTAAGGCAGAAATTTTCTAGACCTTGATCTCCTCTCCCACTAGCATAAGGACAGCTACGAGCGTGCCCAAATGACCACTGACAAGTAAACCTCATGTGGATGGGAAGTTCTGTGAGGAAGTCAGGAGTATGGGAAAAAGCTTGAAACGATGGTAGCACAGTCCTGCGGGTTAAAAGGCTAATCTGGCTTCTGCATCAGGCTCCTTGTGTGACCCTTGGAGAAGTCAATTACTCTTTCTATTTCTTAGTTCCCTCTTTGCAAAGCAGAAGGAACTCTGTCTGTCTGGGCAATCGCAAGTTCTTCAGGACAAGGACTCTCTTGTTACCCAAGTAAGTTCAGGTACCACAGAGCCTTGATGTCAGCTCACGTTTCTAAACAAAAGTGGCATGCAAAAATAAAGAACTTATATACCCAAGTGGCACAACAATTGAGAAATACCTCAGTCTGAAGTTACAGCAACCAACCCTTGCTTCAGAAGTTGAAAAACAATTGCACACTGCTGTCAGGCCTCAGGGCAAGACACAAGTAAATCAATACCTTTTCACTGCACTTTTGGGGTGGTTCAGCCACTGAAGTCAATGCTGGTCATTCTAACCATGAAGAAGGTCCCTTTGTTTACCATATAAGTGCTGTGACAGATTCTGTACCAACTCAGTGCCTAGTCCACAACCTCACAATCAAAGAAACAAAAAAGACAGAGGACTTCATGTGCTTGGTTCTTTGCCCTAAACTCAGCTCCATGCCTTGTATTCTGTCAGATGTTTTTCGAACTTGGTATTAAAAGTTCTAACCAAGAGTTTGCACCTTCTCCAGGCAAGCAAGTTTTTATTCTCACACATATCGGCTCTAGTGAGCGAATTCTTGGGTGTTTGTAAACTGAGCCCTCAAGATGTGCAAATACGCTACAAATAATGTTAAATGCTTGTTCCTGGGGCATGACAGTCACATGTGGACAAACTTGCAGCTCCATGGCATGACAGCTATGTGTTAGCTGCAGAGTAAATGAAGTCTCATTGTGACAAGCTAACTGTTCCTAGATGGATTTGTCCTCTGTTCACCTGTCGTCTGCTTTTCCTCCCTCTGGTAAACTACCTTGTAATCTTTCTGGGATAAGGACTGCCTTTAGCAGGAGTCTGTGCAAGGCCCAGCCTATTTGTAGTCATATCCCTGCTTAGGGCTATTTGGTGCTACTGTAACATAAATAATACCCTCTTTATTAACAAACAGATAAGAAGTTCCCTAGGTCCTAGTTCGCTTGAACTATATCCCAGTTCAGGAATTATCTCACAGGTGAGCTCCCTTTCCAATCACATATGGTCCTGCCAGCAACTCCCACAGTTACTTACACATGAAAATAATATTAGGAAAACATTTACTGTAAGCTTGAGCTTAATTTAGTAGAATTTAGCAGCTGGAAATAACAAGGAGGAGCCAGCACCTTGCATAGAGCCAGCACTGCACAGACCACCAGCAAGTGCTCCACAGACCTCAGTTTGGAAAGTGATGAGACAGATGGAAGTAATTATTTTGTTTTGAACAAAATACCATCTGGGGCCAACATTTGCTGTCTGTTACTTCTGAGTAAATCCAGAGAAACTCCATCGTGTTCCTTAATAATCAGTCCTGGGACCAATCTTATTAAATATTTTCCTTAATGAACTTGGCAGAAAAAAGTAGGCGTCTGGTCACGAGATGTGCTGATGACACAAACTTGAGTGATTGCATTGCTATTGCAGAGGAGAACAAGAATATGATATGGGAAGAGCTGGATGACCTTGAAGGAAGGCTGAGTGAGAGAAATGGGTGGATTTTAACAGTAACGAAGAGTAAGAGACTGCATTCAGAGATGAAGAGGGAAGCTCATTTGTTGGAGGTAACAGTAAAGGAAAAAGGACCCGAATTAGTTTATCTGAGCACAGTGGCCTTAAAAGAACAACTCCAGTTGTAATGTATCCCAGGCAAAATGTTTCCAATAGAGATTGTGAAGTCTTAATACCATTGCACAGAGAGCAGCTGAGACATCATCTAAACTGCTATGTAGTTCTGGTTACTCAAATTCAAGCAAGATAAGTTCAAAGTTGAAGACTTGCAAAAGGATCAGAGAGTGCATATCATGAAAGCTGAACAGCTTAGTTTGTTCAGCTGAGAAAAACAAACAGATGCATAGACTACATCTGTACTAGTAAATTAAATATTCCCAAGATGGTTCTCTGAAACCGAGGTCCACCATGAAGGAATAAACCATGTCCAGGGTGGTTATATCCACTCTGCTGCTGAGCAGCCCATCACCCACGCTGACTCCAGGACCATCCTGAGCATTACTTGAGAGCATCCCCGTTGGCACAAGCCGAAACTTTGCCATTGATGTTCCATCAACTGAACTGTCATGACAGAGTATTCCTGGCAGTGCTTACATCAAGAGAGAAACATGAGTAAAGGAGAAAAAACATTCAAGCTGAAGGAAAAGTTGGCACAGAAAGAAGCAGCTGTGACATAGACTTGAGCAAGTTTCAGGTAGAAATTAAAGACGAGGTTTTGTCCTCCTGTATTTAGGTGTGCACATCTGTATACACCTGCATTGGAGAGAAGGGAACCCAACCATGGGGTGACCATTTCACTTTAAGGTGGTGCCTAGGCTACACCATCAAGTCAATTGCCTTCTGGAGCTACTTACTTCTGTCCTTTGGTACCAAACGCCACAAGTGAGACTTCCACATCTCATTTATAGGTATCTGTGCTAGGGGAAATGAATCTCACCTTAGCTGTTTCCCAAGTAACCAGGGAGGCAAATTCTGGAGCAGACTTCTAAGGCATTCAGGGAGTACACGCAGACACTTGTCAGCATTTGCCTTCTGGAAGGGCATCAACACCCAAGAAACACGGTATCTGAGACTGAGGAAGACATCCCAACCAATGGCAATTGATGTAATCTTTGGAGCTACACTGATTTACAACAGAAATAATCTTGTTCATCATCGTTTCTGTGACCACAAAAAATGGACCCTTTTTCTTCAAAACACATTGCCTTGTACATGAGTGTGACTTTTTGTGTTTCACTGGTGCGACTCCACTGATTTTAGCAAAACTACTCATTATTAATACTTGCACAGTAAAAGAATCAAAAATCAAAATTACAATCATTAACTCCAAAACATATTCTTCTGTTTAAAAACTCCTTGTCCAAGTAATACAGTGACAAAACAGAGAAGTTCAGGAAGTATCTGACATGCATCAGAGAGCTACTGGAACCATAAAGATATTGAATGATCTTCTCAGATGGGACATGTGAGCCCCTAAGTAATTGAATCTTCACTTCTTGCTGCACGTTGTGGAGTGTGCAGAGTTAAATAACAACATGCACAGACAAGAGACTCAGACCAAGATCACCATGACAGACTGCCTCCTAAATTATGAATAACTACATGCAGCAGTGATTAGGGGCACAAGAATTAGGGAGCCACTGTAGGCCAACCATAGAAGGCTGACCATATCCTGGGCTGCATCAAAAGAAGCATGACCAGCAGGTCAAGGGAGGGGATTCCCCCCTCTACTCTGCTCTGGTGAGACCCCCCTGCAAGTGCTGCATCCAGCTCTGGGGCCTCCAAGATAAGAAGGACATGGACCTGTTGGAGTGGGTCAGAAGAGGCCACAAAGATGGTCAGGGGGCTGGAGCACCTCTCCTGTGATGATAAGCTGAGAGAGTTGGGGTTGTTCAGTGTGGAGAAGGGAAGGCTCTGGGGACACTTTCCAGGAGCTTTCCAGTACCTGGAGGGGCCTAGAAGAGAGCTGGAGGGGCTTCTGACAAGGGCGTGGAGTGATAGGAGGAGGGGTAATGATTTTAAACTGAAAGAGGGTGGATTTAGATGAGATATTAGGAAGAAAATCTTCATGACAAGGGTGATGAAACCCTGGCACAGGTTGCCCAGAGAAGCTGTGGATGCTCCCTCCCTGGAAGTGTTTGAGGCCAGGTTGGATGGGGCTTGGAGAACCTGGTCTGGTGGAAGGGGTCCCTGCCCATGGCAGGTGGTTGGAAAGAGATGGTGTTTAAGGTCCCTTCCAACCCAAACCATTCTGTGATTCCATGATTCTATGCAGTAAGTACTGCATAGACACACACACACACAACTTCTCCTGTCTACGTATATATTTATATATGGCTGCAGGGGTAACACACAAAGCACACACAAACAGATGTATGTGTATCCTTTGATCATCTGTTTGCTTTTCTCAGAGCTATTCAGCCTCAGCTGCACTTGATTTAACTGCAGTCAAGCTCTGATGACATGCACGTTAAATCCTTGCCTTACAAGACTAGGGGAAGAAACAACATTAATGAACACACTGATTTCCAAGCTGTACAGCACAATGGTCCTTCTTCTTTTCAAGTTGTTTCATCTTCATTTCAGCCTTGCAACATCTTGCCTTTCAGACTTATCCCTTAGCTTGATACAGTGAATTGACATTTTTTTGCAAGTGTTCCGAGTTTATAATCGAGGGTCCAGCGGAGAGAAAAGAGACAACGATGATTAGCACATGCACCATGTGCCTCAGTGCAGGAAACAGGAGGGATGTTGTGTTCAATGGTGCAACTTCTTAGTGCAATGTGTGCTTCATCTGTCTCTTGCTGCAGTACAGTTTCTTCTGCTAACTCCTCTGTGCTTTGATGATTTGGTTGGGTTTATTTGCTTTCCTGCCAACGTTGCTTGAGAGGTAGGGTTTCCAGCTCTACTGCTCCTGGGCAGTCGTGCCGCATGAACTGCTCAATGTCATTAGTGTCTGAGTTATGAAGGCATTTTGCTTTGAGGTAATACAGCCATATGGGTTGCCTGAGACAAGCAGCATCATTTCCAGCTCTGGAGCTGATCCACAGCATGACTTCTATGGGGCCAGACAGCTAAAGTTAGCTCTTTGCTGTCCTACATGTCAAGGTTTCTAGTCCCTCCAGGCTTCAAGAATTGCATAAATGGGACTCTGGAAATTCCTTCATACGGAGTCAAGGTGGGATAAGTCTTAGATTTGCAGATGCATGGAAGGGAAGTTGAAAAGCCCATAAATGGTATTCCCAAGACCTGCCTTGGGCCAGTCCTCCTGGACTCTCAGATTTCCTACAACAGGAGATGAGAACCTTGTATCTTCTGGATTTACATTTTCCAGACAATCTGCTACCATGAGACTGCCAGGCTGCTCTCCCTATCCCTTCAAATTTGGGAAGTCAATGGACCCTAAGGCTGTGAAAGCAACAGCCTATGACTATGGGGCAATTTGCATGGCTGTGAAAGCTGCAAGAGCCCCTGGCAGCTGAGAGCCTTTCCAAAACACCTGTGGACAGGACTGACTATGTCTGGGTATTTTACTTCAGGGTTACTTTGCATGACAAAGAGAAAGCTCAATGTGTTCAAGCTCGCTACTAGTGTAAATTATTTCTTGTATCAACATGGCCTATCGAGAAACAAGCTTTGTGTCTCTCATTTCCTGGGTCACCCTTTTTATCTCATGTTCACCAAATGGAAACCCAAGCGAGATTTTGTAACTATCATTTACCAGAGTTTGGACAATATAGAAAGACTTGATACTTCCGTTCCACCTTGAGAAAGCTGCCTTCATATTTGGCTATCCCAGCAGTGGAACAAGACTAGTTCCAAGTGGATACATCATTCCCACAATATACGGCTGCTGACAAGCCGTGAGACTGAGCTGAATATTTCAAAGCCCTCAGTCTGGACTAGGACACTGTGCTGAGGTTGTATAGTGCTGGCTAGACATCTGGGGATGCAGTAACTGGGGATCATGACATGAGCTGTCATTCAATGCTCTCCAAAAGGTCACTGAGATAAGTGTTTACCCCCTCTATCCCTAGCAACAATATTTCTGCACTGTATTTTAGATGGTGAGTCCTTATTTCAGGAGTTTGTTAGAAGCAGGTAGGCTGTTCTGCATTCCTGCAACCCCAGAGGTCCGACTAATGGGAATGACCATGCTGGGGCAAGACTAAGTCATTTGGAAAGCATGCAGAAAGCTTGTTAACACCTACCTAGCACATTGTCTGCATCTCTTTCTGCACTCTTCAATCTCCAGTGCAAAAACAAATAAACAAAACCACACCCTGTATCATTAAAAACTCAACAATGTCAGTAGTAGCATCTCAGGACCCGACTGGAAAAGTTTTTCTTCTCCTGTGGGATTCAGCTCTCTGTTATGTTACCCAACTTGTAGTCCAGCAGTTCTTCAGAAGCAGGTTCAGGCTTTCTGGTGCAAAGGCCCATATCCAACACAAATATACTGAGTGCAAGAGTGAAGCAGATGAGTGCTAGAGGGCTATGGTCTTCCCACGTGTTCACTTGGGCAGTTCAAACACAGTTCCCGAAACCACAGTCCCCAGGGACATTCCTCTCTCTGCAAGGGAATGTGCTTGTTGAGCCAGGGAGAGAAGAAGCTTTCTCAGAAATGAAACAGGTTGTTCTCCAGCACTTAGAGGGAGGGATAAAGGCCCCTAATACTGCCCTCAGTCCAGGTAACATGTCTCCTGGCCATCAGACTTGTCTGGAGACCAGCACCTCAGCTTCTGAACCACTCTGACCTGGGGTCCAGCCTAGGAGTGATTGCGGGCAGAGCCACCTTGGCATCCCGCTGCTCAAGACCTCTTCAGCAACTGATCCCAGAAAAAAAATCCTCAATAGGTCTGGGACTGTTCTACCTTCCTGCAATTGTGCACCACAACACAGTGCTGGCCTTAAGCATAAAGAGTCCAAATAATAGCTTGGAGGTTCACATCTCTAAGGTCCAGGGAACCCTTCTACTCATCCAACTGCTACATACCAGCCATTTTGTGGTGGCTACAACATGGCCTTTCATGAACTTTGAGCTAAGAACATGAACAAGCATCTGTGCTGGAGCCAACAGCATATGCTAGGATCTGGGAGAGTGGTGGTGTGCACTGGGGAAGGGAAGAAGATAGGGAAGTACAGGCCCTGAATGTAGAAGACAGTAATAGGAATAATGCAGGGACAGAAGAATAAGGCAGGGACAGAAGATAAAGGCTCAAACAGATCACTAAAAAGAGTTTTTAGGAGGGAAAAATTAAAAAATGAAATTAAATTAAATTACCTGAAATGATAATAAGAAAAAGGGAATCTGCTTCTGTTAGATGGGGAGTGTCTCAACCCAAAAGGCTGCCCGTGGCATAGATGCTTCCTAGCAGCATCCCAATTCCACAGCCCACATGCTGCAGGATTTATGGGTCCACACTGAGCAATCCAATAGCTACAGCTACTTGGCTCCATGAAATAAGCTAGAGACAGTTTTCCAACCCCAAGTACAACCGGCATAACATGTCTCATGTCCATACAGTTGAACTTTCTTACCTTCCATCTCAGGTAACTTGGTGCTGTGTCCCGGCTTACTGGGCCAGTCTCCTGAGCCTGAAACTTCTTACTGGCTTGAGGGTCATGGCCAGGCTTTCTTCAGTCTCCTTGCAAATCCACTGATTAATTAGATTGCCCTGGAACTTGAAATCCCCTTCTCCCACATGGACATGTCCTTTCTGGACTGCAGCTAAACACTTCAGGGATGCCTGATAAGAACAGCACATAGGATAGATACCTGCTAAGATAGCTTTTGCAAAGGGTCCCTGAAAACACCGTTACTCTGGTTGCCTCCTTGGTGACTTACAACACTTCACTCACTACCACAGGACAAACAGACAGCAGCTCCTGTAAGCCAGGAAGACAGAGTCACTCACCAGCCTTTGCGCTGTGCATTGAACATCTGGTTGTTGATAAGAAAATGAATAAGCTAGAGGGCTGATGTGAACCAGATTGTTTGCACTCCATCCAAAAATTCCTCTGCAAGCTTCCAGTATCGACATTTGGCTTGTCTTTCACACATAGCCTCTCCGGGCACTTTCTGGGAAACCAGGAGAAATACAGATTTGCACCAGCTAAGAAACAGGATTTGTTATGTTCATCATGTCATGCTTTCAGCTGAGTAGACAGATTCGGGCTTGATTAAGGACACACTCCTTCGTGTCATCAGGGCAAGGAGAGTCACTCTCCCAAGCTCCAAAGCAAGTTGAGGAAGAAGGAGCAGGAAGAAAGGGACTGTGAAAAGGACCCTGCTTCCTAGAGGGGAAGGGGAGGGAGACCAGAGTGGGTGGGAGAGAGAAGGAGACAGAGGCTAGCTCAAGAGNCACTCTCCCAAGCTCCAAAGCAAGTTGAGGAAGAAGGAGCAGGAAGAAAGGGACTGTGAAAAGGACCCTGCTTCCTAGAGGGGAAGGGGAGGGAGACCAGAGTGGGTGGGAGAGAGAAGGAGACAGAGGTTAGCTCAAGAGCTGTGTACGAAGCCCCAGCACATTCCTGTTGTTGTTGTGCTTTGTTCACTGTGGCCAAAGACTAGGATTCAGCATTTGTATCATCTGCCCTGTCCACAGTTTTGCTAGACCCCGAGGATTACTGCAGAGCAAAGTCAGGCCAGTAGGTTGCTATTGAATCCTGACCCCTCTCTGAAGATGAGCTAGTTGGGGTTTTACTTAAGCCCTCTTCCTCAAAAACAAGTGAACAAAAAAAGTCCTGGCCCAGCAGGAGGTAATCCCATGTCTGCCACCCAGTTTCCATCTCATTTATGAAGAAGGTGGGCCATAAATTCTGCACAAGCCCCAGTGCAAGATAACCCCCTTTTCCCCTCCATGATGTTTTTTGACACATTCAAATGATGAATTTGAGTATGGATGCCTTGTTTTTTAAAAATATTTTAAGATTTACTTAAGGCTTGCCTGGGTGATGTTCAGCATTCTCAAATACTTCTAACTAGGAAAGACAGAGTATCTCTTTCTTTAGATTCGTGGGTCCTTGACGTGACATACAAATCTCAGAACCCCTGGAACGACCACTGAGCAATGAGCCTTCAAAAAAGAGTGCCCAGGCTCCTCCTAACTAAGGCATAAAGGGAAGGAATTCCAGGGAAAAAATCCATCATGGGCTGCTGAGTTTATCAACAGCACTAGCTGTGTCATCTGCAGAGGGCAAGAGACAGATCCCGTCAACAGCATTAATACAATCACAGTCTGATCATTGGTGCCCAACACTGACACTTTCCCTTTTGCTGCTCTGCCTTGCACACAACTGGAATTTGTTCCCTGGATATTAATAGTTGCTTATAATGACTTCTCAAGATGAAACTTTGGCCCAGGATCTATATTATGTCCCACTCAGGCACAAATAAACAAATAAAGGCTTTTTTTTATAGCAGAGAGAACAACATCTTCCCTTTGGAAGATACCGAGCAGACCTGGCAAGAAATCATGAGGCTCCTTTGCAGCAAGGACAATTTGGGCTAGTCCTTAAGAAAAACTTGCTAGCAGAGAGCAGGGCTCTAGAAAGAGCTGTCTGAGGTCTGTGTGGTCTCCAACACCACAGGTCATTGACCACCATCTCTTTAACTAGACATTTAAAGTAAGTCTCTGCTGGGAATAGCACAGCTATAGTTCATCCTTTCTTGGTCCAGCAAGACAAGCCAAGTGTTGCCTCAAGATGCCTTTCAGTTTTATTTCTCTATAGTTTCACAAATTCCCTTTAGGGCTAGCACAACTCTTCGACTCCTTCCATAAAAGACCACATGAACATATGCTGCTGTTTTGAGAGGTCTAGCTGAGCTTGAGGGAATGGGAACTATCTATCTTGTTTTCAGAAGAGCATCTCTAAGCCACCTTCAAGACCAGATGTATCCACTGTACAGATGGTCATGGTGCAAGAGCAACACTTGTGCGTGCAGAGGCCTCGGTGATGAGCTCAAGGGCCATGGTGCTCACGAGCTCAGTGTACCAGCAGGTGCACTGTGTGACCACGACAGCCATTTTCTGCCTTCCAATGGTGAGGAAATAGTACGGGTCTACAACTTCAGATCTCAGTACAGGGGAAGAAATGAGGTCCCAGAATTTCATCTCACAGAGTCCTTTTGGAATTGCTAATGGAGGAACCAGGAGGAAAGGAAAATCATTATGCTATAATTCAATGTATGAAAGAAGACAACAGAGACTGAGGGACCTCTTGAGTCATCTGATCAAATTCTTGCTGTCACAGGTACTGTGCCATATGTTCCCATTCACACCTTTAATGCTAGTAAAAGGTTTTTCCTGAATTGCATTCCTCTGATGCTTCAAAGCCATCTGCTGATTTTTCCACTTCAGAGTAGCCATGGCCCAATTTACATCCATTTATATTTGTGCCAACAGAGACCTGAAACTTAAATACCTCCTCTCTCTCCTGCATCTTTATCATGCACAACATAGAAAACTCACCTCTCCCATCCACCCCATTTTAGGACTTTGATCTCCATACTATTTGAGAAACTTGGGTTTGGTGCCTAAAACTGAACAACCAAAAAAGGTATGACTACAGGTCATTGTTGACAAAACCTGGCAGTAGCTCTTAACATAATGTCATCTAAAACTGGTTCATTTTCTTATTAGTATAATTACAAAAGTTCCGTTTCCTTCCTTCCTGTTCACACGCCCTCTCTAAGCTGAAAGCAAAGATTTTGTAATTATTACTGCCAAGCCCAAACAGCTCGAAGTCAAATCTGGCATGCAAAGCGTCTTCGCTTACTGTGTCTTTCAATGGCTTACACAAACACTTACACACACCCCCACACACAGATGCTCACACAGAAATGCCTTTTTTTAACATTACCTTATAAATGTCCCCCATTGCCAAAGAATGAGTAAAGGAAGCTGGAAAATTCTTTTGGATCATGAGGTTGAGGAGACACAATCCAAGAAATGTAGATGCTGAAAGACAGAAAGATTTGTCAAGTCCAACAAAGGTGGCTCCTGGAGATGTCGTCTAATAACTTAAGCTCATACTACATTATATACTCTGAAGTCCTTTAAGACTTGGACTGTGGTTGCTGATTTTCTTTCGTAATTCAGCTGGGGAAGAGGTCAGTAGCCAAGCCATGTCGGTAACACGGCAGTTTTCAGGAAGGAATGCAAGTACAGAGGGAAATTTAGTTAAAAAGTAACCCAGCGATGAGGAGGTAAATTGGGTGGGATTCATCTCATCCGTGTTTGGATGTCTGCAGTGTAGATGTCTCCATCCCAGCTGGATGCCCTGAGCTCTCATTTTAGTTGAAGGAAAGAAACGGCCGCGTGTAGCACAGGGATCATTTAATCTATTTTAAATATCTACTTGAGATAAGATGAATCATATCCTGCAATTGCCTGCTTCCCTCCGTTGACTGCAGAGTCCAAACAAATAATTACTTGCAATGTAAACATATAGGGTGGGATTTATATAATGTATTTTATGTTTACAATGTACGTGTTTTCCTCTGAGACAGAAATCTTAAGTTTCCACTCAAGTCAATGTTGCAAAATCTGGTCAATAGAACTAATGGAGTTTTAGGGCACAACCCAGCCAAGCAGATATAGGTTTTATACATAGTATTTACTATTTATTTAATTCACTTTATTTATTATTGCTCTTTGCTCTCAGTACTTACTGGATCTCCATTTACTGTCATAAAATCTTGAAGGGATGAATATCTACGTCGAGAACACTTGCAGTCATTTGACATTAATCCCATCCCTAAAGTTAAGTGAGATGGATCCCCACAATGAGATGGCATTTTTCCCTTAGGGCACGCTGACATTTCCTATGCCCCATGCTATATTTTAATGGTCAAGCTTGGGCCATACACTCATTTTACCTCCTAACTCAGAAGAGGTAAAACTGGTATCTCCAACAGTACAAAACCCCAAAGCATCATGCTGGGTTGCCTTTGCTGTGCTGCAGCTGATGAGGTATAGTTCCAAATTCTTAAGGAGTTTCAAATTTCCTTGGAGATTTGCTGTACTTAGACTGATGTCAGAAAATCTGGCCCCAGCAGAGTAAGGGGTGTTTAGAAAGTTCATAGGTTTTGGCAACAGACCTGTTGGCCAGGCAATGGCTTTAAATGATGGCAAAGCATCTTTATAGTATTAATTAGCACGGTCTCAGCTGAGACATGGTAACTGCCTGTCTGGGGGGTGAATTATGAAGTGAAAAGCTTTATTTCAGACTGCTGTGACTCAAGCCACTCTGCTTTGCATTGGGAAGGGCAGGCAGCACACACAGTCATGGCTGAATCTCATGACTGAAGGCTTTTGGCAATCCAGAGCTTGACTCAGGCAAGTCTTCACAACAGCATCACTCGTTCGTCCGACTCCATCACCTCCACAGTCACTGGCTGGGCATGCACATTCTCCTCAGTCACTTGAGACAACTGTGGTCAGACAGCTGGATCGAGCTGAATGCATTACTTCCAGTTTTAGACACTGTGAAGTCTCATCTCAAAGTCCATTTGATGAGGAGCACAGCATGGAGCATGCAGATCTCCAAGGCACAAATGCCAGAGGTTTGAACATCAGATTGGAGGTATTTCAGCACAAAGTCTTAGGACACAGAACATTCCCTCTTAAGCCATGGATGTATTATTTCATATTCATACCTTTCTTAGAGAAAGCCAGAGAAAAGGTGGTGCTAACCCGAAACCTCAAGCACAATTCATGGGGCTGACAAATTAGGCCTGACAACCTAGCAGATTTGATTGGGTCATGGAAATATCCGCTGAAAGCTACATGAGCACATCTGATTTGGCAATAATAATTAAAAAAAAAAAAAGAAACCCAAACATTTGCTGCATATAAACAGAAAAAGGTGCTTTGTTTTATACCCTGAGTGGGGTGTTGCAGTTTATAGCAGATAGACAGAAAACATATGTGAATCATCATGTAGATTATATTTATATTGCCTAATGCTCAGGTTTGTTTGGTTGGCATTAACAACAACTCATGGCTTCCTTTCCTATAATGCTGGTTTACTTTTAATAAAATCTTGCATTCACATCATCTAAGCCAAGCATTCTCCTGGGTTGGAGTCAAGGGCAAATAAGGAAACCTCTGTGAAATTCATTTCAAATGTTCTCCCTTCTGCAGGTTTTTTTTTCTTTCCCTGTTAAAAATAAATAAATAAGTAAATGCAAGATGCCCACTGATTGCTTTTGACAAAATAAAGCCAGGGAGAGGCTGAGAAATGCTTGCCTTATTTTTCCAGATCTCTCACCGTGAGATGAGCTTGGCGTGCCATAGTACTCATACTGAGAGTTGACAGTGAGTGCCAGCATGTAAATTTTCAATCCAAAAATCTTTTGAGATCACTAGAAAGAGCAACTTTGTCCTTCTTTGTGATGATAATGTTTGGAACAGTGGGTGTGCCAATAGCTGGGAGAGAACGGGGAAAAGGACATGGAAGAAAGGGGGCTTCAGGGACTTTGGGGAGACTGGACTTAAGTTTGTAGGCATGTGGGGCACATCACATGAGGATGGTTCTTCTGTATGTCCCAAAGTTAAAACTTTGGTGATAGCAGAAGCTCCTCAGCTGCAAATATAAGGCTAGCGAGGTGGCTACATGCTCTTCTTGCTAGAAGAAAGGAGACAGGTGAAGGAAAGGACAGGGTTTTCCTAGATGACGGACTTCACATATGCTGCCTGAAACAACTAGAAATCATCAACTACAGAAGAGTGTAGTGGACCAGAGATGGCCAAACATCAGGACACAAAACAGTCGTTGGTCATGGGCTTACCGCAGTCTGATAATACTGGATGTGATGCCTCAGGAGTTACCTGCAGATCCTGCCTTTGCGTTCCTGGCATTGGGTTTGGCTGGGAAAAGCAAAAACACGTAGGGAACTGTACTGTTACAAGATTTTCACAAGAGACTTCTGGAACCAGTGTGTTCAGGCTCTGATTATATAGGGCCGAGCAGCTAGGTCCTAGGACGTTGGTTAGACTTTACAGCAGTACATCATGTGGCATTTTTGGAGAGTCGTTTTGAACCCATTCTCAAAACTAGACTCATGTTTACAAAAATCAGATCTTGATGCCTAATAACTTCCACCCTGGGAAGCCGAAGTGACCACAGAGAGTGAACGGAAAACCCATGGCAACCTTTCAAAGTGTCTTAGTGCTACTCTGAAATGCCAAATCTTGAGTTTGGGAAAATCTTCCACCTCCAGGTATTTCCACAGAATCACAAAAGACAGGGATGGAGGAAAATCAAGTTTTGCCCTGTCTATCCCACTGCACTGAGACAAGACCAGCTCTCCCTCATGCCAGACTGCTGGTTAGCCAATACCAATAGCCTGGGAATTGTAACCTTCGTCTGAGTGTGCTGAAGACAGATCATCCAGATGTGATGGGGTGAGATGGACGTGTAGGAAAATTAAGAGACTTTCCCAAAGACATTCTCTTAGCCAAGGGTAGGGATGCCAGCCCCTGGCACTCATTGTCTCCTTACATCCATTCCTCTCTCTCATCAGGCATCAGCATGTTTTTCCTAATTTGCTACCAAGGATTTCATGACAGGAACTGAAATGGGTTTGTCTCCTACAGCAAGATCTGGTCTGTCACCCTCTTTCTCAGAGCCATGGGAAGAAAAAGCAATTGGCTTTAATCTCCCAAACCCAATCAATCCCCATTGCTTCTCCTCTTACAGAAATGTCAAACCAGCTGTGACAGGAGCAGAAAATGGGCTTTGCATTATGTCCAGCTGTTAGGCAAATCATGGAGTAGAAAGACCGCATTTGGGATCTTTTTGCTTTTCAGTGCTGTCAGTCAGATGGAACAGCAGGTCCCTAAAATAGTTATGAATAACCATTAGGAGGAGAAGACTTTGAAAATGTTCCTTGTTTATACATTCGCTGGAGGGTCTAAATCCTGGTAGAGCTTAGAAAAATCCACCGTTTTCACTAAGCTTTCAACTCTGCTTGGGCAAGAGCTCTGCAGCACGGGATAATAAATAAATGTCATGCCACATGTATATACATTTTCCTCCAAGGCTGTTTTCAATTTCTCCTTTCAGGCATGTTTTGCCCTGATGGTTCCCTTTGCTGGCTGTATAAGAACCAGCTTCAGCACGTCTCTGAAAGTTTTCCAAACAGAAAGCTCATTCATGTCTTCAACTCTGAGATGAGTAACAGTCTGCAGCCATGTACCTTAGGAGCCATAAAGCAGAGTGGACTGGCTTGGAAAAGCTCCTGTCCCCTTTCCCACTGTGGTTTTTTCATGGAAATAACATTCTGGAGGAACGCAGGGTTTGAAAGCAGTGCTAGCAGAAGGGCCCTCGNGTACCTTAGGAGCCATAAAGCAGAGTGGACTGGCTCGGAAAAGCTCCTGTCCCCTTTCCCACTGTGGTTTTTTCATGGAAATAACATTCTGGAGGAACGCAGGGTTTGAAAGCCGTGCTAGCAGAAGGGCCCTCGAGAGTCAGGTCCCCACATCTCTGAATTTAGTAGCCTCAGCATGATCTTGTTGTTATTTTTGATATGGAGACACTTCACTGCCCACATCGTGAGCTGAGTCCACAGTGTATTTGGGACCACTACATGGATTTCACCTGGAGAGCTGGGCTCTCTCAAAAAGAGGGTAGTACAGTAACCTAACAAGTGCAGGAACTGGTCACTTCACCCACCTTGTCCCCACTGGCAGGACAGCTCTCAGAAACATTGCATGTCCTTCACAGGCTTCTCACGCAGGCTGCTGCTGGCGGATGTGTCCTTCAGCTGGTGTAGGTCTCTGGTCCACAGCAACAAGCAGCTTAACAAAAACCTCAGGGTCTGCATGGTGCCCATGCCCTCAGCACCCGCTGAAGCAGAAACTAAGTCTACTGAACACCTTGCAGCAGATTAGACATAAACCCACCAACTTAAAGCCCGTAAAAACATTTTCCTGCCATGGTCCATGTCAAACAGAAGTGGCACTCAAAGACACAAGGCAAAATGCCCAAGGGCATCAAGCATGCCCTCAATGCTGATGACTTTTGGACAAGTTTTGCCCACAGTGCAAGCAGACACAGCCTTGCTGCTGCCTTGTAGATAGCTCTTGCTGCCAAGCATGGTGGCTACTCCAAAGAAGCAGGCTTGATAGTTCCTATGCGTGTTATGAGAATGATCAGAGGGAAGCTTATTTGTCGTAATGTGTTTTTGTCTTCTAATCTTGGCTGGGATTTCCCTTAGAATAATAAACTGTTGTTCCCTTCCCCCTTTTTAAAAAATGATATCATAGCAATAAAGCACCCCAGAGTGAATTTTATCAGACCGTTAATACACAGCATGGGTGGGTGAAGGCAGAGGCCACACTGCAGCACCCCCCGCCAGACACATATTAATGGGACCTATAAAACACACCCTGTTGTGTCTTCTGGCTTAATTGTCAAATGGTTTCCAGATTTAAAGTCTCTAAAGAGAATCTTCTAGAGGATCTACATTCATTAGGTAACATCAAAAGCAACAGTAAACATAGGAAACGGAAGCTGCCATTTCAAACTCACCGACAAATATATCAGTAAGGGGTTTGCCAATGTTTTCTTTCATATTGGCCCAGCCTAATTAAAAAAAAAAAAAGCTTAGTAGACAGAAACTGAATAAACAAAAAATAAAATCAAGTTTTTTCCCCAACTGGTGGCCCTATGCTTTGATGACCCTATCTAGGTCTTCCCTATTTGTTGAATTATAAGTATGTGCGAGAAAGCAGAAAAAAGAGTAGACTTTGGGTATTAAAAAGTACTGGCCACATTTTGGAAGGATGAAGAGCAATTTTGGGTACCCCAGATTCTTGGGGTGACCATCCTGAGGTAAGTTGAAGATGTTTTAAATTCTACGTTATTAACTCCATCCCTTTACCATATTTCAGGCAGGGCACTCAAAGATCCCACAAATGCTGGCTCCGTGTCACCTTGTTTCAGTCTAATTTTTTTTTAATACAAGCCATAGCAGGGTAGATCAGGAACTTTTTTCAGGCGTCTCTTTTTTTCATCATTACCTACTTCAGAGCTTCTTGTAGCTATTATCATAGCATATGGTGCCGATCATGGACAGAGACACAACAATAAACTTGCTTGAGCACAGCTCTGTTGTGGGGTGGTCTGGAATTAGAGACCTCCTGCTCACAGTGTCCTTTGGTACCAAAAGGCCCTGCACCCCAAATGGTGATAATCCAACATCATTGTCAAAAAGATCCTGGCTTTCTTCTAAACCCTAGCTTGGAAAGTTTCACCAGCAAGGGAAGGAAGGAAAAAGCAAAAGATGGTTTTCTGCTTCAACAGATAGCTGGGAACCGCCTCTACTACGTTGTGCACATGTCCTTCAGGGGAACCATGAATTCCCCATTTGTGGGACTCACCACCTGTAAAATGACTGCTAAATACCATTTTCCTACATTTCATTTTCGTTCCTCTTTCCCGCTCAGATTTTAGACACCAGGAACCCCTACAGAAGCAGCATAAGCAGTGTCAGAGGTTCCTCAGTCTGAGGAAATAGAAACCAGGGGAAAAAATAATCTATGCATTAACAGTGTATACAGTCTCTCTACATTCATAGCTGACCCATGGAGGTCCATGTTCACAAATAGGTACTTCAAGACTATCCGTGTCATTCATAAGTAGATAACTAACTGAGATAGTCTACCATCAGTCTGCTGATATAAGTGTATGAAAAGAGTCAGATGACTTGCGCTCTGGAATTGTCTCTTTGTTTCCATGGACAATGAAGGGAGTTTATAGTGAATAGTTCAGACTACAAACAATCCTCTACACACTGAAACTTAGATGGTATTAACATTACCCTTAGTCTCTGTCCAAGCTCTTCCTGAGATCTACTATGATTCCGAAAGAAGGCTGTGTAACAAGAAAACCCGTTGTGCATAAAAACCTCATTTATAAAATAAAGCTCGTAACATTTTCTTTCTCTCCTCCCCTGCCTGTCATGTCTATCAGTGCTAGAGATTATCATTTTTTCAGGGTGTAGCTCCTTGCACACCATGACCTCCACCCTGGTTCAGGTTACTAGCTTCTCTTCTAAGACCATGCCTTTGCAAAAGCAATGATGGTGGAAGACACGCCTTACAATTCATGTTGACACCTTGGCCTGCCTTCATCTGTTTTCAAACCACAAAGGTGATTTGAGCTAACAATGACTGAAAACAGAGTGTAGTGTCTTCAAGCTCAAGCCACTGTTCAGTGAGGACCGTTTGCAAACATCCTTAACTGTTCCTACTACACCTCAGGGAGGATGTGGTCTCATAAAGCTGGAAAGAAGTGGAACAGTTTGGGTCATAAATCTGTCTTCACAAGGGGATGCTGATAGCACAGCACTACACAACTGGCTTTATTGAAACATCATGCCAGCAATGCCAAAGAATCTAGATGCTTCTTTTGGAAAATATTGCAAAGAGCATGTCAGTGATGAAGAAACTTCTGCAGAAGGTTTTTGCTGAATACCTTTGCTGCCCACTTGTGCTGTAAGACACTCATCTCCTCAGTCCTGAGAGAGAGGTATATTTCTTGAGCATGAAATATTGTGCAGATTACCACAAAAGCTGTCACAGAATCATAAACAAAGAGGGCTGGAAGGTTGAGGAGAGATCATCAAGGCCTTTTCTTTGCCTCAGGGCAGGATCAGCTGTTCCTAAACCATTTCTGACAGATGTTTGTCTAATCTCTTTTTAAAGACCTCAATTGGTTCAAGAATCACAGGTTCCCCAGGCAAACTACACCAGTGCTTAACTGGCTTTACTGTTAGCAACTTGCCTCTCAAGTTTAACAGAGCTATTCCAGAGCTCTGTTTAAGACCATGACTTCATGCCTTGTTCCCTGATGATGCAGAGAAGAACTTACTCCCTTTCTCTTTACTGCCCTTTTTATATAGTCACAGACTCCTGAGGGGGAACCCTGGATAATCCCCTCTTGCTGGATATTTGATGTCCATGCTGTTGGCTAACCTCAGCTGTGCAGTGTGCTCTCATGCATTCCTCTGATGGTTACACTCACTTACAGGACAGCTGAATTCAGTCCTTCTGCTGTCTCACTCACTCCTGGCCAGTAATGGTGGCACAAAAGCTGTTAGGTCTCTGCTCAGAAGCATGAGGGTGACAGGGAAGTCTAGTTTCCTGAAGGCTTGTGACAATGTGGTATTGTGTTTGTGAAAGGCTTGTGCAAGTCTACATATGAAGGTGATCCCCTTTGAGTGGTGCTGTTTGCTCTCAGCTCTACTCTACCAGACTACCACAGTGCTAACATCACCAATACCTTCCTTAGAGATCATGTTGGCCCCAGTGGGTTTCTTGATTCCTGATCTTTGAAATTTTATTCTCACTTCTGAATTAACGCCCTGTGAAGATTTTTTTTTTGCCAGCTGCATCCACCACCATCTTACAGGTCTTTTCTAACCTAAATGATTCTATGATTCTACGTGAAGTGAAGATCAAGCTTTAACATGGCCTATGTGCTTCCTGCCCAACACTGCTGCCCATCAACCCATGCGGTTGCTCTGGATCTAAGCATCATCCACTGAGGACCAGGTTTAGCTTTACTCATGCAAGATATGTTTAGCTTGCAAAAATATGAGCTGTTCTTCAGGTAGGCTACCAAATCTGATCAAAGTCTCCTCCACTAGAGAGCTCAGGTGTTAGGCTGAGGTGGTCTAAACACCTGAAAGCTTGCAGCACGGCTGGTGGGCACACCCAGCAAGAGTAGATGCTCCCACAGTTCCCTCTTTCTCTTCCTACCCCTGACACTCAGCCTGGAGAGGTCATAATTTGACCCTCACAAGGCAGCGTCCTGTATCTATCATTTCATCCCTTATCCTGTCTCTCTGAGCACTTAGAAATTCCCTAGACAAAATTTCAGCTTGTTTGTCCATAGCCACATCTCCTTCTACGATGAAAGACTGAATTAGCAAAACCTAAAGGAATCCCATTACATTTCATGCTGGAAAAAACAACCAAGCCTTGATAGCAGGTCCTGAAGACAAATAATAATATATGAGATAGGTTGAAGCCAACAGCTGCTCCCGTCCCTCCTCTCTGCAAGAGTAGTCAGAACAAGACATTTCCGACAAATTTTAAATGACTTGCTGTAGCTGTCATCTTTCAGAGCAGCCATGGAGTATTGTCTCACAGTGAATATAACTCCTTTTCTCCCCTGCTCCTCTCCTATCAAGAGTTTGGTTGCCTTTCAGTATCAGCCCACATCATTGCCATGCAGGAGGCTTCCCTCCAGCTCCCAGACTGCTTCTTTACTTCAAAGGCCAGCAGGGAGTGGGAAGCACAGCAGAGGCCACATTCCTGCAATTTATTTGCTTTGCAGCCCAGCTGCCACACTATTTTCCCTGTTAGAGATACCGGCAGCCTCCTCCAAGACCTCATCTTGCACTTGGTCTTAAAAGTGGCTCCAGAACAGAAAACAAGAGCATGTCGTACCCAGGTCACCATCATCTCCTAGGTAGTGTAGGCTTTAGCCTACATGTCTCTTTAGCAGAAGCTAAAAGTCTGTCCCTTGGTTACTGCATCTCGTTGCTGTGTCTGGGACAATATGAGGATGAAGGCTAGTATTCCTGCAAAGTGCTGGGAATGGGAAATTCATGAAGTCCTCGTATGAGAAGAGAAACCACAAGATCCAAATGCAACCCTGGGACAAAACAACATCACTTGGATAACCAGCAGTTTCTGAGATTCGCCTAGTCAAATTCAGTTTGATTGCAATTCAATGCATGGTAATGAAATAATCTTAGTTTGTTGACAGTAATTCAAGAAGTCTCACTATGAATAATATGCCATGAAGGTATCAAAGATTTCTGCCTCTCGTGCAAGGACAAGGGCTGTGCATGCACTTGTCTGTAAGGCACCTGTGGTTCTTCTTGAGCTCATAGCTGAGAGAGATAGTGCTGTTTAATTACCGGCTTTTACAGTCTAGCTGGTGCAACTGGGATTCATTTAACAGGTCCAGTACTAACTTGTCGGGAAGAATGGAGGTGCCATAGGTGATTTTCTCAAAATAGACTGAAATGAGAAAGGAAGTGAAGTCATTGCATCATTCTATCACAATCCCTTTCCCACCACCATTGGCTTTCTTGTGCTTCCTTGTGATTTATTGTGGATGAAGGTTTTGTTCCTGCTCTTACTGAAACTCAAGACATCCCCATGGTGCCCACTCCATGGAGCTGGGTTAATAAATGTTGCCAGTGATACTCTAGGCTGAGTTGACACACCACCCTGTGCACTGAGACGTGGCACATGGTGCTGTGTGCTGTAAGTTGCAGCTCTACCCAGTCAATAAAGTGGTCAACATGCTAGAGAGTGCTGTTCAAGAGTCTAGCTACTCTGGACCTCAAATGGGACATAATTCATTAAGGGGCTTCTGGAATCATCACTGGTTTCTGTACCAGCTCTTGAAGAGTGTTGAACAACATTTCTGGGCACGGAAACACATTCACCTGTGGTTTGGGGTCTAAAAGTGAGCAGTTCGGATGAAGCTACCTAGATTTGCAGGCAACTCAAATTTATAAGCATGGATGCAAGCTCTTCCATGCCAGATGGCCTCGGAGTCACAGGACAGTCTTGGGCACACTTCATTTATTCACAAAGACCCAAACATTGAGTTAAGTCCTTGCTATTTCAGGCTCCATGTCATACAATCTTTCTCAGAAGTGCATCGAGCTCAAGAGCCCAAGGTTTCTACGAAAAGAGTGGTCAACTGGTAAATTTCTCTGTAAACTTCTAATCAGTCCCTTGAGTCCTTTGCTAGAAAGAAATTAGTGTGAGTTATTTGAAGAAACAAAACCATAAAGAAGAATTAGAGATCACAAAAACTTTAGATGCAGAGCTTTTTGGTTTTGACTCTTACATTTAGCTTAATAACAGCATAAAATTTTATGCTGTTTAATTTCGGTTTGAGCACATCACAGTAAAACTGGTGTCTGCCTTCTCATTTGTATAAAGCAGATTTCTAGTAGCCTTTAGGTGGCTAAAAATGCTCTCCCCCTCCCCCCCCAACTGAAACATTGCTCTTCTGACACTGACCCTGTCTCCATTTTGAGCTGTGGTTTGTGGTTTGCCTCCAGGAGAGCACAAACCACATCGGTAGCCAGGGTGTTCAGACATATCCCTACCTTTTCAAAGGATTTTTGTTCAAATCCCATGAAACAGTGACCGTGATGAGCATGTCCCAGTCATGACTGAAGGTCCCACCATGCTTGACAAGGAACAGGCACGTAATAAAGTGACAGTCCTTACCCTGAAGAGGTTTTACAAAGTGGCATTGAAGCTAGCGAAGGACACATGGAAGAGAATAACTGCCTAACACCATTACTAGTTGTGTTACCTATCAGTTCAGGGCAACTCTGCAATGGGAGGTGGTATGTGTGCGTTCATGTGTCAATGTGCATGCTGATTGTGTTATTACCATGTGCTCCAAGGTGGGATTCATGTCTCCAAAGCACACATGGACACTTGGGCCTCACCAATCTTCGACTGCATCTTCTGTTCTCACTCAGCCTCTTTCTCTCCACTCATCCCCCCGCCAAAACCTGGGCACTCTATTGTTGCCAAACACGCAACAGAAACATCTGCCTGCCAGAAAGGAGCCTGCGTGAGGTCTGCTGCTGCTTCTTCTCCATCAGAGCTGACAGACTTTGGGGCGTGGAAGGGGTGCCTGGCTCCTCGCTGCCCTTCCCCTATGCATTCCTTCCTCTGCACCCCCAAACTCTGCACTGCCCTCCATGACCATAGCACTCTCCCACCGCCTTCAGACTCCTTCACAACTTCAGACACAGCCCACTTCTCCATATCTCCCAAAAAGCATTTCTTTAGCTCTTCTATACAGTTTCCCAATTCCTTTGCTCATTTTCATGGCTCAACAGCAAAAGCCTCCACACACTGAGAGAACATGTTGAGCTGCAGTAACAAAAGAGATTATGGAAACCCATTAACACCAAGAAATAATTTCAGGACAATGAGTACAAGAGGGAGGCACTGGGATGGTGGCACTGGAGACCTAGACTACTCAAATCTTGAAGCTTTTGTACAAGAAATGCGGTTTCTCTGAGTCTCATTTTTCCGTAGTAATATTTCCTTTGCCTACTCTTGTCTTTCATATCTGTCTAGATAACAAGCTTGGTTAGTCTCAGCGTGCACGTGTAATGCTTGATACAATGACATCTTGAACTTGCTTACAACCTACAGGCTTCATTGGAGCAAAAATAATGTCACTCTAGTCAGACAGACACACCTTTACACAGAGTCCCTTGGTATGGACCTCTCCTCACATCTCTGTCTCTGGCCATGAGGTGAACCCCTTGGAGTCAGAGTATTCAGGCACCATAGCATGAAGGTAAATGAGCAAAGCTGCAAATACTTCTTTTCCTCTACAAAAATGGAGATGTTCAGCAGCAGTCAGGAAGAAATCCCTTGTCTTTGCTGTGGCCGAGAGTTAGTCCTGGACTGCAGGAGTGAAGTTGCGATTCCTGAGCATGAGTCACCTGCTGTGCGCCCATCCAGGGACTGGTTCTGCTGAGCATTGCTCCAGCACACCAGCACAATCAAACCCTCTCCTGAAGTGGTTTTTTTGGGTTTTTTTTTGGTTTTTTACTGGTTCCAAGCCAAAAAGAGAAGAATCCCAGTTCCTGCAATGGCTTTCAAGGAGAAGGAGAGAGGGAAGATGTGTAACACATGTGGTTTGCAGTAGGATGTCTTACCTCAAAACAATTCATCATTGCCCATCCACCCTGCTGGGCCCTGGCGGCAGGTCATCGGTGGAGGCCCTTGATCTACCGCCTATCCAGAAGTGATCAAAGGATGAGACTGGGAACAGTGTAAGCTTTCCTGGATAGGGTTACAGCTCAGTCAGAGCGTGCAAGAGCTCCTCCTTTTCATCCCGTGGGAGTGAGTTCATTCTAACTCCCCTCCTACCATGCCAAACACCCAGTGCTCATGAGTGGTGCAGTAGACTTGATTTTGGAGGAAGAATAGTGTAACTTTCAACCCAAATGCCTGCAGCAAACTGGTGGTGTGTAGGGCTCACCCTCTGTGGCAGCTGTCCTTACACAGGAAAAAGAGTACATCAGATGAAATATCCAGGTCCTAAACTCTAAATAAGGTTTAAATGTAAGATGAGATCAAATGGTGCTCAGAAGAATTTACGACAGAAAAATTCCACTGAGACTGATTAACACAAGCACACACTACTTCTGTCTCGTGACACCTCATTCATGTTGGGTGGTCCTGGGTGCCAGGCAAGAGCATGCCACGCACTGGTCTTCTATGGCTGCCCTTATGCGGTAACTGGGTGGGAAGGGGTGACTCCTTGGGCTGAGTTTAGGGTTCCTGAGTCTGCAAGTGGGATTTCCTTGACAGAAAAAAGCACCTTTCATAGGTTCATCTTCTTCTGCGAGGTGAAGACTATATGCCTGGAGCTTTATAAGATTCCTGAATGTGGAGCAGGCTGCAGTAGGGTTTGGGCTGATGGCTAATGCCAGAAACACAGAAAAACCACACATCAGCCAAGATACAACTTCCAAGAAGGAAAAGGGACTTCCCTTAGAAGGAGGAAAACTTCTTAAGAAGGAAAGAAAACCCCACCGATACCTGGTAAGGTTAGCGGCAGACCGTGGGATGTTGCAGGAGGAATAGGGGCAGCCTATGAGGATACATGTTGAGTGGCAGCCTGTGTACTCCCCAGCTCTCGGCAGGAGCTGTGGGTATACTGTGCTTCTCAAGGAGCTCCTGCGGTGCCCCTGCAGAGGCACAACTGTCCTGCAGTTGCTCTTGACTATGCCTGTGCCAGCAGTGGCGAATGTCTCAGGCACATGGGACTAGGAAAAACCTCCTAAACTCCATAGGCTGCTATCTTAGCAAGCACATGCTAGTTTCACAATGCAGGCTCTCTGGTGTATTTTGGCCTCTCCAGGTAGAAACTACTGTGACTCCATTACCCTCTCTGCCCTATTCTTCTCTAAAACAACCCTGGAACTATTCTCCTTGTGAATGCATGAAACTTTTTAGCTTCTTTTCCTGCCTCATTGGCTTAAGTGAAAGGCTCAGCACGTCAGCCTTGTGCTGGAGTTGTCACGGTTTCTTGTAAGCACTCCATATATTACAAGGAGTGACTCCCACAAAGGCTTAAGATCCATGACAGCATTTTCCAATGCTGCCTTGTTGCTTCCAATTACCCTGACATGGAGCTGATGCAGAAAAGAAGATCCATGTCTCCTATCCAGAGAGTTGCCGGAAACTTTCCCCCCCTACGCCCTCATTCACCATCCTCACAGATGAGTTACATCTTTGGTGAGCAGTCGGAAACTCACACGTAAGGAAGAAATATGCATGTACTAAAGCAGAATATGTCATATTGTTTAGATGTTAAGGGCAGGCAACAACATGGGACGTGGCATGAATCACAGCTGCGGCTTGCCTGCAGGATGGGGGTACCCCGCAAGTGGCAGCTGGTGCTGATTATCCAGAGAAGTTCTTTTTTTTTAATTCCTCCTGTTATAATAGGATCCAGTAATTCATCCTCAGCATGGGTTGCATGTCTGTTCTCTCTGGAATATCCCAGGGATGGGTTAGTAATCCATCACAGGGAGATACATAGAGAGCTTTTCCTTCTCTTTGTTTCCCCCCAGGTGACTTCAGGGCAGCCAATGTACTTCTACCACCTGAAGAGCATGGAGACTGGCCTGGTGTGTTCAATCTCTGAGGAGAGGTATTGTCGAGACCAGTGTTTCTAATTAAATGAAATGGAAAGATAAGCAGATTGACAGGCAAAAAATGCAAGGGGTGGAGGTCTCACAAATGTCCCTGCACTGGAAAAAAACATTTTATACAATGGCAACTCACACAATGATATAAATCACAGATTAACTGTTTGCCTTAAGCTGCAACTCAAATAACTGTGTGTATCTTCTCACTGGAAACTTTCACCCTGAAGGACATTAAAAAGCTTTGCAAAACCATGCACAGCTCAGCAGAAGATACCTCCACCTCCCAAATGAAACATGGGGCTGCCTAGCACCAAAAAACGTGGCTGCCCAGGTGTCCAGAGCAAGGAGCAAAATGTTTCACACACTATTTGAAATGATGATCTGGGAATATAAAGAGCAGCATCAAGCTGGGGGATTGCATTTTACTGGGTAGGGAAGCGAGCAATGCAGTGGTTCTGAATGCTGACTGGATACACTTCATACCAAATTTAAAGTGCCTGGCAAAGTTATTTGCAAGCAATGAGGCATCTTCGCATATTGCAGCTGCTGTTGCAGCTACTGTGGGTACTCCTAGGTACCAAGTTAGATGAAGCTTTAAACCAATCCAAAGTAAACACTCCTAAAAGATCATTCCTCAGAAGGCCTTCAAGACAAATACTGCAAATTATCAGTCGTATCTAAAATCCTGGCTTTATCATGAGAAAAGATGTTAAAATGAGAGGTGTAGCAGCATCTCTTGGTAACCAGCTCAGTCCGTCACAAGAACACAAGCATAGCCACATAGGTTTGGGTCAAGGATCCGTCTGACTTGGTATGTAGGAGTGGCCAAAGTATAGAATAAGGCAAGTATACAGTTGTACCTCCAACTCCTAGCAATCCTATTTTATTCAAGATATTTTCTGATACCCCAGTTTGTAGTTTGGGGGTCTATAACCTGCCTGATGTACCAGGCACAAACCTCAGAGGAAGCAGGCAGGTCTCACCTGGAGCTGTTGCATGCATCTCATTTCTCACCACCCGCCTCCTCGGTTCATTCATCTTTGCAGCCCTGCTCCCAGGTGTTGACAAAGCTGGCGTGTCCAGCCACAGTAGCTTTTCACCAATGGCTGCTAATACCTCAGCAACCCGTGCCATGTGGTTAGAAAAGATTGCAGACCTCTGAAGTTCATAAAAATTCCTAGATTATTAGTTTAATAATAAGTCTAGTCTTTCCATGTCAGTACATTATAGACCCCCGGCTAGGCATTTTAAATCCAGGACTATGAGAGAATGTTGTAAAGTCTCCAGCCCACAAGCCTTTTTTTTTCTTTGAGAAAGAGGAAAATTAATAAGACAACCTAAAGAATGGGAATAAGTCCAGGAGACAAAGAAAAAGCATGAGATGGAGAAAAAAAAAGAAAAGAAAATGTGGAAAAAAGCCAGAGGGAAAAAGATGGAGGCTGATAAATGGCTCTGTGGAAAGGCATATTGAAACTTTGTTTACAATCTCATGGTACCAAACTATGCAGTATTAATAGCCTTCGACACCTTGTAAACTCAGCAAAACTAATTTTGCAGAAAAGAAGTCCTTTCCCAGAAATCTCCTCTTTCTTGCTTAACATGCATTTTCTGGGGCTGAACTGTCCCCTTTCATCATGGCAGCAGAAAGGAAGCTGGAAGTTTTGCCAGGACGCCTGGGGTAATACCCCGTGTACTGTTGCAAAGGCAAAACACAAAAACACCTCCATCAGATCTTTATTGACCCCAACCGCCCCATAACACTCTACTGGGACAATGGGTCTAGAGGTGAACTTGTAAACTCCACTTGTGAGGTAGCCAGTAGTTATTGTCCCAGTCTGAAGGATAAAGAAGCTGAGCAGGGTAGTCCAGGGTCACACGCAAAGCTAACATCAAAGCTGGGACAGAAGCAGGGGCTGCATCCTGTGATCCTGACAGAGGCTATGCCAAAGCATGGACTGAACTGCAGCGTGCTCCTTTACCACCGTATTCATGTAACTTAGTAGGCATGGCCACACTGGTGTATGTAGACTGAAGTGCCCTTCCTACTTCATCAACACTACCAAATGTGTAGTGTTAGACCATATCCACAGTCCAAGGACCACGGACCATCCAAAGATCTTATAGCCAACTCAATGCTGGTCATCAGTCACATGATGCCCGAGGGTCCTTGGGGGTAGATAATGGTGGTTGGACACAGTGAGTCACCCCTGTTTCCCATATGAGAAGGATACAATGGGTAGCATGCACCAAACTCGTTCTCTGTTGCACCCCAAAGCTCAGCTAAAAGCTCTACCTGACCAATGGCTTATCTAAAACCAGTCTGGGTTCAAGAGACGGCACAACCTCACCAAGGACCACTGTCAAATGGAGCAATACTCCAAGCAACACTTCCCTCTCCTCACACCAAGACATGGCAGACCCATATGGTTTAGCACACCCATCTTCAGGTCACCCCCACCCACATATGATGCTCCCCTGAAGCACAGAGGCAACATTCCCACCAGCAGTCTGTGGGGTACAGACTTCAAAGGTACTGTCCTTGCTGATCCTAGGATGGATATGCACAAGCCTGAAGGTGTTTCAGATGAACAGATGCTGATGGACTTATGCAGGAGCACCAGCAACAGAGGCAGAGAAATGTGTAGGAATAGTTTTTCCTAAAAGCTTTCAGTTATAAAATTATCTTTTCCCCCTAAATGAAAATTTTTGCATGAAATTTCCCCTTGTTAACATTCTCTGTGATAATTTGTTCCTGGAAAATTTATCTGATCGTTCCTGAAATTTTCCATTCGTCCTGCTCCAATGAATATTTCCCTATATGTTATGAAACACCATTAGAAAGAGAACAAGAAAAGCTACCCCGGATTAGTGGGAATCGTAACCATCTGCACTGGGGGAAACTGAAAACAAGGGTCTCATTAGAAACTGGTAAAGCAGGATTAGCCCCTTTCCTACCCTCCCCAGGCTTGGGATGATTACCTGCTCTAGGGCTGATACTTGTCTGGTTTTGGTTTTGGGAGTATATTCTTCTGTGGAGTTGAAAAATCATGAAGCTTCATTAAAAGAGTCAATTTTTTGCCCAAAATAGGTTGAATTTGAGGAAACATTTTGGTCATGGTAGAATTTTCTGATGAAAAGCATTTATGGGTGAAACACTTAGCAGGTCCTAACACCACAGACGCAGTATCTTTGTGTGCCTACTTCTTCCGAAAAGGGGTCAAGAAGGAGCTGCCCTTGAGGTCCCTCCTTTCCAGGGACAAAGGACTGACTCCAGCAAGCTGTCAGGAGATCCAGTTTATGGGCTATTGTCCACTTCCAGTTACAGGTCATTCTCACCTCCTACTGCTGGTAACACGAGCTAGAGCTTCCCAAAGAGAGAGAGATTGGCTAACAGCCATAAAAGTCAGTCTCAGAGCATGACCTGGCCATGCCACCTCCACCACACCCTCCCTCCCCGTGGGCTCCATCACTCAGCTGAGAAATCTCACACACTGGTCAGTGTCTCAGAAGACATCACTTTTCTTTTTTTTTTTTCCTCTGGTCGCATATGAAGTTTGTCTGGTGACTTTCTGACTCTTTCAGTAGCACAGTGAGCGTCCAGATTGAAAGCAAATCCCACCTCCTCCAGTGAAAACAAAACAAGGCAAAGCCACTTGTTCACGGCTTCCAGGCTCTCCAAAGGTCATGGCAGTCCTGCAGAGTTTAACCCTCCCCTTTCCACCACCCTTGCAACAGCACAACAGGCTCCGCTCTGTAATAATCTTGACTCAGCAGGCAGGAGATGCACCAATACCTGGGTTGAAAGGTTCTTGAACAAACTGGATTAGATGAGTTCTTTTCCAACTGGAAAGATCACTGTTGGGGCTTAGTGGTTCACTGGTGAAAAATAAAACGAGCAAGCAAGAAGCTCTGCAGGACTCTCCCTTCCAACTGGAACCTTAATCCAGATCCACGTCTGGTGTCATCAGCGCTGTAGAGTCGGCCTAGACTTGGCCTAGCGGTAAATGTGCCTTCAAAAGTAACATTCATAGCCCACATGCTGACTCAGCAAGAGCATTCAATTCCTCTGCCAGCTCTTGGGACACTGACTTGATTAGCAAGTACATTGGGCTGGTTGTATATTCATTAAACAATGTTTTCACATGCTTGTTGTTACTGCAGGGACGGCGAAGTTTCTAACGACAGAGAGAAGCAGCATAAGACGCAGAGGAAAGAGATCACCCAGTGCATTTGCAGCAGCACAGAGTAGTCAACCTCAATACTTACCCTTGTTATGCCAGCATAGGATGGGACTGAACACCTAGCAGAGTTTAGCTGGAGAGAAGGACATGAAAGAGAAATTCTGGTCATGGAAGACTTGTTGGGGTGGAAGATAGATAACCTTTGGCTTGCAAAATCCAGAGAGTAGAGGAGGTTTGAGGCCCTTCTAAGCCACTTCTCCTTTTAAAAAAGAGTCCCAGTATTTACTCTGTGTTGCAAAACCACGGGACATGCAAGAAAACCAAAAAACTATAACAAGATGAAACCACCTAATCTGCTCCCAGTAATAATGTAAACATGAATCTATAACAGGACATACACACTTCCACTGCTCAGCTCCAGCACAGATGATATTTGTTTATATTTTGGGGGGACTATATGGGAAACAGAGATTTCCAGCCTTCTGAGAACTGACCTGATGAAACTGGGAAGGTGTCCAAGAGCATCTGCTGTGTCAATGGAGGGTGAAGGAGGAAGCTTGGGGAGATGTTGACATGCAGAGCTGGTTGAGCAAGGCTTCCACGGTGCTGCTGGGATATATACTTCAAGGGCAACACAATAGGCTTGTGGCATGTCCCACCTTCCTAAGACCTGGCATCGAGTTTGGCAGCAGTGGAGCTGATAGTCTCACGAAGGATTTGAGACGAAAACACACAGGGTTTAACATTTAATGAGATGATTGTTAAATGTAGTTGGAATATGAACTGATGAGAAACATATTCATGTCTAACCAGCAACAGAGACTCATCCATGGCTGTTCTTACAGTCAAGGTTAAATGTTTTCGATAAAATGTGTGCGTGGTCCTGAATTTCAGCATAGGGTCAGACTGGGAATTGCTCTCCAGATTAGAAACATGGCTCCCACCTTGCCCCAGATGAGCTGGCTCAGCCTCTGTTGTCTCTTCAGCTGAGACGGAGAAGAACACAGCAGATATTTGTTAGGTTCTCCAGACCTGCAGCCTTTGGAACTGCTCCTGAAAACTGGCAGAGAGGAGATCTGGCCATTTAAAAGCTTCATCGGAGTCTCTGTTCAGATATACACCAGCTGCCTTTGTACTGACACTCTTAGCCATGGAATAGGTAAATGTCACTGACTGTAAAAAAAAAAAAAAGTCTTCCTTTTCTTTGCTGTCAGGCTCACTGAACTTCAGATTTGGAGCATCCTTTGGATCAATATCCTATGGAGCCTGTGGTATTCACAATTCTGAGCAAGGAGACAGTGTAACGTCAGGTCTAGTCCCATTTCATGTGGGATGAAGTAAGGTCTTCAGTCCTGCCCAAAGACCATTGCACTCAGTAACCTTCTAATCCACTAGATTGTGCAGGGCCTTCCTTTAACCAAAAGCCTATCCTTTCTTGTTCTTTACCTTGTTTTCCACTTACGTGAAATACATTAAAACGAGTTTCTGATCTTCTCTCAGCAAAACTCTGCAGTGATGTCATCTGATGAGCATCCATGGCTCAGAATCAGGAGAAGTCACATTGGGTACCACTGTCTCATCACACCCAGTTAGGGATATAATCCACCAATAACCCTTCATTTCAAGATCTACATTTTATGTCTGTTCATGAAGTTTAAAATATCGTCCCAAAGCCTATCTCATCTTTCAATGATTACCTGAGCACCTCAAAATGTGTTGGGTTTCATGATTTTATATGGAGCAGGGCAAAAGCGCCTCCAGAAACCCTTCACCGCCAAGATGCTCAAGCCGTTGCTACATGTCTCGCACAGCTCCTGCTTTGAAAGGCTAAGAGCAGGCTGGTTGCAGAGGACCTGGCAACATGGGAGTCCTTGTAGACACCTATGGACTGCTGGGACTTCTGGGGAGAAGAGGAGCTTAGGAACTGGGGCTCCTCTGGTCTCAGCTCCACAGCAGTCCATTTGCCCAAGATGTGAGATCCTGGAAACTGAGCACTCCCCTCCCAACCCACCAGGTGAAAAACCAAGCAAGACAAGCTAGAAACATGCCAACTTTCCATCAGATCCTTGATGAAATCCAACTGTCTTTATGGATCATTTAGACTTCAGCTGTGGTATCTATGGAGGTATTGTCATGGCGGGAGGTATGGATAAAACCGAGGCAAAAGAAACAAACTAACAATCCCCTATAAACAGGGGCTAAAAAAAAAAATCTGAGAATTTAAAGGGAAATAATTAGTGTTGGACCCAACCCAGGTCATTTATCTAAAATCCCACATACCTTGGGGGCCTTCATCTGAAACATGTCTAGCTTTTTTTTTTTTCCCCTGTTGTTTTAACTAGATTGAAGCCTACAAGACAAAGATTTGAGACACTAATAACTGTAGCTGATTTCTGCCTGGATTTGTTTCAGCCCTCTGTCTCTTAATGCTAACCAGCAAAACGAAAAATAATTAATAACACTCAAAATTCTCCACTTTAGGCGCGGAGTGCCATTGTTCCCTTCGCATTCCTCGCACTGATTCTGCAGGGCCCCAACCCAATAAAGCAATCAAATACATGTGTAACACTGACAGCCTGACTAGCAGCTTTGGCTCCAAGGAGCTCAAGGCTAGTATTTCATCCAAAAAGGTGCTAGGCTGTTAGTTGACGAACTGTATGGACATCTTGAACAGGTTCTTGCCTTGGCCTTGAGTATGACCATTTGTGACTTGATCTTTCATGTGGGCTTCCATGTTTTCAAAGCTGGCCATGATAATCCAGCCCTGAAACCTTAGATGAGCTTCCAAAATAGTTTCAAAGGACGGTACTTGTTGATGAAGAAAGGGATGTGGAGTCTTCTGCAAAGTTTCCCTTAGGCTGTGTCCATATGGGTAAATGTAGCAGCACCTGGGATTACTCCCAGGCATGAGAGTTCCCTTTTCCAAATGGTTTAATTTTTAGGATGCTCTTGGCACCAGTCAGGTCTGGACCACCAGACCACTTCATGGACACCTCCCAGGCACAGCTCAGGAGGTAGCACAAGCCAGGGACTTCAAACAGGCAGTTTGGAAGCAGCCACCTGGTTTTGGATGACGAGAAGTAGCAGCAGCACGGACCTTGGGGCTGTAGCTTAGCACGGGGCATGTTTAATTTACTGGTATAGACCCAGTGACTATATCGGTCTTTTACCCTCTCCGTTACCCAGTGGGAACGGATCATGTGGCAGAGACGTTTATATAGCTTCATCCATCTGGAAGTCATTATCTCGAAATGAAGTTTATTGAAGAAATTGTATTAAATGATTATATGTTATTTTTGCCTCGGCTAGAGAGCAAACTGTTGTACCACTGCTGAGAGTCTCTCTTTGGTTCAAATTTGGTTTAATATTTTATCTAGACTATCAGCATCAGGGTACGGCAGCTAATTTGGCTGCTTTGCTTCAGTTGTCTGGTGGTCGGACGTAATTTATTAAGAGTTTGACTCTTTATTTAGGTTTATTTGTTACTGTTTCTTTTCTCCATCTTCTGTTAAGTTTGTATATTACCCATCTAAAATGTCTCTTTATTTACTTTTTGCATTTTGCAGTGAAGATTTGAAACACATATTAAAGTCCAGAAAAAAAAGAGAACATGACTGCTAAAAAAATGTCCCAGATAGGTTGCCAAAATATTGTCACTTGTGTTGTATACTGGGAAAAAGCTGGACTAGACAGTTGGGGGGTTGATTCTTCTCCCAGTGAAAAGAAAACAGGGAGGACTAAAGAAGAGCATTCAACTTCAGCAAATGCACAGATTTGTAGTCCAGAGGTTGATTTCTAGGATCATGCAATCTATCTGCAGAACTCCACGCCACCGATTGATAATTCATGATCAAGCAAGATCACGCCTTTTGAGGGGAAAAATAACTACTTGATTTAAATATGCTAACTAATGGAGAGTCAGCTCATTTTCCGCCTTTATGTTCAATTCTGGCTCATTGCCTTCTGTGTGCTGCCTCTGCAGCCTGCCCTTTCCTACCCATCTGCGCCACTGAACCCTTGTGTGGGAATTTCTTTTCCTGTGATCTTGAGAAATGGCATCTCATCTTGTTGATACTCATCCTGAGTGAGTACCTCTTTGATCACGTCTCTTCCTCCCCAAGCAGCTCTCCTCAGATTCCCCCATCTGTGCTGCATCCAACACGAGCCGCCTCCCCTCGGTTTCAAAGCCTGTCATCCCTCAGTCGACATCAGGCATTCCCCGATGCCAGGTTTTGCATCTGCTGCCCATTTCAGGTTTCTCAGATGCATGCCTCTTTCTTAGCCAGAGCTTAAATTCATCAAGGCACATGAGCAAATGAAGTTCTGTAGATGGTGCTACTCAAGTGCTTTGACATCTGGAGCTGCTGGGGTTCTTCCATGCCCCTCACGGGATATATCTCAAGAAGATAAAAGGGAGAGCTTCTGGGGCCCATGTAGCAAAGGGGCACCATAAGTGAGTGTGAACAAGAAGCCCAAGACAAGAAAAAGTTTTCAAGGTGCTGACCTACAGATAGTTAGAAGTAATTTTAAATAGTAATGTGCTTCCTTTCTGAGTATCGTTATTCCCCGCTACAAATCTGACCATTATAGTTGTTTTGCAGCAGAGTTGTGGGTGGGTTTTTTTTCCCCAAAGGCTGGAAGATCAAGAAATTTGTCTTTTTTTTTCCTTGCACATAACAAATCTCACCCTGGGATCACGTCACAGACCAGGACCAGCAGTGTGCTCCCCTCTGGCCAGGGATCATTGATGTCTACTGTGTTTGTACTTTGACCAGCACAGCAGAAAACTTCTGCCATATACAAAAACAAACTACAACCATTTACGTTTCTATCTTGTGGCCACATTTCCACTGCTTCATAGTGATTCCTTAACTCCTTAGTTAAATCCCTTTAACAAGTAGGATAAATGTTAGCCGGATCTTAAGATTTGTATACTTTCAAAATTTCCAAGCTTGTCCTTATCAGCTTAATTTTTATCTTTATTTTTCTTGCTAATGATATATTTAGAAAGGAATTCCATATTCTGGCGGGTTTAGAGGCATTTATTAATTACATCCTGTTCTTTGTTTATTAATGACCCTGGGTTCTCATTTTCCCTAGTTATAATTGTACAGGGCTTTTATTTCCCTTAGCCCTCGCACACTTAGCATTAGCTCATAAATGTTTCCTTTCTTATGCCCAGAGATTTTCACTATTAGTTTAATTGACCAATGGCTCATCTCAAGTAGGGAACTGACTCATTGTGCACTGCAGCTGTCAGCAAGTCGACTAATTGGTGATACACTCATTGGGGCCAAGCCCAGGACAGCTTGAGATAGATAAATAGTAAAGGAAGTCGAGACTGGGTTTCTCCTGTATGTTTGCACAGTATCTAGCACAGCACAGGCCAGAGCTTCCCCAAAGTCACTAGGTGTTGCCACAATAGAAATAATAATAAATACTGCTAATAAATAAGAAATAATAATAAGTGGTGGAGGTGATGTATGAACAAGACGGGGGAATACTGCCACAAAAACACAGTCTAGCTGCTTCCGTTTTCTAAGCTTTCAAATGACCCATTTTCCACATGACATTGAAAATTCTTCTAATAAAAACCCCAGCTGTACTTGAGAAATGTGTTCGCTTGTTAAAAAAAAAAATCATTGATAGAGATGTCAGAACAAGGTCAGCGTTGTTGGGATGATGGGCACTAAAGGAGCTCTTGCGAAGTGAATGCTACAGATGACAAAGGCCAGCATGGTCCTGGATCAGGAGTCCCTTTGATGATCAGTAACTGCAAGTGAGCTAATCACGCTGCCCAGTATCCTGCAACAGAGGAAACCAGTCACAAACTGACAGTGAGGCCATTCCTTCAGCACATCAGCAATGCATTCAAACATGTGCCCAATGTTGGATGCTATGGGGCAACAGTGTCCATGAGCTTACAATTAAACATGGTCCAAAGTGCTATGCTGATGCCAAAGGTGTTGCATCTCCACATGAGATGAAGCCACGTGTACCTTGACATGGGTTCATCAGTGAGGTGGAGTGGAGCTGTGCTTTCCTGTACAAGGGTAGAAAGCCTAAGCTTAATGCAACTTCTCATCCTCTGCACCGTCAGGAGGACAATTTGGAAGTCAGAGCCAAATCTTATGTTGGGGCCATCTGCCCTAAGACTGGCTCTGTACCTCTTCAAGAATAGCTGAGTAAATGCAATTTTGGAGGATACTGGGATGTCAGCATAGAGCTGGCCTACAACACTGGGATCCCAGGGTGAAAATGAAGAGAGAAACAGTGCTTTTGCGAGTTCTTCCTCTCAATCCTTCTCGACCCTCTGACCCTCTCCAGATGTCTCATGTCTTCCTCACTGAGCTTCAGACCCAGACAACAAGCTCCTACATCAGATTTCTCCACCGTCATGCTGGAGCAGCCCAAGAAAGCCCCTTGTGCAGCCCAAAACATGTCCTCACTGCACCACAGGATCTTGGAGACTGTCTGACACATCAGAGGAGACATAGCTTCAGGAGTCTGCTCTTCTGCCTGTTTTTCTCTCCCTTGGCTGTGAGCTTCCTCCTTTAGACTACCCCTTTGATTTATTGTACTTTTGTACTTCTGAACACCTGGAAAGTGTTTTTGTCCCATTAATTTTGACTTGGAAGTTTCAACGTTTCCCAGAAGAAAAATAAATCACTCAAGCTGAGAAGACGCGCCCCACACAACCTCCTCCCTTGTCTGGGTCCCTCCTCTCCTGCCTTCTACTTTCTTTTCCCTCCTATTGTTCCCTTCCCCCTCCTCTGAGAGGGAAGAGGGGGTGATATATGTGCCTTGTAAGGTACGAACTTCACATACCAGGAGCAACGAGGTAATCCTATCTGTCCAAACATCATTTTGCTGTGCACCTAAATAAAGCGCTCTGCACCCAGCACATTTCCCATTGCTGGACATGAAGACTGTGGTTCCAGGAGAGAGGGCAATCAGCTGGAGGGGTCTAACCTGCAGGGGTCTGCTTTCACTTCTAAAACATTTGGCCCCCAAAAGTTTGAAACACCTCTGGATGGTTAGTACTTGGCTGAAATTGTGTTTCCTTTAAGGTCTCCCCTGAGGTGACCCTTCCAACCCAAAGGTCTCAAGTCCCTCTCCTTTGCAGTATTAATTCTCCCACTCTCCCAGGTTGCCTCCTAGCTTGTTATCATCCTCCTTGCGAGGAAGTAACCTGTGGTAGCACACACTGGTCTTACTGAACAGATGACATACACCAAATCCGGTGTTTTCCTGTTTTATCAGGCACAGGGACACAGCAATGAAACATATGTACTCTTGGTTTCTATGGTCAATCTCATACCCCAGACCCAGTCCTTCAATAACATTGATTCCTTGCTAAAATCCTGCTAAGTTAAACACTGCTGATACCTTCTACCAGGATAACTCCTGTTCTGCAGTGAGGCAATTATGCCTTTGCTTTAGTATATTTACTAAAGACTCAGTTGTTAGGATCTTGTAATATCCTCCCTTTCCTCACCACTTGGACAACTCATTCAGATTTCTTCCAGTGATGAGCACACAATGAACAAATTAGATACACTTGGCACTAAAGGAAGTGCTTCAAAATCTATGAAATGTTTGTCTAATCAAGACTTGTTCTAAAAAAATTAAATTGATTTTAAAGATAGCCTCAGTCCCCAAATTCAGATCCGGTTTAAGGTTTTCCACAATTTGCTTCTCTTCCATTCAGTACAGGAAATACTGTGAGGGAACAACTTGTGAGTTCACTTTACCATTTTATATAATTTTTCCCCCCCTGGAAATCAGATTTACGTTGTCATTCAGTCTGTCATCTATCTGTCCCCCACAGATTTCTCCACCTGTTGATTTTTCAACCAGCTTTGACAGAAAGCTGAAGGTCTCCAAAGAAATTACGTTCCTATTTCCACATTAAAATAAAGATTCAGAGAAAGGAGTGATTTCAGTCTAAACAGTTTCTTCTTAATATTTATCCTATTAGCTGGTTTCTACAGGGTGGATGATGTACATAGCAGATTGTAGCAGACAAATTGTACAAAAAACCCAATGGAATGCTAACAGTTCAACAGAAAACAATGGACAATCTTAAAATAAATCAGTTTAACAAGCCATCAGCTTTGAGACATAAATCCATAACAACCAGACTTTGCTTGCTGCCATTCTTTGTTCTAGTTTCTGTCTGGATTTGAGTCCACTGAACCCTGCTAGAAAGATAATTCCCTCTGGTATGTACAGTCTGTCTAGAAATATCTGAGTAGAAAGCATTGGACATTCTTTCAGAAAGCACATTTTCACATGGTTTCCAATCGTGTTTTCCATGCTGCAGGCCCTAGATGCAATGTGTGCATCACAACCAGGAGGCAAACCATTTCAAAATGGTGCTCAGCCCAGTCCAGGAGCCAGACCAACCAGTTCCANTCTAGAAATATCTGAGTAGAAAGCATTGGACATTCTTTCAGAAAGCACATTTTCACATGGTTTCCAATCGTGTTTTCCATGCTGCAGGCCCTAGATGCAATGTGTGCATCACAACCAGGAGGCAAACCATTTCAAAATGGTGCTCAGCCCAGTACAGGAGCCAGACCAACCAGTTCCAGGTGTGTTAAAACTGGTGGTGACTTCAAAACTACCAATCATCCTGATGGTGACATCTGTAAAAAAAGAAAAAAGAAAAAAGAAAAAAGGACGTTTTCCTCTAGACTGGAGGTTTGAATTGCCTGGTGATGTCATCAAGAGCATATTTAGACATAACTCATCTTCACCTAGACTTTGTCAGTAAGTTAAATGAATTGCATCACCAAGTGCCTGTTTCTCTCCCTTACACTAAACATAAAAATAACGAAAATAAATGAGACTGAAAAAAAGAAGAAATCATTCCAATATGAAAATTGTAAAAAACTCAAGTTTTCTCACATTTTTCCCTGCTGCCCTTGAGAAGTTACAGCATGGCATTCAAGAGCATCAGAAAGAAGAATCTTGTCCTACTCCAGAAGTGCAGCTCAACAGAACTTCATTTTAGTCCTGTCCTGATCAAATATTCAACAGATTTCCTGGGGGAAAACCAGCCTAGGAGAGCAAAAAAGCAGGCGAGCGTGTTTTACGAAAGATGAGCTTGAGTGCTCTACCTGCAGTGCCATGAAGTTACGGGGAGGATATCGAGCTCCAGAGGGATGTGGGGAGTGTGGTAGGTTGCATGTCAATGGGGGTGCTAGCGTAACACTACTTTACACGCTAAATTGCTAAGGAGACCCACTTGGGAAAGCACAATAAATAACACAACTACTTAATAGCTCTGTAGTGCCTTTCATCCAAATATCTCCAAACACTGTACAAACATTCGTTACAACCGCTGCTAACCCCAGGCGAAGTTGCACTATCTTTGCCATGCGGCAGATAAGGAAATTGAGGTTACATTATTTCCAGGAGCTTGTGACAGGGGCCAGAGTAACAGCCAAGAATCCTGCCACCTGTTCCTCTTTGCCCCATGGGAACAATGGAAAAAAAATCTAAGTGGAAGTCTGAGTCCCTGGTAAGCTCATACTCATGTCAAGGGGCACTCCAGCAGTGGTTACTTTTGCTCCTCCAGTGGGGCTAAGTCAAGCTACAATGCAGAGAAAAAAGCAGAACATATTAGGAGAAAAAGTAAGGAAATTGCATAGTAGAAGCATGGTCAGCCCACTGCATGGTGCATTTACAAACAGTCGGAGCTGGTGATATGACCCCAGACCTATGAGACACAAATGTCTTCGTATGTTGGAAGCTGGAGATCGTGAGGGATACTCTAGGACATCAGCTTGTACTAGATGTCTACGAGCAGGTAGATGAGCCCTTGTCTGAACTAGGTGCCTGGAGTCTGTTGCAGTGCAGAGTCAGGTCTGAAGCACAAATCATCCAACCCAGCTGTTTGTCCTGGTATTGGATGAATAATGCCAGGGTGAAGCTGGTGCTTCCCACAGACTGTAGCAGGCATTTAGTTTATAAACTCATATGTCAACCACTATACTGAAGACATCTAAATTTGGTCAGAAGGCTTCTACCTTTCACAACAGGGCCAGGACTGGGATTAGAGAGTGTCTGTGGTCCATACCTCAGGTGTTGGAGCAAGGAACAGAATTAACGTCAGATGCAGGGGCAACCGTGGGAGACATGTAGGGATACCTTTAGCATGAGGTGCCTTCATGAAGGTGTCACCAAATGCACTGGGTGCCTGAGCTTCCATTGTACGAGCAGCTAGGCAAAAAAGGTTGTGGAGCTCAGAGAGCTATTCACCTGGGACAGGGTCCAGTTGCCCAGCAGAGCTGTCTAGTCATTTGAGATGCCCTGAGAACACCTGTCTTGGGCTCCGGCTGGCACTGCAGAAGGGCAACAGCCTCTCATAAGCCTTTGGTTGCATCTGCAGTGTTAATTAGGCATCTTAGACACTCCAGGCATGCTCTAGGCACTAAAGCACAACCAGGTGCTCGCATTTAACCAACTGAATTTCATCTGCAGGAATGGCTGGCTGAATAGATCTCTACCAACTACAAAGGCAGGATAGACATCACAGAGGCATCCACATTCCTCAGACCTACAGATTTATGAGTCCCGTACGCCAACAGCTGGCAGGGGCTGAGCATCCACACCCGGGTCACTCTGGACTGAGCAGCGGGTTGGCATCAGTTTGTGATAATGACGAAACAGCTGTGATTGTGCCTTGTGAGCTCTGGAACAGCTCTGGCTTCCAAAGAGATCATCAGGAATTGAGAGAAACTCTTTTCAGCCCATCCATGAGGGACAGACCTTGCCTCTGTCCAGTAGTGATGCCAACATCTGAACGAGCAAAGACCCATGAACACTGGATTCATTTGCTTCAAAGTCATGATAGCCCTCCCCTCCCAACCCCTCACTGTAGTGAAACAGTCTGTTAACTGTAAGTTGTTATTCTTTTAATGAAAAAAGGAGGAATTCAGATTGTTATGTTTTCTGACCTATAGCTAGGAACACGTAAACCCCGTTCTCCCTTTGCAGCTCTAAAGCGTTGATGTTAGTGTAACATAAGATGCTGAGGAAGTGATTCGTCACAAATATTATGATGGGGTTGTCACGTTGCAGTCCATGTGGAGTGATATATGAACTGAACAACAAACTATCTTGCTGGGACCCCGCCCCAACAGACGAGTCTGCCTCTCATGGTCTACTCCGCACATGCCAGGGTTTGTTTCTTCAAAACAGCTCCTTCGGGGACTGTGAGGGAGGAGGGATAGAGGTGCGAGAGGAACAGACAGTCTTCTCCCAGCGATGCAATGACCTGTTACTGCTCGTTCTAAATCAAGCAGTAAAAGATGTTTGATAGGCGGTCTCTTTGGCTGAAGATGCTCTGCCCAAAGGAGGAAAGGAGGAGAGAGGAGCATGGGTTGGTTTGTGCACAGGTGGAGATTTAGTTGGAGTCAAAGGGGGCTTCTCCCCACTGCTTTTTAGTAAATAGTATGGGATTTCTGGGGCTGTTCTGGCGCTCTTGCGCTCACCCCCACCCCAAGGCAGGAAGTGCCTGTCGGAGGTGGCTCTGTCTGTATAAGGAGAAGCCCAACAGCCCAGAGGAGCCATACTGACAATTTTACGCTCGTTTCAGACACAAAAGAAACATCAGAGCTCCAGCATCTCTTAAAAACAAAGACACCTGCTTTAATGATATCCATGTCCAAGTCCGGGGGAGCTTTATGGGAATGTCTCCCACTGAGAAACAACTGTAATACCAAAATTCCCCACAAGCACTGGAGATCAGCTCTTCCAAGGCTGGCTATAAACCTGTGGCCTTGTCCAACTTCTTTTTATGTTTATAGAAATTAAGAAAGGAAGAACACTCCAAGAGCCCATCTGGCTGTCTTCTCCTTCCTCTCAGGGAAGGTTCCCACCCCTGGAGTTTATTTCTGTTCTCTGGGACCAGGCTTTTGATTTGGCAGTTTGCAGATCACATCCAGCCTGCCAGACACCACAGTGGGCTCCTCCATGCAGCTCTGGAGCAGACAGCTTGGGGAGTACCATGAAGGTCTCACAATGCTGAAATCCGGTCCATCCAGACCTTCTGTCTCCTGGACAGCAGCATGTGATCAGGGACAGATCTCAAACCCAGCAGCTCCACCACTGCCTCTGCTTGGTCCATGCAGAGAGGAGCTGTACCCTAGGGTACAATGGTGTACCTGGGTAGCAGCTCAAACCCACCTAGGAGAGCCACAGTGTTATGGAATATCTTCCTATTTCCAGCTGGAATGAGCCACTAAACTCCTTTCTTGGATCCCGGGACTATTGTGATAGTGTTTCAGCAGGCACCCCAAGTAGGACCAGCCTGCTGGTGCAGCGAAGATGCACGAAAGGCTGTGGTTCCTCTCCCCATGGCTCAGGCATTCCTCTGGCTGCTGGTGCCTTTCAGCTGCAAAATTACCTCCCATGGGAGTGCTCCAAAACCAGAGCGTTTGTGCAACAGGCTTCTCCATGAGCGTGTTTTCTCCAGGAGCATGAGGCAGACATGTCTAGGGACTCTGCGTGCTGTGGGAACATTCAGAAATTAGCAATGCCCCAGTCTCTCTCAGCCTCTCCTGTGGCACATTACAGTTGGTGTGTTGGTACTGGCATGCTATAGGATAATCAGAGTGCTGTTTTGGGAGTGAAGAGTAAAGAATAAATGTTCTTTGTACTGGACCCTATTGAAAAGGTGTTTATGAAAGCAACGGACTGAACTCAGAGATGTTCCTTTCCAACTTTCAAACTACTGTCCCAAGTTTCTCTACCTCCCTCTACCACTGTGGTGAACATATTCACTGCACATCCCTTCTCAAAGCACGCACTGTCGGTGAAGTGCCTTCACTGTGAGCCTTCCAGGGCTAAGCCTAATGTATCTTGCCCCAAGGGAAAGAGGACGACCAACCCACAACAATTCTTGCTGGGAATTCGGTTCTCCAGTCACTTCCATTGTGGTAAAAAAAAAAAACAAAATGAAACACCAGCTCCATGGTTTCCCTTGCAATTGATATTTGCTGTGCCATAAGGACAGGAAAATATTTGTCAATAAAATAATTATGAGCTGACATGAAGGCAGCAATGTGGGGAGCGTACACATTTAAATCTATGTATGAGGACTCCAGATCCAAAGGAGAGATGAGTCTAATCCCCACCTAGGAGAGACTTGCCATTTGTAACACTTTATCAGGCCATGATCAGAAGCCTACAGCTCTCTGCTATGCCAAGACAAAGCACCCCAAAGCTCCTTTGCTGAATCTGCTATTTATTGCCTTACTAAGGAAGAGTGTAGGAGCTACAGCTGATTTTAAGGCCCCCAGCATCTAAGCAATGTATAGGCACACAGTAAGAGAATGTTGGTGTCTTGGAAGGTTTATGGTTCATGTAAATGTCACAGGCAAAGGGCAAGACGAGACCCTGTGGAGAGTAGGACATGGCTTCCCCATCCTCACTGCAGATAGGTCTTCATTTCTTAGAGTTTGTCCCATTTGTCTGCTGATTCCTCTTCCATCGCCTGTCCCAGGTCTTGGTAAAATTAGAGACCTGACTGGGTTCCCCAAAGTCTACCCTGTCAACCAAGCAAAAGGCAAAACCTTGCTCTTAGACTCATCCATACACATNAAAGGTGTTTATGAAAGCAACGGACTGAACTCAGAGATGTTCCTTTCCAACTTTCAAACTACTGTCCCAAGTTTCTCTACCTCCCTCTACCACTGTGGTGAACATATTCACTGCACATCCCTTCTCAAAGCACGCACTGTCGGTGAAGTGCCTTCACTGTGAGCCTTCCAGGGCTAAGCCTAATGTATCTTGCCCCAAGGGAAAGAGGACGACCAACCCACAACAATTCTTGCTGGGAATTCGGTTCTCCAGTCACTTCCATTGTGGTAAAAAAAAAAAACAAAATGAAACACCAGCTCCATGGTTTCCCTTGCAATTGATATTTGCTGTGCCATAAGGACAGGAAAATATTTGTCAATAAAATAATTATGAGCTGACATGAAGGCAGCAATGTGGGGAGCGTACACATTTAAATCTATGTATGAGGACTCCAGATCCAAAGGAGAGATGAGTCTAATCCCCACCTAGGAGAGACTTGCCATTTGTAACACTTTATCAGGCCATGATCAGAAGCCTACAGCTCTCTGCTATGCCAAGACAAAGCACCCCAAAGCTCCTTTGCTGAATCTGCTATTTATTGCCTTACTAAGGAAGAGTGTAGGAGCTACAGCTGATTTTAAGGCCCCCAGCATCTAAGCAATGTATAGGCACACAGTAAGAGAATGTTGGTGTCTTGGAAGGTTTATGGTTCATGTAAATGTCACAGGCAAAGGGCAAGACGAGACCCTGTGGAGAGTAGGACATGGCTTCCCCATCCTCACTGCAGATAGGTCTTCATTTCTTAGAGTTTGTCCCATTTGTCTGCTGATTCCTCTTCCATCGCCTGTCCCAGGTCTTGGTAAAATTAGAGACCTGACTGGGTTCCCCAAAGTCTACCCTGTCAACCAAGCAAAAGGCAAAACCTTGCTCTTAGACTCATCCATACACATGCAGGAGTCCCAGGAGGGAAAGTGTCCATGGTTTGCTCACCTCTGGACAAAGAGGACCTGTGGGCGACAAAGCAGACCATAACCCTACACCTGAAGCTGGTCTTCCTGTGCAACAGCGTGGTGCACAGACACGGCTGGATCAAAGCTTCTCAGTGGCACAGGCAACGTTGAGTTTTGGTGCATCGTGGANTTGTCAATAAAATAATTATGAGCTGACATGAAGGCAGCAATGTGGGGAGCGTACACATTTAAATCTATGTATGAGGACTCCAGATCCAAAGGAGAGATGAGTCTAATCCCCACCTAGGAGAGACTTGCCATTTGTAACACTTTATCAGGCCATGATCAGAAGCCTACAGCTCTCTGCTATGCCAAGACAAAGCACCCCAAAGCTCCTTTGCTGAATCTGCTATTTATTGCCTTACTAAGGAAGAGTGTAGGAGCTACAGCTGATTTTAAGGCCCCCAGCATCTAAGCAATGTATAGGCACACAGTAAGAGAATGTTGGTGTCTTGGAAGGTTTATGGTTCATGTAAATGTCACAGGCAAAGGGCAAGACGAGACCCTGTGGAGAGTAGGACATGGCTTCCCCATCCTCACTGCAGATAGGTCTTCATTTCTTAGAGTTTGTCCCATTTGTCTGCTGATTCCTCTTCCATCGCCTGTCCCAGGTCTTGGTAAAATTAGAGACCTGACTGGGTTCCCCAAAGTCTACCCTGTCAACCAAGCAAAAGGCAAAACCTTGCTCTTAGACTCATCCATACACATGCAGGAGTCCCAGGAGGGAAAGTGTCCATGGTTTGATCACCTCTGGACCTGTGGGCGACAAAGCAGACCATAACCCTACACCTGAAGCTGGTCTTCCTGTGCAACAGCGTGGTGCACAGACACGGCTGGATCAAAGCTTCTCAGTGGCACAGGCAACGTTGAGTTTTGGTGCATCGTGGACAGGGGCATGAGGCTGGCCCAAGACTGAAAAGCAGACAGCTATGGGGACAGGCCGGCGAGAGCTCCAAGGCTGCAGGGGGACAGGGGGACAACTGAAGGCACAGCAGCTGGAGGATACCATTGTTTTTATACCATTAGGAGCCTGTTGCTGTTGGCAAGTGCCTACTGAGCTTGGTGGCAGAGCAGTTCCCTGTGACTTCTCCCATTCATAGGACAGATCACAAGGCAAGCATCCCTGGTGTCCAAGCTGGTCAAATCAAACTCGCATAAACCTGTCTCTCCATCACGATACAGCCAGTTGTACTTGAGGACACACAGAGATACCACATCCCCATGTGAGGCGCTCTGTTTTCCCCTAGCTGTCACAGTGGAGATTACAGGCATCCACAACATCTATCTACACCATTCACAATTTCCAGTCATTTGTATCCATTTTTTCCCATAGAAATCACCACTGCCACCCTGAAACAAGCACAAAAGGAATTACAGAAAATCAAACAGCATTGTGGGCTCTAACTCCTTCTTCTGCAAAAATAGGATATTTCAAAGGAAAAATATAAATACAGCAACTCCACTGCCGATAAATACAAGGGCTGCAATTTCTTTTTGCTGCCAAGTTTTGACGAAGGTGGGAGTGATTTGTTGCATCCTAAGAAGACAAAGTTTGTACAGTCACTCTTGGAGTGTGTGGGAGGGAGTATATATCTGTCCGACGGACTGTCTGCTTTTCCTCTAGAAATTTTTGAGCCCCTTCACCAATTTCCAGCTAATTTGACAGAATAGCGGCAGTCTCCAAAGTACTTGAGTTCCAACATGTTTTGTGAACGAGGGAGGGAAAGAGAAACGAGGGAGACAATATAAATGTCCCCACTGAGGAAAAGCAGGTATATGGTTTCTGTCCTTATTAGACCCTAGAATATCTATATGGTAGAAGCTGTGAACACCCCAAACACTGTAAAAGCTTAAGCAAGGTTCGGAGCTAGTAGACACTGGAGAGCCCAAAGCAGAAAATAGAAATCCTTTTAAATCAGGGTGCATCGCTACTCATTGCTCAAGGGACAGCAATCCTTGCAGAGACCAGGAGACCCCAGTGCTGGTTGCAACAGGTTGAGCAAGTCCCAGGTGTCTCCTTGGTTAGCATTATACTTTTATCATATCTCCTCTTGCTCTTCTGCTTCCCCTTTCCAAGTCCCAGACTTTTTAATTTCATCCTGCTGGCACCTCCCTCCCCAGGAGAGCTCTGCCTCCTCCTATCCACCACCCCTCTGCCGACCCTGGTTTTATCGTTGGAGCCTGGCAGGACAATGCCAGAGTGAATTTGCACTTGTATCTCCTGCTGTTTGTTAAGATGGCCTGGTGTATTTCTCCTGCTGGAGAGTTCATTTAAATTCTTACATTCCCAGCCAAGCCTATGTAGATGAGCGAATCCATGTGTCCTGCTCTGTTTTTCCCTTTGGAGCACTCCAAACTTTTCTGGTCCTGCCCCAGCCATGGTGTCCAAGTCATGCCTGCCTTGTGGAGGGACAGGAAAGATTTGTGTCGTGTGTCTGCAAGGTCAAATTCTCAAACCCTATAGGTTTGAGCATACCGTTATCCCAAGTTTTTTGGCTTCCTCTCCCCCAGTTTTTGATATTTTAACTCTTTCTTCTGCTCTGCAAATACACTAACTGCTGATCCACCAGAAAAACATCCCCATACCATGCTGTTGAGAGGCTGCTAGTATTTGGGACAATAAAATGAGTCTTTTTATCCAGGAGGACAAACAGGGGACAGAAGTAATTTCTTATTTTTCAGTAGGATCTTGACTGTTTGTAGCAAATACCCACGAACATCAAATAGGTGAACAACCAAACAAGAGGAGAGTTTCTTTAATTGGTCCTCAGATCTGTACGCATGGGTGGTTTGTGCCTCAAAAGCTCTGTTTCTCAGCCTTCCCTTAGATTGTTTCTCTAACTCATTTTCATCAGCGGGAGAAAAGAAGAGAAAAGACGAGATAGGACCAGTATGAAAAGAAAAAGCAAAAATCCTGAAAAAACTACATGTAGACAGAATTGAACCATCTTACTGGTGTAGTTTTGCTTGTGGAGAGTGAGATCAGTGTTTTCTGAAAGCCACATGGAAAGCATATCGCCAGTACAGTGGTATCCTCTACCGGGAAAAACGCAATAGAAATCTTATTCACTTGTTGAGCGTTTCATTGAGGCAACCATGCTACATTTTGCTGTCCCTAAGACAGGAGAGATGTTAATTATTCCTTTTGTTGAGGTGAAAAATGGTTGCTTACGCAACTGAACCCTTTACTTACGTCTGTCATTGCCTTAGAGCTGCTGTTGATGCTCTTAACCTAGTGCTTTCTAACTGGCTGCAGATTACAAATCTCCATCCTTCCAATGGAGGTGCGTTTCTCTTTCTCCTTTTGCAGCGAATAGCTCAGGGTGAAACGCAGCCCTAGCTAATGCACTCTAACCAGCACAAGCAATTGATAGAGTCCATGGATTGTGGCCTGGCATGAGGCTGAATTTCAGCCAAAGTCAGGCTTCTGGAGGTGACTAATTCCATCAGCTTCAGTAGGGATGCAAGCACACACAAACAAGGGTCATAGCGTGCAGGCACTGCTCAGGCCCCCCAACACAGGTCATAGGGAAAAGCCTCCACAGAATGCAAAACAAGATGTCACTGTGAGTATTTTCTGTGATGCTGTATTAAATTCATGTTAGGCTGAATCAGCTGGGATAGCTTAGGGATTCAGGAGGAAAACACATGGGATGCTCATCAATCACCAGGGCAAGTGAGAGGAGCACATCCTTTCCAAAGACCACAGGGACACACCATGCCTAATTTCTGCTTCCAACATAGACAGGGAGGATCATAGACCCCCCTTGGCTGTCCCTTCCCACAGTCTCAACCAACAGAGATGATACTTATATTTTAGCATGAAAAATATGTGGCACCATGGAAGACTGTCAAGACACCCAGGCAAACCTCCCTGCTGGGACAGGCAGTCTCTGTGCCGCATGCCGGTGGTGGAAAGCATCCTTGCAATGATACCAAGCTCTCGCTAAGCCAAAACGTGTAACAGGAGTCTCTGCGGGGAAGCGCCAATTTATCAGTCTAACTGGACTGGAAATTCCTTTTCGGCAGGATCTGTTCACTCTCGAACATGTGCAGCACAGCCCAAGGAATGAGCAATGAACATGATATCTCTTTTATGTCTGCCATGGCAGCCGGCCTTTTAATAATACTGATAATAATTTAAAAAACCTGTCCAGTGACTTCACACCAGTCTTCCTAGATTTAAAACATAGACAGGAAACACTATGAGACATTCGTGCGATTTACTCTTGAAATGCCCGTATCCTGCCTCAGTTTACTTCAGGGTTGATTGGTCACATCTCTGAGACATTGTAATGTTTGAAGAGCAAATCGTATAAGTGCTGCAAGTCATTCCCATGGGGGTGCAACTAAAGGACCCTTGTCCCCTATAACTTGGGTTTTCTGACGTCTAGCAAGGATTCTGCTCACTCCTCATCCCTTTCTTCCACTAAGCATTAGCAGGATTTCTTTTTGTTTCTTGCTTGGGTTCACAAAAAATATTAGAAATTCCCCCTCTCTGGCTTAAACTGGCCAACAGCCTTAATTGATTTTGAAGAGATAAACAGACTGACCCAGGCATGTGCAGAACATGATCGTATAAGTAAGTTGTGCTTTTTTAGGAAGCCAAGTAGAAAGCAAGCCAGATGACTTCAACCTAAAATGCACTTAGAAAAGAAAACCTTGTGAAGGTGATCACAGTGGTGAGAATTAAGCAAGTGCAAGGAGAAACAGGCTGCGAGGGTAGCTGTAGCTCTTGGGTAAATTAAAATAAACAGCGATGCAAATATAGGTGATATCAGTCATAAGGATTGCAGAATCTCAGCCAAAACTGAGAGCAGAATTTGGCTTTAGATGAATAAAATTGCTACTGGTTATTCAGGGTAAATCGCCCTGGGTACATCCATCCTGCAACACTGAGAGACAGACATCGCAGTAGAGCTGTGCTGGTAATAGACTAGAGAGCAGAGATGGGAACATAAATCAGAGGAGAAACCAAAGCACCTTCTCTGCCAAGACCCCCATGTTGTCCCTGAGAGCAGTATGGTTGAGTCCCACCTCCCAAGCTCAGATGGGGAGTGAGGGTTTAGTCAAAGCAGGAGAATTGGCCTAACAGACATCAGGACCTGGAGAGATGGTTGTGGGTGTCACAACAAGTCTCATCCGAGGTCCTTTTGGTGCTCCCCTTAGCATGCTTGACATGGACCCAAGAGTTTGTATCCACCTGGGGCTGCAATGGGTCTTGCATTCACCCAAGGGAGGGATGGAGAAGGCACAGGCAGAGGGCTACAAACCCCACTGCAACCCATCTGGAGGTCTACAGAGATGCCGAACTCCCCTAAATCGTGGCCATGAGGGGTTCGGGCAGCATTAGCCACACAGTCTGGGTTGAGGAGAGGTCAGCTACAGATGCTTACCATATTGAAAAAGGATTTGCAGCTGAAGGCAGGGCTGACTGGAGAGATCCCCTCCGGGAGCACTTGCAGAATGAACATAATTGCCTGAGCATTAAAGAAAATAGAGATCCATCTTTCCGTGCAAGTTGGCCTGCTGCTGGGAGGGGAAAGCTCGGGGAAGCAGCGGAATAAATATTGGTGCTTTGCAAAGCAGAGATAAATCCACCAGCAAGGAGGGAGAAAAGTAGGAGAGCTTTGGGAAGCCTTTGCACATCAAATGAGCAGTGCATCCCCTGATGAGTGAGGGTGTCAGGGAAGTAGATCGATGGGCAAAAGCTCCAAACAGTAGCATCCATCTCTCATAATAAGGCAGCAAAACTGCTCTTGTTTCCTGTAATCTGATAACTCACCAGAGGAAGGGGAAAAATGCCTCTAAATGGTGATTAGAATTCCCGTCGTGGTGCTTCCTGATAAAGTGGCCCCCCAACATAGTCTTATTATGAATCACGACTACTACAGTAGCATCCTGAGGCTCCCATAGAGATCAGTACCTTCAGAGGGAGATCTTTGCTCTCCTGAAGGGCCTGCAGGACTCTCGTGGGAGGCAGGGCTCCAGAGAGGTGAAATGACCTTGTTCAAGGCCTCCCAGCTGGGAGTAAGACCGAACCCAACTACTCTGAGCTGTGGGATTATGTGAGCATCATGCAACCATAGCAGTGCCGGCTGTTGGGGACCTGCAGAGGTTTCTAGGCCAACCTCCTGCTTAAAGCTGGACCACCATGAGCTTCTAGATAAAAATAGGAGCTCACAAAAGGACATAGTCATAACACACCGAAAGTGAGGATTTGAAAAACATGACCATCAAATCTGTGTGTTGTTCTATAATCTCATGAACATCAAGCCAAATGCTGGCAAGGAGCTGACTCATGTTTTTGACTGGTCCAGGCTCTGCTGTACTGTGCTTTCCTCCCATCGCTTCCTGACCTCGGCACCTACCTGCCTATCTCCTTATGGCTGGACAGGACTGGGAGAGACGATCCCATTCCTGCTCTGCTTTTTTCTTCCTTATGTGGTGAATTCCTCAGAAGCAGGACTGTCTAGCCCAGCAGTAAATATGTCTTCTGTGGAGCAAGGGAAGGAGGGAAGATGTCATGGGTGCTCCAGAATAATCATTAGTGCACAGAAAATCCCATGTCCCTTCTCATAACAAAAAGGGATGAAGGAAAATGTCCATAAAACTCCTCTTTTATGGCTCATATCATAGAGACACGGGTCTACCCAGGTTTCTGATTAATTAGGTACGTAATGGGTGACTGCTGCAGACAATGTGCAGGAACAGCTAATATAGTGAGCACTACAGAATCACAGGCCTGAGAACCGGCAGAACAAAAGCCCCAGATTGCTTTATTACATTTTTGTTATTAAATCATCTCTTCTAGAAAGAGTGTTGTTTTAAGCCGGCTCACGGTTTCAGGCAGGAGGGTTTCCCAAATCTGGTTCCTGCTCTGCAGCTGCAAACACTTCATTCCCATCAGATCTACCTGAAGCAAAGGAAACCAGACCCTGACAGCTTGCTGTTGGCTGCATGTTCCCAAGCGCCAGGCTCCCACCCACCACCCTGCTGCAAGCCCAACATCTTTCCTGGTTAACTCTGGACTCCGGCAGACATTTTTTCTTCAGTGAGCCCACCACTGCCAACTCCCATCTGTGCATGGCTAAGGGAAGCCAACCCAGTGTCCTCTGGGTGCCTTGAAGAACCATTTGGGGCACAGCAACACAAAGGCCTCACAGTGACACTGTCCCTCTTTTAAGGTGTGCCCAGATGAGAAACCATACACAAATCACAACCCCAGTGATGCTATGGATTTCCCCGAAATAATGACGAATGATACCTGCTCTATTTGCCACGAGAGGGCACTTTTACATTAATTCTCACATCCTTGACTCTAGCATGGAGTCTTCCCCAATACGGTTTGCTCGCTGTGGGATCCAATATCCAGTTCATTGGGGGAATTTCTTTTGCAAGGACAGGGCAGCGTGTTGAGTGTGTTACTCGTTACATTGCAGAGGAGACTGCAATAAGGGATATGGGTCCAGCTATGGGTCTTGGTGTATCAGTTCTATAAGGAGAGAAATAATAGCAAAGAAAACCCCCATGGCAAAGGATGCCACATGCAAAGAAAATTTCCTCAGAAGAAACAGTTTTGTAGGGAAGATTACGCATAAGTGTATTGTCTTTCAATCCAGATGAAGGAGACACCTGCTTCCTAATTTCTCTAGCAAAGATTGTATAAATTAGTTTGGAAACTGGACAGTGGCTTATGTTTGCTGCAGACATCAGTCGTTCCTTTGCAAACACCTCACCAGCTGGAAGCTGCAGGATAGAGTCCAGGCTGCTGACTTGGAGCTGATTAGAAACCTTATTTTTCCCCACCTCTCCATCATGCAGAAGATGTGGAAAATCACAAACTCTGAGAATATGCATAGCTCTGAAATTACCACTATTCGTCATGTCCAATTGGCTCTTGGAGGAATCCCAGGGGTCAAGTTCTGCAGCATAACAATAGGTGATTATCTTTTGCTCCGATTCTTTTTGCCACAACAGCCTCCCAGCCTCTGCCGGACTGTGATTTTTATTTGGTTTCCAGGAAAAGTATAGAAGATGCAAGCAATGAGACAGGTCTTTTCTTCTCTGGGGAAGACACCTCATGTTTGGGCAAGAAATCAACTGTGCCTTGTAAGCCAGTTAACAGACACAATCACTATCTTATGTCTCGGGTTGTGGAAGAAAAAAAAAAAAAGCTAAATTTCTTTTTAACTAAATTCCGCAACTTTAGTCCAGAAAGGAAGATAATGACACACATGAATTAGATCAGCCCTCGGAAAGAGAAGGCCTTTTTTTCAGTAATCTTTACCCTCTCTCTTTTCATCTTAGTTTCATCTTAAGGATCAACCACATGTATAAGACATAACATTTTAAAACCCCATCAACACAGTGAAAAAGGGCAGTCAAATGCTGAGCAAACACAGGAAAAGCTCGCAGAAGAACAAGGATGATAAGAAACTGGAGAAAACATGACTTATGAACAAAGACTGGTGAAATGTGACTCCTCAGCCTGGAGAAAAGAAGCCCATGGAGGGAACACAGTGACTGTCTTGGCATCGTTTGCTGCAAAGAAAATTCAGGTTGGGTCCAAAGGAAACCCACTGAGCTGATGGAAGAGAAACACTGAAAAAGTCTGGACTCGTTTCTGCTGTGGATTTTTATGAACTGGCAGCAAGGTCCTTGGCATAGGCATTTAGACTAGGTGGTCTCTCGAGTTTTCTTCTGTCCCAAATCTTCCTTTATGCCCAAGATTATGAAATTCCACAGGCTTTGCTACATATGTCCCATGAAAAAAGGAGTCTCTGTAGCTCCATCACTCAGACTTACACAACAAGAGAAAGTAGAGAAGCAGAGGGACTTTAATTTTGTCTTCAAAACTGGTGCTGGTAGCCAGAAATGTCCATTCACCCACATACATCCTACATCTGAGCACCACAGCTTACAAGGACTGGTTATGGTTAAAGAGGTTGAGATCAACTGGTTGAACCTGGAGGTGATGAATCAAAGTCTGCTCTCGGTACCATTAAGTATAAAGTTTTTCTGCAAGCAGCTTGCATGAGGTTTTGCCCTTGCTGAGGAAATTCCAGTAAGAACAGAAGAAAAGAAGACAGAAAAGAGCAAAGACTGTTTTGTTTTATTTGTGGCAAATGTTCAGCATTTCTCAGTATTGGAATACGTTGAAACCTTCCCAGCTGGACAAAGGACATGGATGAGCATTGCCTGAGCTGGACTAGGATGCATCGGGGTGTCTGCCTGCAGCGAACACCCTGGCAAGAAAGAAACATGGGTCACACCTGTAATTTATGTTTATAAAAAGCATCTCTGTCTCCCCTCACTGTGACCACGACTACAGACTCTTCTGATTGCAGCAAAACTCACACATGTCGCATCAATTCAAACACGTACGCTCCAAGAAGACCCAGCCACACGTTTCTTGGCCTCCTCTGGAAAGGCCACGCACATCAGGAGGAAACTTAGGAATCAAAATACGCCACAAAGCAGGGAAGAGATTTCCCTACCTTGCTGTTTTCTAGCGCTGGGAACAAAGCCCACTTTCAAGGTGCAGCAGGTTGGGCTGAAAAGCAAAGGCAGACCAAGGGCAGGGAGGGCTCCCAGGAGACACGAGAGGTAGGAGCACTTACATCGTCTCCAAATGTCAGAGAGCCACTCTCTGCCCTCCTGCACTACCCTTGTACCTTCAAGCATTCTCTTCCCAAACGTGACCCTTAACAAGAGCACTAGCCCTCTCCAGCAGGTCATGGCTTTGAGAAGCAGAGCTATTTGCAGCAATCAGCTCTTGCTCAAGAGTCAGGAAGCGCATGGCTGAGGAGGCTAATTAACAAGAAAACATTTCAAGAGCATTTCCATTTCGTGGGACTCACATTTCGCATTTGTTCCCCCTTTCCCCTGTGTGAAAAAAAACGTGTTGCAACCACTCTCAGAGACAGGGAGTGACATGTGGATCTCCAGCACCTTCCAGTTGAATTCTTTCAGTGAAGGAGTCTGACCCTTCCCGGGCAGGAGGTTCATGCCTCAGCTGGGTGTGCGTGATAGGAGGGGAACATCTGCACCAAGACAGCTTCCTTGCATGAAAGACCCACCCATAAAATGTCTTCTCCCATCACCTTTCCCTGACCATGGACTCCCAAAGTCCATTTTGAGTCGCACCTCCTTGCAGGCGTGTATTTGTTGCACAAGATTTGTCCCAATCACTCATCTAACAGATACAAACTACTCCCTCTGGTCATAAAAATCAGGTCACAGCATGCTTACAATGTGATGATCTGAGAACAGAAGAGTTACAAATGCTTGGGAAAGCCTGGGCTTAAAACTCAGGTAAAATTCAGGAGGGATAATCATAAAAATAAAGATGATTTGCATGCAGCAGGTGAAAGATGGTCAGGGCTGTGGGTATAATTTCACCAAGGCTAAGCCTCTTCAGCTGTACAAAGTGATCTGTGGCTGCAAACCAAGGGAAGAAGCTAGAGGCCAGCTCAGCTTTGCAGCTCATATGCTGGTAGCTGAAAACAGCAGCCGAGGTAGCTCCATTTCCCAACCGCACTAGGCATTTTCCTGGACCTCAAACGAATGAAGAAACTCAGCAACTCCCGACTTTGGGAGAAATTTCCTGAAAACTGATGCCAAAAGGGTTTTCCCCGACATCTAGTGGCCGGCAAAAACACTGAGAGAGATAACGCGGCAGGAGAAAACAAGCCGTGTTATTACCAGGAAGATTAATTACAAGCGCAATAATATCCAGGCCTTCTGATGAAATATTTTACAGTATATTGCCCTCAGGAGAGTGTCTCTTTTTACTGATTTATTTTAACCTTCACATTGCTCAGATACGTTATAGATGTTTTCAGAGATGCCCTGGTGTTATTTGCCCCCTGACAGCAAATAATAAACTCTTTCTCAGCTATATAACATTTCCAAGGAAGCCCTTGACGTGACTAGAAAAATATCGAGGACAATTAAGTCACATGGCACTCGTAGCCCTGTGGGAACCGACTTGAGCTCTGCTCCAGGACTCGGTTAGCATGAGAAACCCTGGTTCAAATGGAGTAGCAAGAGTCTTGGAGGCAGTAATTATTAAAGATCTCCTGGTTAAAGATCCTCTGGGGTCTCTCTATTATTTTAATAATGGTTCAAGCCAACTTTACTGCTTCCAGAGGAGCCCGTTAGCACAAAGGAGGAAGGGCTCATCGCAAGGGAACGTGGGCAGGAGACCGGCTGCTTGCATTTTTGTTCAGTGGGGAGCAAAGGGGTGTTGGTCACACATCTTTGGGGGTCCAGGTAAATCTTGTGTCTCGCTTGCATCTCTGCTTTCGGTCTCACCGGATGGAGAATTGTCATGAGCAGATGTTGCTGTGAGGAGGACACTAGCGTAGAGGTCCAGCAGTTAAGACATGGCTAAGAGGATCCAGACAATTTGGGAACATTTACAACCATCTAGTCTGCCACTCCAGATGGCTTGCTTTGTCCCTGCCCTTGGTTCTGCAATTAATAAGGCAGCCTTTTTCCCTCTTTACGGTTGTCTCTGCTTTGCTGTGTTTGTGCAGCACCTGGCACTCCAGCCACAAAGTCTGGCTGAGGGCCCACACACTCATCACACTGAAGAGAGATGCTTGCCACTGGAAGGGTTGAGGTGGGAGAGCAGGCCAGATCTTGTTAACCTGCACAGTGAGGATTCACAGCATCCATTGGCACCAAGGGAATGATGCTGACCTCCCTTGGTGCCCGAGAGCTGTGGGACACACTGGAGGGTGTTTGTACAGCACCTAGCACATGCAGGCATAGGTCCCCAGCTGATGCTTTCAATCACTGCTTCATTACAGATAGCAAATCTATCCATTATCACCCCACCGGTATTCTCAGGGTGCCAGCATCAGTGGTCCTGCCACTCTGGGTCCTGCCATGCCTCTGGAGTCTTCTTCACACCATGAAACTGCTCTTCCTCTCCCACACAGTCTCCTCATCACACCCACACAACAGAACACCCCTATAATCCTTCAACAACCATCAAAGCACCTGAATATAATGTTAGGGTCCCATCCCATCTGGCCCAGGTACCATACCCTATTCATCCCATCGCTGTGAGCATTGGCATGATGGCACGGGAGTCCCACATTAGACCTGCCTGCCATGGGCTTGTGCAATAAATCTTTGCAGACAATTGGCTTTTGGCAGATTTAAAGCTTGATTGTGAACATCCACAGTCTCTGTTTAGCCTCTTAGGGGACCCAAATCCCACAGGGAGGAAGAAATTAATTTCTAAAAATCATAGCAAAAATAACAGTGGGGCTTCTGGATGCATCAGATCAGCCCACGCTACCTCATGAGGACCTATTCCTACAGCAGTAACTTTCATCAGAGTCCCTCCTAGGTACAGTTTCTCCCTAATTTCATAGCAATTGGACCTGTAGTTTACCATGAGGAGGTCTGAAGAAAGTAGAATGGGGTGAAGTCCCAGTGGCAGGGCGGGCTGGTAGTCCAGGGGAATGGTGTGTCCAGAAGGGAGGCATCTACATCTACGTTTGGGTGAGCGTCTTGTTGTTTGTAGGGTCCCTTGCAGGGTCTGAGCACAAGCCTGCTGACTCCGTGTTCATGCCCCTGCTCTACATGCATGTAGTAGATGGCCATGGGTGAAGAGAAACCCTCTGAGATAATCATAAAGGTGACCCTGTAACTCCAGGTCGAGGCTATTCCAAACGCATTCAGCACACTGAGCTTCTTTTGCCCCAAAGGGAATTACTCCTCTCTGTGAGGGTTGCAGCATCAGACCTCAAGCCCCTTTATCAACGTTACAAACCTGAAGTGAAGGGCAGCTTGCACAGACCTCCGATGCCGTTTTTGCCTCCCTCTTTCCACGCCCTGCAATGCTGGAACAGATCGCTGCGAAATCACTTTGGTTGGAGAGCTGTTGTCAGGTCATTTTGAAAAGTTTGCAACACTTTGCAAATTGTTCTTGCTGGAGGTTGTACAATAACAGTGCCATTACTCAAAAAACTCATCCAAGAATATTATGTTAGACACAGGTCAGATCTCTCCACACACAGCAGTATTCCAAGGGAAAAAAAAAAAAAGAGAAAAAGAAATTGTTAAACACAAGCTGCACAAGCTGGAGATGACAATGAAAAATTTACTCTTAACTATGTATGTTTTTATGGAGAAAGGTTATCTATCCATCCATTATCACATACGAGTGCAGGAAAGAGCCTGTATGTGTTTAGATATTTATATCTTGCTTGTGTAGTTAAAGAAAAAAAATACTCTTATAGATGCATGGCTGCCTCCACTCCCTCCCTCCTCTCCCCTCAGGTGCCCACCACAAACACTGCATAACTACATTGAAGATGGTCATCTGACCTATTTTAATCATCTATATTAGGATTAAATGAACGGAATTGTCTGTTTGTCTCCAACTACAATAAAGAGACTCTCAAGCCATTAGTTCAGGTGTAAAAAAACCTACCACGCCAGACCAATCCCATCTACACGTCTTGTTTTCCCCATCTCTAAAGCAGAGATAATAAACTGCCTTTGTCTCAAAAGTACTTGGAGACCCAGAGGGGAAAGGTATTCATGACATAGGGATCCTATCTATGAAACAGCGACAATAAGGTTAACAACAAGGTTAGTAATGAGTTCATATATAAAACTTGCTGTGGGACTGCAAAAAGCCAACGCTGCCCTCTGTTTGGAAAGTCATGTCTATACTCTCTCCATAGCTCCAATTGGATCCTTCAAAAAGCATTATTTTCCATCAGAACTCAGTGATGTTCAAATGAAATATTAAAGAATAAAGGTGGTTATTTCTAAAAGTCACTCATTCAATACCTCACAAAAATTGCATGACTGCACTCAGATGAGATGCATCTGTGGGTCCTGAGGGACCTGGTGGATGAAGTTGCTACACCACTACCCATCATTTTTGAGAAATAGTGGCAGTCCAGTGAAGTTCCCACTGACTGGACAAGGGGAAACAAAAACCCCATTTTTAAAAAGAGGGAAAAGGAAGACCTGAGGAACAAAAGGCCAGTCAGCCTCACCTCTGTGCCCAGCGAGATCATGGAGCAGATCCTCCTGGAAACCATGCTAAGGCACGTGGAAAGTGACAAGGTGAATGGTGACAGCCAACATGGCTTCGCTAAGGGCAGACAGTGCCTGACAGATTTGGCAGCCCTCTATGATGAGGTTACAGCACTGGTGGGCAAGGGAAGAGCAACAGACGTCATCTACCTGGGCTTGTGAAAAGCATCTGACACCATCCCACATGACATCCTTGTCTCTAAATTGGAGAGACATGGACTTGACAGATGGACCACTCACTGGATAAGGA